>CALNHX010000231.1:0-259421 GCA_940337035.1 Agriotes lineatus
ATGTACAAATTTCGAAACTGGGTTTGATATGTATTTTATCGAAAGACTTGACCCTCAGCTACCGTTTTATTACTATTTGTCGTAATTCGTCATCGATGAATTTTACAAGAGCCAACCTGTCTGCTGTGTGACGCACGCAATGTATCCATACCTTTTTATTTTAAAATTTTATAAAACCAGAAGCCCGACTGATACCGCACTAACTCGTTTTAAACCATTGTACTCTGTTACCTGGTGCGGCAGCATCCTGGGCCTCTGGTTTTACAAATTTTAAAATAAAAAGGGATGGAGTCATTGCGTGCGTCACACATCAGACATTCAGCTGTACATTTATTTTTATATTATTAAGTATTATACGAAATAAGAACAATATATTTGTTTATTACAAAGCTAAAATATTAGTATTTGAAGTTATTTTACAGTTACAAAGTTTAAAATTTAAAAAAAATTAATCTACGATTTCATAATGGCGTGATATAATTTAAAAATTGTAATTTCTTTTAATTTTGTGCGATACATTTTATAAAAAATGTAAAACATTTGCAAATTTTTCAACGAAATTGTGTGTTTTATTCAGGTTTATGTTATTTTGTGATCAACATACATATATTTTGTATAATTTCAAGTGATATGATGTCAGTTTTGTAAAATTTTAAGTGAAATGACGGGGCGAGAACATTTGTTCAACGAAATTACTTGTTTTTATTCAAATTTACGTTAATTTGTGGTCAACATACATATATTTTGTATAATTTCAAGTGACATTATGTCAGTTTTTGTAAAAATTTATGTGAGATGATGTGTAATTGGGTAATTTTTATAAAATTTTCATCGTGTGTTGAATTAAAATGTCATTTTTTTGTATAATTTATGTGACATGATGTCGATTTTTGTAAAAATTTATGTGAGATGTTGTGTAATTGTGTAATTTTTGTTCAATTTTGAGTTAATTTTCGTAATAAAAATGAACAATGAGCCTACGTAACTGAAATTTTGCTTATCGAGATGCTTGTGGTAGAAGATTTTTCAATGAAATTGCGTGTTTTGATGGTGTCAGAACATTTTTTTCAACGAATTGCGCGTTTTATTCAAAAATTATGTTAATTTGTGGTCAACGTACATATATTTCCATCAAAAGTATAAGAATTTTTGAATTTTGTTTATCGAAATGATTGTGGTAGTAGATTTTTCAGCGAAATTGCGACTTCTTTTAATTTTGAGCGATGCATTTTATAAAAAAGTGTAAAACATTTGCAAAATTATGCATAGTTTATGTAACATGATGTCGATTTTGTAAAAATTTATGTGAGATGATGTGGACCAGACCATTTTTCAGCGAAATTGTGTGTTTTTATTCAAATCCTACTAAAACTGCAACAAGTTAAAGGAAATTTATGTTAATTTGTTGTCAACATGCATATATTTTCATCAAAAGTATAAGAATTTCTGTAATAAAATGCACAGCGAGTTTACGTTACGGCAATTTTGCATCTAGAAATGTTTGTGATAAAGGGTTTTTCAATGAAAATGGAATAAAAATATTTTTTTTGTCGTTTTTGGTTAGAACTTTTTCAGCGAAATTGTGTGTTTTTATTCAGAATCTTACTAAAATTGCAAGAAGTTAGAGTTACGTAGTTTGAAAATTATTAAAATATCATATCGATGCCTATCTACGCCAAATACTGTTTATGTAGAGAATTTGAAACTGAGCTAGCATGAGTTCTTAAAAATTTGAAAAAGTGCACGTATGGATATACAGCTGGGCCATAATTATACCGTGTGTCCACAGGAATACGCACCATAGGGATAACCAAATAGAATAGAAAGATCGGCTAACGCTGGAATCGCCGGCACGATAAAACGTTGTTTTCTGGCTTCTGACTCGCCACTGTATGAAACAATATTGTTATAAATGGTACAAGAAAAGGGACGGTGGTCATAGCACTGGTTGATATTTATATTCTATTAGCATTATCTTATCTCTATGGTGCGTACTCCTGTGGACACACGGTATATATAACAGCAATGAGATAACATGAACAAGAAGATAATACGTATTGCTTGAGTAAGAAAGAGATAGCCATACAAAAATTATATTAGTAGGCATGTTTATACTTGACAAATGTCATAATTAAATTAAGAGTCAAGCCTTTTCGAATATTTGCTACTATGTTTATCTCTTTCTTACTCAAGCAATACGTATTATCTTCTTGTTCATGTTATCGTATTCCGTGACGCACAATGCAAAATCATCTCCAACGGTTTTAAACTGGCCTCTTTTTGAAATTTGATCGAGGAACAAAATGTATTTGCTCTAGTAATAATTGATATTATTATGAAATTTGCGCATAAACTAGATAGCATACTTTCTGTTGGGGCAAATTATAAAAATAAAGTAATTATTTCTATTCATATAGCTTTCAAATTTCGATGGTCGAGCGGAAATTTCCAACTATACATATAGTAGATAGGGAACAATGAGAATTTCTGTTGGGGCAATTATCATATTATGAAGATAAAATAATTATTTATGGCAAACCCAGTTGCAAAAGCAGTTTTTTAAAAGTACTACACCTCGTTTAATACCACAGGCTATGCAATCCCATTCTTATAATTTAAATTTTTGAAAAAATAGTTGGTTTTAAATTCGGGCAGCGTGATGTCAAAGCAGTGAAATGGCGTTTTGTTCAAACCCTTTATATCCAAGATGGCTCAATGGCTCTGCTGACTAAGGCTCAGGATCGTAATACTGCGGTCGCTGGTTCAGATCCCACTTGGGACCCGACGCAAATAGCTTTTTTAAATATAAATAGCCCTTCTGTGAATGCAAGAGAGATAGACAACCAAGGAGCAGAAGAGAGAGACAGATTTACCAGTTTGAAATTCAAATATTTCCGCGAAAATTTAAATTAAAACTGGCAGCCGACAAAAGTGCGCCCAGAAAACCAAGATGGCCGACACCCGGAAAGTTTAAATTAAAAAAATAGAACTTAGAAAAAAAGTCGGAAAAATTTCAAATTCAAACTGACAGCCCGAGAGAAGTGCGCGTGCAGAAAACCAAGATGGCCGACACCCGAGAAGTTTAAATTAAAAAAATAGAACTTAGAAAAAAAATCTGAAAAATTGAAATTGAAAGGCAGTCGAGAGAAGTGCGCGCGCAGAAAACAAAGATGGCCGACACCCGGGAAGTTTAAATTTAAAAAATTAAACTTAGAAAAAAATCTGAAAAATTTAAAAATTCGCGCCAGAAAACCAAGATGGCCGCCGCGTAATTCCAGAAGCAAATTAAAAATGGCCGCGCGTAATTTAATCGAAAGCTAATGCGTAATTTAATCAGTAGCACATGTGAAAATTAATTAGATTACACCG
Organism: Agriotes lineatus; assembly: GCA_940337035.1. Classification (NCBI taxonomy): domain Eukaryota; kingdom Metazoa; phylum Arthropoda; class Insecta; order Coleoptera; family Elateridae; genus Agriotes; species Agriotes lineatus. Next base: position 3,370 of record CALNHX010000231.1, read on the forward strand.
CAAAATTAATTAGATCAAACCGCGAAATTAATTGGGTCAATCCGCGAAATCCGCGAATAAATCCGCGAATTAAACCGCGAATCCGCGAATCAATTAAAAGTGGTGGGGGATAAGTGGCCTCCTTCTACTTGAGTAGTGATGGTTTTCCGAACTTCAGCGTTTTCGAACTCTGTGCCTCCGTCACATTGGAAAATCTTCATCTGCCGTTCACAATGATTCCTGACGGCTTGCATCATCTCAATAATTTTTACTGCAGTTTCTGACGTTTTTTTCAGAAAATAAACCATGTGAACTTTTGAAAAATTACATGTAAAGCACACGAAGTACTTTGATCCTCTCAACGATGTGCATTCAACGATGTGCATTCCATGGGACGACACAAGTCTGCATGTATCATTTCACCAGGTCCAGTGGCACGTTGTTAATGCTCGATGTAACTGTTGCGATGCTGTTTACCCTATACGTAGGCTCCCCAGAACTGGCCATTCTCTACAACGTCCACTCCGTGATCTTTCAGCCTCTCTGTGTAGAAGTGAACTGCAGTCCTTTGTCCAGAGCTGAGATTACTGAAAATAAATTTCTTCGGGCATTTGGGCATACAAGGCGTTTTCCATATAACAGGGCATCCACTTCTTGTCAACAAGAACCTCAAATTTAATCGTACCTCAGCCAAGAGCATCCGTTGTCAATTTAAAACCAATATATACTTTGACCGACAAAAAATCATTCACTATGATGAGCCACATAATTCATTGCCCCCAGAATCGGCGATCCACGAGTCATATTCTTCAGCGTTGAGGACATCACAAACGAATGCCTCGTCCTTTTATTTATTTTTCGACATGCTTGAATTTCTGGACTTTTTCTTCTGCAATTACGATGAATATGGCAAGGGTTTTACACAGAAAATACCTTACCACGGGCTTGCCCTTGCCATTTCCGTTTCCAGAGTCTGCTGCTCTCTTCGACTGGTTGTCTTTACTACTGTTGAAACTAACACGATCGCCTTTTCCTGGAATTTTGGCTTTGCTCGTCATTAGTGCCAGTAAATCATATTACTTTGCAGCTCGTGGTTGTCGACGTTTTTTCGTCAGATGTTAATACTCCCATGAGGTTCGCGACCGTTTGTTCTTCATCAGATCTCGCCCACCACGCCTGCTGAAGGCTCTCGTAGTAATCTGGGAGCGAGTCCAGTAGTGTAGTTTATCCATGAGCGATGACTTATCCGGCTTTACATTAAGTTGTTGTAAGCGCAAAATGAGATGTTTAAATTTTGTAATATGAGTAACAATATCATCAACAGGATTTTTACTAAAACCAAGGAATTCTGCCTGAACAGTGCGCACAGCTTGCTTTGCTTGTTGCTCGTAAACTGAATGTAACTTGAGCCACATATCTTTTGCTGTCTCACATGTTACCACCAGGGCCATTACTTTGGACACCAGAGTTCTAACGATGATTTGACTAGCGGTACTATCCGCCTTGTTTCATGGTTTCCAACTCACACTATACGTGGCAAGTGTATGAACGTCCGCATCTTCCGACCCGGCTCCGGCTTTAGCAATTCGCCGTTGCAAACCTCGTATGCTCCCTCTGTGTTTCACGCAACAATTCCTGACCGCGAATTTCCAGATGTTCCAATAATCAGCACCTCGTAATTTTTCTATACCATGGAATTCCATGTTTATGCGGTGCGAAAAATTCAGTGAACAACATCAAGCCGCCATACGCAAAATGTCATGCTTTCGTCAAAGTTTACTGCCGCAACGAAACAAGTCCACTTTACGAGGAACCACGCTCTCAATTGATAAAAACACTTTTTCCTATAGCAGATGTTAAAGTGCTACTTTATCAACTCAAAATAGTAGATCAAGTAGCACTTTAACCTCAAGGGAGGATAAAGTAATACTAGAGTAGATAAAGTAGCACTTTAATATCAAAAGTAGATAATAGTAGATTATGTTATTAGGAGTAAAAGTGATACTTTATGTGGCGAAGCTGAAGTTTATTTAGCCGAACGTTAGTGAGGCAAATAATTCAGCTAAGCCACATAAAGTCACTTTTACTCCGAATAACATATACTATTTTATCCGCAAACGTATTCAGGTAAATTTCAGGCTAGCACTGTACCCCTGCGCCAACCTCTGTTGTTCAGATAACGCGCAACTGTAATGATATATGAACATACTGAATCACCCGTGCTAATAGCACACGGCCACAGCAGCTGTCACACCATAACCCACGGCGACAGATGCTCCGATCCGCTGCTTAAAGGTTTATTTAAATTAAAACTTTTTCGTACTTTTTTGAAAATAAAAACCGGCCTACGAACTAATTCTAAAAATTAGCAAAATTTTAAGCCATCTTACAATTTAATCGGTCCAGTATCTTCGGAGGAGATGGCGAACAAACATAGAAAGAAAGAAAGAGAGCAATCATTTTGTGTGCTTAGGCAGATAAAGTACGCAAAAGTCGCTATTTTGTCTGCTTAGGCAGATAAAGTGACACTTTTACCTTGTCAATAAAGACAAATAAGTTGTCACTTTTGTGACGTTTGCGGATAAAGTACTTTATTTTTTTAATTTATCCTAGCAACCCAATCTAGCTACTGAGATTTTAAAATGTGATTGACTTTCCTCATTTTCCTTTGAAATTGTTAAAGTTCTTGCTATAGAAAAAAAATGTATTACACACGACGATAAAGTTATTACTATCCACTCTTGAATCACGATTCACTCGTGGATAAAATTTTATTTTATCGTCTTGTATAATAAATTACTATTATTCTCAATATGGAAACTTTTATAGACCGAGGCTTTTTATTAGCATACATACATTTTTGTTATTGTTGATTGACATTGCTTAATTACAGAGCACTTTCGTCTTTTTCCGACCCTGAAAGAAAGGCGCAAAATTTAAATGATTAACATCAACAAATAAATTAAGAAAAGAGATATAAATATAAGACCAACATAATTAACCAAGATAGCACAGAACGAATGAATAAAAAAGAGGTGCTATTTTAAGTAATGAAACAACGGTTCCGAGATAGATGCCGTAACCCAGGAAAAGGTTTTAGTGAGTAAAAATTCTACAGTCCCCTGCGGAAATGAGTCACTTTCCGCAGGATCGGTCTGAATGTATCCCTTTCACAAAAAAAGGTACGCATTGGCAACAGAAAGCACAGAAATAAGAGAGGCTCACGTTCAGCAGTGGACGATAAAAAGCTGACAAAGAAGAAGAAGAAGACATTAAAAATAATAGAACAAAGCAGAAAGTGCAAAGATACAGATGAATATGAAGAAATAAATAAACTGGTAAAGAGACAAATTAGGGTTAAGGTATACAATACCGTAAAATCAGAAACGTTATTTAGGAAAATACCGGGAGATCAAGTCAATTTATAATTAAAGGCTCTTGTGATGAGTATTTTACGTTCGGCAGTGTGCTGTTGGTGGCACTGTCAATCTACGTCAAATTCGAGGTTAGCAGGTTAGATTTTGCGTTAGTCTGACAGACTATTTGAATCTGTTGAACTTCTGTTTTTTTCTTATAACTGAGAAAATAAAGCCATTTATCATTGTTATTACTATTATTATTGCTATTATTATTGTTAACATAAACATAGACAGCCTGTATCTCTCGCGGTACAGGTATGAAGGTATTACGATCTATACTATAACGAGGAAAAATCAGAATATAAAAAACTAAAGATAATGAAAGTACGATAGTAGGGAACAGAAAAGATCTAGGGCAAGCAATACAAAAATTCTATCAATTCTATACGTACCCTTTTATAGAACTGTAAGCGGGCTAAAATAGCTATTTACGCAATTAGTGCTAAAAGTTGACGTTTATGCACGAGACATGAAAATTATGAAACGAAGCCGAAGGCTGAGTTTCATAACATGTTTCCTGCATAAACGACTTTTAGCACGCGTTGCATACAATATTTTATCTGCGATCTTAATTTTACTGTTATTAATCCATAAATATCGATTTAACAAAGGTTTGCATCTACGACTCTTCTAATTTATGTCATAATAAACAGTAGACCATGCCGCGCGGGCGAATGTTTACGAATGACAGTAGTCAAGGTCAGTTACGAAATGTAATTATTAATACTCCACATCTGACTGTATTCATTACATAACGCTTTAATTATTTCAAAAACACTTTACCAGTAACGCAAGAAGCAACTAGAATAACTTTACAACTTCACTTCCAGTTCGAAATTGTAGTTTTATAACCTCACTTCACTTTTAGCACATGGGCTAAAAGTAAACAGCTGATTTCTTTAACCACGGTAAACTATAAAACGTCACTTTTAGTGAAACAAGCTAGCGCTAAAAGGCCTATTTTTAGTGGTGGTCGTAGATAAAACAAGATTTTGTGTTCGTTAGTTGCGAGACGTCGTACTGTTTTCATGCAACTGGTAATACACCTTATGTAAATTTTATTCTCATTATCGCATTACGATTGTGCACCTGACGTTCTTTGGCTACCCCGCCCTAGGTGTTAGTTAAGACTATTTTCCCCATTCTGTTTTTAATGCTAAAATCATTTTTAGACTAGATTGATATGACAATTCATAGTCTATGTATGCATTTTGAAATTGAAGGGAAACTTTGTCACAGAAGGGAATACATTAAAAAAAAAAACAAATATTTGTTGCTTCAATTTAAACTCTTGTTTTGAGGAAACACTTTTAGTTTTTTATTAAACCTCTTTGATATCTAGTTGTAGTTATATTTATACGGCTTGGTATTTTAAAATTTTGTCGGTTTAATTGGTTTTGAGATTGTTACTTTTAAATACTTGTAGCATATAACGTTGATAGTTTTAAGCATTCTGTGCAGCAACGTTTAGAAATATTTTGAGCTGAATAAAATGATGGTTCGCGATTTGAATGTTAGGTATTTTGACGTTAGTAGATTCCCTCTTCATTTATTTAAGATAACTCGACACCTTGCGTTTTTGAACATTTTGGGAACATTCTGGATACTATACTTTTATTGAACCTCTTCTCGAATCGCTTTTCTCTGTCTGTAGGTACAATTGCGATAGACTAATTAGTTTCCAATTCATACCAATTATTTAAAAATAGTGAAGGTACAGCTGAAGGTAAATACCATATATTAAATCAGAGTAAAATAAAAACTATAAACAAATACACTTAATTTTACTAAAACAGTGTTCATTTTTTGAGGTTTCAATATTTCATTATCTTTTTTTTTGTTGAAACTATATTAAAGAGTAAAACGACATATGTCTAGTTTCTCAAAATTAATAATAAATGGACAAATTCCTCTAAACTAAATAGAGGGCCAAACATTTATAAATGACAGAAACAGAAACCGCAATTTTACTTTAGGCCAAGACCATACTGTAATAAAAAATACGAGAAAACGGAAACCGAAAAAGCGAATCCGTCTGAACCTCTAAAATTAAACTCATATCAGCTCTTTTATTGCTTCTTCGCTGATATTGCACAAAGCTACCGCAAAGTAAGTCCCTAACATTGCAAATCTGAAAATGGAATAATCAAATGTAGGTGTTAAGGAACTCCTAATACGTAATTTAAAATATCCTACCTTTCTTAATACCCAAAAACATTTACATGTCTAACGAGTTTATAAGAAAATAAGCACAAAGAAAATAAGCACATCTACAGTTGTGCAGAGTTCAATGTACGACTAGAATCATTTCAAAAAGCAAGATAGAACGGGACTGACAGTGACGTAGACTGCTGCCCCCTTGTACATCGCCGTGAGCGCCCTAAAGCTATATGACTGACATAACCTAGACAGCTTAGGGATATTGGCTCCCGGTATTAATTGTTACAATGTAAAATCGCCTTGAGCGCTAATATTCATATTTCGCTCGTCGAGTTATCTACTCACCTGGAGGATTTTGGTTTTGAGCGTGGCTTTGATATTTACGTATAATGTGGCTCCGTCATTCCGTTTTATGCTGTGTTGCAGTCCAGATCGCTGCGGTTCGTCGCTCTCCAGAGCCTTGGGTGTGTGGCCTTATCGCCTCATGTTTGTATTAAAGATGGTATACTAATCCCATATATGTATTACTTACTATATTGCTAGTAGGTCCTGGAAACGGCCGAAAGATTACGGCGCCGACATAGTCTCACTCTGAGTATTACGCGTCTCGTGCGCATGCCTGAGAATTCGAATTCCGCCTTTAGAAGCAAATTTTAAACTTGACCGTGAGGTTCACTTCCGCACCGCGCGGACGACGCGCTTGCTCACAGCTCACCAAATACATCGAAGAGTTGGTTGTCTGTCTCACTTACGCTGTGACCTCCCCACTCACAGCCGCTAGCAATATATATATATATATATATATATATATATCCCTCTTCTACTTTTAAGTGTAGAGGGTTCTAGCAATATAGCAGATATTAAATATATGACTAGTTCACGCCTCTAGACAAACTTCGGCGGTATAGCGACGTTTTGGGAGTTTTGTTACATGGCGAATCATTGCTGTTTGTTTTAACTGAAATAAGACATTTCTTGGCCCACATGGGGTGAGCTTTCGCATCTTCTGTTCACGTCACGGTTTATGCGCATTCGCTTTAATGTCCGCTATTAGTTTGCAGCCCTTAGTATTGGGTCCAAAAAACATGGTGGGTTTTCCCCGATTAAATACCCCCTGTGTGACTACTTGAGGGCTGTTATGTGCCGCCAACTCCATTATATCAACGTGACTTTGACTCAAGAACCATCGTATGCAGCTGATGGTGCCTAGACTTTTGTCACTTTCCTGTGGGGAGTGAGAATCCTTCATGGGAGCTGCGGGCGAAGATTTTACCTTGGCAAGTTGACCATTACCTAATTGTGTTTGCGACTTTTTGTGTGCAATGCTGACATCTGCTCGAGTGGTGCCCTTCAGACTCACGTGCATATCACTGCGAATTTCGACGTTGAGTCATTCTTGGGCTATGCGAATTGCTAAAGGATTGGAGGGAATTCCTTCAAAGTTCCTTGAATGTTATCGCTGCTTTTGTTTGTTTAATTTTTGAACGTTAACCTTCTTGTGAAATATTTTTGTTAATTACACCTAAGTCTTGGTTTTACACTGTCTGTGATATTTAGAATAGTGCCATTATTTTAGCTTGTTGTTTATTGGATACATGTGGAGTACTTTAGGAATTATATGTAAGTACCTATGTACTGCCTATTTTATACAATGTTATTGACTATCTATTTTTATCCGATATTAGACACTGTTACCATTTAGCACTTGTCCTATTTTGTTACTGCTACCCTCTTATTTTATATATATTGGGATTGACTGCCCCTTTTGAGTTTATGAGTTTTCGTTTCTATCTGAGCAAATTTGTAGTGAACAAACTCGTTAGTGCCCTCAGTATTTATTTGCATTTTAGTAATTTTGTAAAGGACTGCACGTTGCACTGTTTAGCTTGCTGGTTCTCAAATATGTCCATGTAGTCTCGTGATAATTTCGTAGGAGAGAATATGAGTGGAAAACTTGGTATCAAACTATATTAAAAAGAAAAACGACATACGCCTAGTCCCTCAAAATCAATACTAAGTAGACCAATTCTTCTAAATTAAATAGGGGTTTGAACAGAAACCGAAAACTTGAAGATTTTTTTAATGACTGAAACAGAAACCGTAATTATAGTTAAGGCGAAGACCATAACCGCAATCAAAAATACGAAAAAACGAATCCATCGAAAGCTCTGAAATTAAACACATATTCAGACACATCTCACTACAGTACCTACCTAATAGATAAACTGTTTAGAATAACTCCGCATCTAACATTAAAATTCTTCTTTGTGGCAAATTTAGTATTCGGTTTGTGCTTTTATTATAAAATAAGTGAAAAATATAGTTGATGTGCTTAGATCCCATTTGCCATGGATTTTGCATTTTTATATCTACATTTCTCTTATTACTTCATTTTTGGAAAAACTATGTAATTTTAAAATTAGCTCTTATGTCGCTTCTCTGCTGATATTGCACAAAGATACCACATAACGAGTGCCTGGTATTGAAAATCTGAAAAACTAATAATTACCTGTGCGTTTCAACAACCATTAATAATATAATTTACAATATCCTACCTTTTCTAATATGAAAGGTGTAACAACACTTTAGCACATAAATAAACTTAGTCGCCTAAATATGTAACGAGTTTATAAGAAAATAAGCATATAAGCAAAATAAGAAAATCTCTCCAGGTGTGAGGTGCGTCGAGTTCAATGTAAGAGACTGCAATCGTTGCATCAAGCAAAACAGCACGGGGCTGGCAGTACGTCAGTGCCCCCCCCCCCCCCCCCCCTGTACATAGAGTCCTTGTATACAGGTTACTAAAAGTTTGGCAAACAGCGTGACACACTTGGATTGTTCGATTACTTTTTACAAGGCATGTATGATCAAAATGTCTTCTTAAAATACTTTGTAACACTGCTTCCTGTCTTGGCATTCGTTATTCTGCAACCCTCGTGATCTCATAGCATTTTCTATGCCCTATTTATAGGCAGGTATCTAATTGCTCTTTTGGGCCACCTTTTGTCATTCATTCTTATTACATGACCGTACCATACCAATTGGCGTTGTTCAATCCTATCTACCATTGAATGTGTAAGGTTTGCCCTTTGTCTTATTTCGTCGTTTGGAATATGTTCGATTCGAGAAACTCTGCGTGCTCTTCATAAGTAATCCATTTCTACCGCTTGTATTTGACATTCTCTCTCTTTCTAATTGCACAGTATCTCTATTGCTGTTTTTCCTCAGTTATTCTATACTGTAAGTCTTTTTCACATGTACCGTTCTGAGTTATTATACTTTAGTCTAGGCCCTAGCCCATGTCACGTGTGCAGTTTTATGTGCCCTAAGTTTGATTGCGGGGCTTTGTTAAACACCTATTGGTGTATTAAAAAAAATTGGTCACATGGTCCAGATCATGGTCATTTGGTCGCCATATTTAAAAATGGCCGCCATATTGCTTGATCCTTTGTTTAAGTATATATTCGTACCTAGTAGTCAGATTTTAATTTTTTAAAGCTCATCTTACTCCTTTCTTGAAGATAAGCAAATCTTGTAATTACAATGTTTTAGGTAAATCCAATAGGTATTGAGATAACCTAAGATTTTTGAATTTTCAGCTCGCGAAGGAATTTAGACAATACTCATGGCGGTTTTAGTGTAATTACATAATAATCTAGTACTCCTTTTTTGTGTTGCTGATGAGCAATGTGTTAGAGGCATTCTGACCTTTATGAGGAAACAAGGAAATCCGTTCATACGTTGGGGCTCGAACTGGGGAACAGAGCTACAAAATATTATCACTAAACAAAAGATAGATCGTGGAACCAGCACTGATTTTTTAAACTGCCTACAAATTGGAGAAAAAGCTCATACTCAGTTGAGGATTGAAAGGTTTAAAGAAAAGTCTCTCAGTCTTATGCAGCCTATCAAATAAAACAAAATCAAAAACCATCAATTCTCTTGAAGTGAACGTGGAGAAAGAAACTGCCCATGCTCTGCGGTTAACTGACATTGCACGGTGCCGAGGATATAGTATAAATTATCTTTTGTCTTATGAATTAACTTCTACATCCCTGTTTCTGACGAGAAATGGATATTTGACCAAACCGGATAAATCGCAGCTGGTGCATGAACTAGAATTAAAGTTACAAACACCGCCAAATTCTGAAACTCCTCAGTCTCCTGGCAAAGAAACAGTTATAGACTTTATGGCATTTGCAAGGAAGGTGCCAACTAAATCTATAAATCTAACTACATGAAGAGTTTGCAGAAAGCGTTTACAAAGCTATCAGTCAAGCTTCTTACAAAAGCGAGCCGGTCGACATTGTTTTCGACGTTTATAAGGAAAAAAGTGTAAAAGGGTGTGAGAGATCAAAGCGATCAAAGAAACAACCTATAGAATATGGAGCACCAAATGACAGCACACCGCTTCCCGTGGATACTGACGCTTACTGGGCCTCGTCCAAAAACAAGGAATTGTTACAATCATACTTTGTTGAATGGATATTCCGGAAAAAAGCTTCCGTTAACACATCTTTTTTCATTTATCTTGGTGGAGTAGTAAAAGGTCAGCCAAGATGCTTTACTATAAAGAATGGCATAATTGACGAAGACCTTACTTTAAAATCTGATCATGAAGAAGCAGATGACAGGATCCTACCCCATATTTCTCACATGACCCTTACTTCAAAAGTAAGCAACGTGGTTATTTGTTCTACTAATACCGATGTTTTTGTTAGTGCACTCTATCACTCCCAACAGAAGTGGAAAAGTTTAGGACTTTGAAAGCAGCGGAATCATACTTGTCAGACCTGTTATTAGATATCGGCAAAGAACCACCGAATGAGAACATGGAAATAAAAGCAGAAGCGTTTCTGGTTCGTGCACTAGCCTCAAGCTTAGGTACAATAGATAAATTACGTTACCATCAGTTCCATCACAAAAAATTACGAAACTTTCAAGATTTGGCCCCACCTCAAGATCTATCCGACTTCACATAAAAAGAAGCTACTTGCAATGTTACAAATAGATGATTTATGAGCGTCTGAGAAACTCAATCCGTTGGACTATGGTTACATAGAGATAGACGGTATTTTAACTCCACACGTGACAGATGATCCAACGGCGCCTGAAGATTTTCCTAATCCTTGTAATTGCCAGAGATGCTTCAGAGAAACTGTATGTACCTGTAGAAGATTGAAAGTAATGTGCTGTGACTTTTGTAAATGTAAAATCAGTGTTTTGGACCAATACAAAATCCCTCATAAATAATTCTGTTGAAGTGTTTATCTTTTAAATATTCACAATATTTTTTTTTAATTTTTTGTACTATGTTATAAATTTCTATCACTATTACCCACTTTGACGTATATGTATAAGAGTACACATATATATTTTTTTCACTTGAAAAAAAAAACATAATTTTAGTTCTTTCGTTCCACTTTCTTACTTTTACCTGAAAATGCCTTTTTTCAAAACCACGCTATACTTCAGAAACTACGAGGTTTACCAAAAAAAGTATAATTGCAAGATTTTGTTACCTTCAAGAAAGGAGTAAAATGAGTTTTAAAAAATTAAAATCAGACCACTGAGTACCGAGATATACTTAAACAAAAAATCAAGCAATATGGCGGCCATTTTTAAATATGGCGACCAAACGACCATGATCTGGACCATGTGACCAATTTTTCTTAATACTTCTATATGTGTTTAACAAATCCCCGCAACAAAACTTAGGGGACATAAAACTGCACACGTGACATGGGCTAGCGCCCGCACTACTTCCGAAATATTTGTAATCCTGGCAAGTTCTTATTTCGCCGTCAACAAGTTGTATCTTAATGGGATTTTCCCCTATACATATGTATTCCATCTTGCTCAAGTTTATTTTAAGGTCCCATTTTGAGTATTCCTCAATAAGCATCCTTGTCATATAGGCGACATCTTCTTCATTATTGGCTATCAGCACCTGGTCATCGGCGAAAGGTAAGGTATACAAATGTGTCTCGTCAAATTCTATACCCATTCTTCAGCTTTATTGCTCCAAGTCTTCAGCGTCTCTTGGATGTACATTTTGAAGAGGGTAGGAGCAAAACAGTATCAATGGTTCAGCCCTTTACTTATGTTAAACGTGCTTCGCACATGCAAATTTAAATTTTATCTAGATTGGCCGTATATTCGTAATAGTCGGTTCAGAGATCCTAACAATGGTAGATGCTCTGAAAACTCGCCCATCAAAAGCAAGTTAGCAAAAAAATTGGTTTCCATAACCTCTTTGTTCGACATATGTCAAATATCTTATTTGGATCAAAAACGTATGTCAAATCACATTGTTTGTCCAACTCTTAATAACCTATATACAAGATCTCTACCGGTACATCGCTCTGAGCAGCCAAAGCTACACGACTGAGGTAACCAAGACAGTTTAGGGATCTTGGATCTGAATATTAATGCTTTACCGAAGGATCATCATTTGCTGATTTAATACTTTCGGATTTGAATTAATAAAACCTTCAGCTTTCTCCTCAAGTTTTTTTACAAAATCTTAACATGCGACATGTTTTGAAACCAATACTAGTCTCATCATCAGGCCCAAACGTTGAAATACAGGGTCCCAATATTAAAATTGGGATCAATAATAAAACATTACACTTACGTGATATATTACAGGGTAATAAAACATATGGCAAAGTAGGGTTAAAATTTAAAGGTTAAACATCTTGTAAAAACTAATAAGTGCCACCGAAGTAGAGAAATAAAATATTAAATAGTAAAAGTACATTATAAAATCGTTGAACTGCGTAAAACATAAAATATAAATAAGATCAAGTAAAGAGGCAATTGATATAGATGACACCTACGCCCAGAATGAAAAGTAACATCTTCAATGTAACTAAACATAAGAATTGACAAATCTCTAAATTCAGTGACAAGGAAAATAACAAGGAAGTTCAAAAATAAAAAAATGAAATCAAAGGGCAACAGAGCCAAATAAGGAATGGAAAAAAAAAGGGAAAAGGTAAAGGTTTTTTCAATTCCTCCAACTGGGGGCGGGCTGCTACAGGGACCTTCCGTCCCTCTTCAGCCAAGAACGGGAAACTCGGGATGGGTGAGAGAAAGGAGGAGTGGAGAATGAAAGAAAGGTCAGGAAAGGTGGAGAATTACTGCCCCGGCATTCACCTCAGAGAAGGTACTCTGTTGACTCAGGAAAACCACTTAAAAACCTGAATCAAGGCAGATGGCCGCGGGAATCGGGATGCGGAAAGTTCGTTCCCCACATTTCGTTCCCCACATTTCGTACCCCACAGTTCGTTCCCGGGATATTTCGTCTCCCCACATCTCGTACCCGGAAACTTAGTTCCCGATCGAGCTCAATTTGTTTCCTAGATTACAGGGTGCTGAAAAACGAGTGCAGCGATCGGAATGCAGTTAAAAAATGAAATATATTTTAATTAATTTATTTATTATAATAAACATAACAAACAACTTTTCTTAGTAATATTTTGCGGTATCATGAACAAAAAGGCTAGTTTACCTGAAAAGAAAATAGTTTTTGCTTAACTGTCAAGGCCGACTTATATCTAATTATAATTCCTATAAAATTTTTATATAAAACTAAAAATAAAATTTAATTCCTTCTTGTAAAGTCAAGCCGGGGTCATGCTATATATAGTTCTTCTAAGTTTATTATAATAAATAAATTAATTAAAATATCTGTCATTTTTCTAACTACATTCTAATCGCTGCACTCGTTTTTCAACACCCGATAATCTAGGAGACAAATTGAGCTCGGTCGGGAACGAAGTTTCCGGGTACGAGATGTGGGGAGACGAAATATCCCGGGAACGAACTGTGGGGTACGAAATGTGGGGAACGAAATGTGGGGAACGAACTTTCCGAAAACCGCGGGAATCGAACCCACGACTAGGGTTGCCAACCGTCCCGCGTGAGGCGGGACGTCCCGTTTCCACGTCTCAAATAATGCGTCCCGCGATACATGTCTGCGGGACGCTAATTGTCCCGCTTTATAGTAAAGCCCGCGCCGTTCGCCGAATGAGTGTCACACACACTGTATGTGAGTCACACAGTGTGATACACGCGTTCGCTTCGAATGAACGACAAAATCTTTGGATTTATTGGCTCAAATGTCCTCACCAGTTTCAGAATTGATGAACAAGAGTCCATCATAATTATTTTGATTACATGGTACAAAAATGCACTCAAATACCTGGACGATCACTTTGATTTTTTGGAAGAGAATAATTTGGCAATAATGCGAATATTTGCTTTGGAAAATAAATTTAATTACAAGGATCTCTCTATGTGTTGTACCGAACTTATTAAAGATTTTCAAATTTATTGTGTTCATTTCATGTTCTAACGCCGCTGCTGAGAGGGCATCTTCACTTTGTGGAAACGCCTGGACTGATGCAAGAAATAGACTAAGTGTTGAACATGTAAAGGCAGAACTGCAAGTAAAAATTAACTTTCAGTACAATTGCAAAGAATTTTATGATTACGTTTTGAAGAATAAAAAATAGCTCAAATGTGCCAAATCACAAGCCAAGTACTCTTTCAAAAACAAAAACTAATTTTGAACTTGTTTGAGCAAAGTGCTTTATTTACTGATTCGTGTTCAAATTTTTTGTCATGATTACTTTGTAATAGCGAAGAATTTTCTCAAAGTTAATTTGAAATTTTAAATAAAACTGATAAAAAAATTATTACAATTGTTTTTCTCTCATTTCTGTACATTTGTAGACAAGTCCCGCTTTATTTGGCCAAGTCCCGCATATTAATTTCTGGCTTCCCGCATATCCGTGAATAAGAGTTGGCAAGCCTACCCACGACCTCCCGAATGCTAAGTAGGCGTGCAATGCATTAAGAGGAATGGAATCACCCCAGAGATCAAGACATGATTTAATATTAAGAAAATATAATTTGTATTAAAATCTGTGATCTCGTTGAGTCTGAATTTATTGTTGTTGGACGTAATTTTAAAGTAAATCTCAAGAATATTTTTCCCAATACCTACTTGTAAAGCTATATTTTATAGTATATGAAGATCTATATGGTAAAGTAACATTTTAATGATAAGAATAGATACAATACATTATTTAGTAGTAAATAAAACAGTCCGTAATCCATAGCAACTAACAAAATACATAACGCACAACCAAATTGTATGATTACTTATTTAAAATTGTTTATTTAATTTCAAAAGTTATTTATATAATTAAATGTAGATAATAGAAAAACATTTATATGCTACACGTGAATAAAGAGATTTTATCCATTCGGGGAAATTAGGAAAGTTTTTTCTCTTATAGATAAAATGTCTTTTTTTAAATTTCATTTAAAAAGTTAGGCTGTTTTTAATTAATTTCAGGGTGTGAAGTGTCACTTTTAATTTAGTAATGAACGATTTTAGAAACAAAATATTTATTCATTTATTCATTTTTAGTTTTATTTTGACGTGAACAAATTACAGATTTCAATTTATAAAGACGTTTCCTTAATTATCAAAACCGACCAACGCGCTTGACTAGAATGAAGGCACATAAAATTTTATACAAAATAGGCTTGGATTTGAATCTTTAATGAAATTTAAAAAAATCTTATAGACAACTCGTGTTAGCGTTCTTATTTTTCACGGATGTGGAAAAAGTTGCACTTCTAACACTTGTGATCTAAATAACTATTTATTCACTATTATTAGCAATAGGTACATTTTATAGTTCCCGTTTGGATCAAAATTGTTACAATGTAGAATGGGATTAGCAAAAGTAAATTTATTCGGTTGATAAAAAAAGTTTATTTCTGATACAATACGGAATACTAAAAAAACAAGATTACTTACGTCAATTAAATATTTTAAACTAATTAAAGCAATGCTTGTTGGCTAAAATTTGAATAATAACTAAATCGAATCCATACTTGCTGGCATCAATCTAGCTTTGTCTTATTTTTTTCTAATTTGATTCTTCATTTTTCATACAAAAATAAGTTTTAGCCATATGATCTAATTTATCACCTTATTTAGACATTTTTTTGAACAACTTAGAAATCAACATTCTTAATGAAGCTCCTTTCATCAACATTATCTACTGGGGAAGATATGTTGATGGTATCCTTGTAATTTTCAAGTCCAACAGCCCTAATGTAAATGATCACATCAATTCTCTTAACTCAATACATCAGAATATTAAATTCAAATTTCAAATTGAAGAGAATAAGTCTTTACCTTTTTTAGATATACTGATCATTAAAAAATTAACTCTAATAACAAATCACTCTTAGCAGTTTTAGCATTTACTGGAAGCCCAGTTGCAACATTATTAAATTTATTGATATAAAAAATGGCTATCCTCTTAAGCTAATTCTACCAATTTAACATAAACTCCCTAGAAAACTTTCCACGAATTTAATTCCTATCAATAATTCAGAAACTAAAATCTTTCATTCCATTCCGTATAACGGTCCTATTTCTTTGTCTATCAAAAACAATTTCAGCAAATATAATTTTGAAATTTCTTTTTCTACTACTAATTCCTTTCAGAAATGATTAGTTTTAATAAAGATCCCTCCCTTTTAACTAAAACATCTGTGTCTATCATCTTAACTGTTCGTATTGGAATTGTTTCTTTATTGATCCAACCGAAAGTACTTTCAACAAAAGAATAACGAACATTTTGCGGGTATCACAAATAACAATTTGTGTATTGATCAACCGAATAAATCTACTTTTGCTAATCATATTCTACAGTTCAAACACAATTTTGATCCAACAACGACTGCAAAAGTTTACATGTTGCAAATAGAGGAATTTACTTGAGATACTTATTTGAAATTTCGTCCAACAAAAATAAATTCAGACTCAGTGAGATCATGGATTTTGGTGTAGTGTGTAATGATGTGTTGATTTTCTGGTGATTCGATTCCTTATTTGGTTTTTCTGCCTTTTCATTTGATTTTTTAATCTTTGAACTTCCTTGCTATTTTCTTTGTTTTAGCGATTTTTAAATTTTTATATTTACTTTTCACTTGCTCTTATTTATAGTTTATAAACGGGGCTGCGCGCGCTATTGCACGGTCTATCCTGATGTATTTTCGTATGCGCTGCTTAGCACATTTCATTAAGGTCACTAAATCACGTTAGCTACGCTTAGCTAACGTGATTTAGTGACCTTACATTTTATGTGACACCACTGAGTAGTTTAAAGCTTTGCTAATAATTTTCGAAAAGAAACGCGAATTGTTAAGAGTCCTTTTCTAAAATCGTATCGATTTAATCAAAATTCCGCTCAAATAACGCTCCGCCCCTCTCCAATGGGGGCCCTCGGGGCTCCGCACCACTCCAAGGGGGGCCCCGGGACTCCGCCCTTCACCAAGAGGGTCCTCGGGGAACCTCCTTTCTCCAAGGGGACCCCGGAGCTCCGCCCCTCTCCAAGGGGACTCTTGGGGCTCCGCCCCTCTCCAAGGGGGCTTACGGGATCCCGCCCCTCTTTTAGGGGGCCTTCGAGGCTCTGCCCCTCTCCAAGGGGGCCCCGTGGCTCCGCCTCTCTCCAAGGAGCCTCATGGGGCTTCTCCCCTCTCTAAGGGGCCTCGGGGCTCCGCCCCTCTTCAAAGGGCCCTTGGGGCTGCGCCCCTCTCCAAGGGGGCCAGCGGGGCTATGCCCCTCTCCAAGGAGGCCTTTGGGGCATCGCTCCACTTCAAAGGGGGCCCCGGGGTTTCGCTCCTCTCCAAGGGGGCCCGCGGGGCTCCGCCTTTCTCCAAGAGAGCTTTCGGGGCATCGCCCCTCTCCAAGGGGGGCCCCGGGGCTTCGCTCCTCTTCAAGGTGGCCCTCCGGGCTCCGCCACTCTCCAAGGGGGGCCTCGGGGCTCTGCCCCTTTTCAAGGGGGCCCTCAAGGCTTCGCCCCTCTCCAAGGGTGGCCTTGGGGCTCCGCCCCGTTTGCGAAATCGAGGCGACGGCGAAATGAATGCAAACGCAAATGGGGGACATCGCGTCTGCAATTGTCGTGACGGACACACACATTTGGATCGTTCTCCTTTATTTATATGATGTTTTACACAGTTCAACGATATTTATAATGTAGTTTCACTGTTTAATATATTATTTCACCATCTTAGTGTCGTTTATTAGCTTTTTGACATGAAAACGTTTAGTCATTAAATTTTAACCTTCCTTTGCCATGTAGTTTATTATCCTGTGATACTCGTATATCACGTAAGTGTAACTTTTTATTACTGATACCAACTTTAATAATGTATTATATCGTAATGTATTGTAAATCAACGTTTGGGCCTGATGATAAAACTAGTATTGGTTTCGAAACGTGTTGCATTTTAAACTTTGTTAATACACTTGTGAAGAAGACTAAGGGCCGGTTGCAGAAAGCAACGTTAAGTCTGGTGTTAGCTAACGCGACGTCAAAATGAACAAAAACGAATCAAATCTCAAATGTTTATGGTAACTAATACATTAGTAAACAAAATTTGATGCGATTTTGTTCACTTTGACGCGACGTTAGCTAACACCAGACTTAACATTGCTTTCTGCAACCGGCCCTAAGAGTTTTTATAAATCATACTGCATACTGCAATTCCAATATGAACATGACGGATCTTCCTTCTTCTAGCTTCAGATCTTTTTGAAAATCTCTTTTAATGATCTTTCTTCTGATATCTTCATACCACTAAATATAACTGTTTTTGTGATATACGAGTTTGAACATAAACAATTTAAGCTCCTCAAGATGCTTTATTTCAAGCGATGCACCTATGTACATTTTAAATGCAGTAAATTTCATTTACATAGCATCCCAGTCATGTATAGCAAATAATGAACGAAGCTGAGCAGTTTAATAGCTATTTAAGTAACAAGGAATGTAAGGGTATATTAACATTTGAGGTAGGAAAGTACAAGCCAAGGCGCAGCCGCGGCTTGTTGCCTGCCGAAAATGTTAATAGGCGATACATTCCGAGTTATCTTATTATATTTTTCCCGCTGCTTATCGAAATTTTCCTAGAATTTTGAAAAAATCGTTTGATTTGTCACCTGTCACCAGGATTAGTTTTCGTGAGTCGTGTTACCTGTGAGTGTCACATGTCACATAAACACTTTCAATTTATTAACAAAACGTCTAAATCTGCATCTTGGTTTGCTAATTTTATTATCCTAAAAACTTAATAATAATATTAAGTTCCGTTGTCAAGAAAAAACAGAAAACAAATATTATCACCAACTTACACGTTTTGTTACTAAGGCTGTATCACTGACTTACATGATCAGCAGCGGGAAAAGTTTATTATTCAAATATTAGTTATTATTTTCTCACATGGTTATTAATTAATGCATAAAACAATAGTTATTTACTATACAAGTGGGATAACAGCATCATTAATATGCGTGTGTGTAAGTTACAAACGAGTGCGTAGCACGAGTTATGTAAGCACACAAGTATATTAATGATGCATTATCACACACGTATTGTACAAAATTTTATCTACAACTGCCTAAAATTGAGAAAAGTGCATTAAGAGAAATGTCAGATATGTCATTTTCAAAAATATTTTAGTAGGCAAATGTCATTATGTCATTCATTTGACACTATTTCAGTTACGTAATGAAGTCATTACACAACTCAGTTGCGTAATGAAACCATTACATAACTGAGTGGTGTAATGAGCTTCATTACCTAACTGAAATAGTGTCAAATGAGTGCCGTAATGCGTTACTTATCCCACTGGAGTAGATAAATACATTTAGAAAACATCGCCACTTTCAGTTTCCTAGCGTACTGGCATAGGGTAATTAGCCTATAGTACTGGATATAAATTACTCGTAAAATAAGAACATTTGTTGTAGCTTCTATATTACTAAAGTTAACTATTATAAAGTACACATATTTGAAAAGGATAAACATACGCTGTTTGACTGAGTCAACGAATAGAAATGTAGAATTTTGCATGATTGAATTATAGCTCGGTATCCAATAGAGATGTTCGACTTCTGTTTTCACCACCGTGTTGCCGTCTAATAGCTGACCCAACAATGTATGTCCAAACCATTTTCCTTTAGCTCTAATAATAACGGAAATTTCCATTTTACCCCATAGAAAATGGGATACTTTGTACGTCATAATACACATGTTCTTCTTGATTAGAATTTTCTGGTTGCGTGCCATAATTATAGCAAATGCTATTTGAATGTCCAAATATTAAAATCAGTTTCATAAAAATAAAAGCTCTGTAACTTTTTTCATGTACCTAGTGTCTCACAAAAACAAAATATTAATCTAGTATTTCCTAGTGACGTGCTATACTCCGTGATGAAACACCTGGTATATAATCACAAAAATCAGCAACACCTGCCATAAGCAAATAATATAACACACATGCAAATTGTCATCTGCTATATGTAGATAATAATTGTTAACTACGAAGAGCTACTAAAAACCGGCATCTCAAGTAGGAACTTTACGAATATGACACTGAGCTAATATGAACCAGAAATCCTACTGGCAAAACGGCAGAAAACCAGTTTTATCTACTCTGTGGTTAAGAATAATAATTCGTAAATTGGTTGAAGGAGATAACTTAATTCAATCGAGTTTCGTTCACTCAAGGTTGCAGATAAGGAAGCAAATACAAAAAATCTGAATTTAAATAAAACTCTTGGTTGCTAGTTAATTGCAGCTAATTACTAATGGAACTGCGAAACGAATAATGCTAATAAGATAAATAGTAAACTTAATACAGAATAAATTTGCAGTCTAGTTAGGTACAAGGTTTAATCTTGATTTGGAACTACAAAAATCTTGTGCTGCTTTTCTGGGCATGACCCGACATGCATATGAAATTTTACTTCGGCACGATCTGCCAAAGTATTACGTTCAGGTCCGACCATTTTTACTAATTTACAATTTTTGCCGCAACCGCTCAATCAATCGCGACCAAACCAAAAGGTGAAGAGTGAACCAAATTCATGCGCACTTGGCCTCAAGGTGGTCCAGTTGTGCTACCTTCCAAACGTGTGTGCATGTAGTCTTGTTCTCTTGTTATCCTACCTCATAGACCAGTCTTCGATTCGAACCAAAGACTTGGTACTTACAGTGACTTTATATAAGACAGTGTCGACAATAGAGTGTATTCTTTTTTATTGGTCGCTCGAATCACGTGGTATCGGCCGCCATTAAGAGGCAAAACTTGTTGATGCTTTTGTTTGTTTATAGTACAAAGGAAAAGCCATGCTATATCACCCTAAAACATTCACATATAGACCTGATGTACCTCTGTTTCACCCCACATAATTATTGAGGTTATGCCATCATATGTAACGTCACAGGATTCATGTGACATCAATGTAAATTATTTAAGAAAAACGAACAAATGCAAAGACAAAGGTGTGCTATATTGTGATGGTATCTCATGAATTTCAATATTTTATACGTTGGTATAGCTTTGATTTAATACACATAAACTCCCATTCATCTTTAAGTACTTGTGCAGGTCATGTATCACAAAATGTGATCTTTTGAATTATACCCGTGAATTTGCAGACCTAATTCCCATTTTATGTATGTATTAATAGAAATTCAGATTTGCCTTAAGTATAAATCACTTTATGCCGTTCTTTCCCTTTTGAAGGTTTAACCATATGAGAATCATTAAATTCGTTCATCATTTTAAACGCCATTGCAAAACGAACCTAAAAATGAGTTATTTATGAGAATTTTTTAATTTAAAAAACAAGTTAGTATACGAGAAGCTTTATCACAGATGTTCTTAACATATTTGAGTTTTCCATGTTTTTGTCACCGTAGTATCTTATTATAGCTAGTTTCTCACGCTGCAATAGCGGCCGTTCCGTTTGATAGATGTCAAAAATTGTTACCAATAAGAAGCTTAGAAATTACTAGATTCTAATATTAGTTTTGCTTTTTGCTGTCTGCAAAGCTAGAATGATTCTGCTGTACCTGTAAACGTTCGTTAAACAACGCAGTTACCTTAATTGATTAAAGTTAGTAGGCCATAGGCCGCCATTTTGAGGTAAATAGGGCCTATTTCGCCACTGTCTCTATCAGGCCACTGTTTGGTACTCTATCCACTGCGCCATCTATAGAGAGATAATATTCATATTCATATTATCTCCCTAGAGAGAAAATGTGTTATTT
Source organism: Agriotes lineatus (assembly GCA_940337035.1). Taxonomy (NCBI): domain Eukaryota; kingdom Metazoa; phylum Arthropoda; class Insecta; order Coleoptera; family Elateridae; genus Agriotes; species Agriotes lineatus. The sequence goes on from CALNHX010000231.1 coordinate 25,085, forward strand.
CTGTCAATTTCTAGTAACATTTAGTAATGAGTACCTATCACATAGAAATTTGAATCTCGAGAAAACATATACGTATTCAGCCACTCGACAACATATTTAATATCTGTTAAATCGAAAACAGAGAACTTAGCTGTGGTTGTATTTAATTGATTTTAATATGCAGTTCGTGTTGAAACGCTAATGTCTTTCGAATTTAAAAACAAAACCTTTTGCTTTTGTTCTTAACCTATGCTATTCCAATCTAAGGCACTTGGGATACTATCTAATGCCCCATCATTCGTATCGAACCTCACATTGCATATCGACCTTAATATATCGTTTGTCACAGAAGTAATTAAAGAAGAAGCCAGGAAATATCACGACACATTGGAAAGACATCCCAATGCAACAGTCATCCCTCTAACTCAGTGATTCCCAAAGTGGGTGATACCGCCCCTTGGGGGGCGCTGAACGATCCAGGGGGGCGATAGTAGCCTCGGGTGCATTTGGAGGGCGGTGAATAAAAATAAGGGGGCGGTGAAAGCTTAAAGAAGGAAGGGAAGATAAGAAGATTTAGAAAAATCGTTCGTACATATTTCATCTGTTGTGTAACATAGTGTAACATTATTTTTCAAATAAACACACTAAATGCAAGTTACAGATTTATTTATCCCATAAAGACTATGTACCATTATTAAATGTTTTTATTCTTCTTCATACCATTTGTTACTATATTTATTCAGTCTGTTTATTTAAATTTGTTTATTCTCGGTTTCTTTAATTTTACTTTATCACATCCCTTAATACACCATCCAGAAAGTAAATATCATTATAATAAAGGGTTTTCATTATTCAAATTTGCTTTTACTTAAAATACAGGTTACAAATACAGAAAAAAATGGTTATTTTAAAAATATCATTTTATCTAGCAATAATAATAATTTATACCAAATTTCTATATGATATATTTTATTATAACATTTTATATTCGACTTTTTCAGATAATTATTTGAGTTTGGCGTTCACTTTAGTTATTCCAAATTAATTAATACAAATTAAAATCTAAGCTCTGATGTTGCCAAATAATTATCCCAACTAAATCAACTTATATGCTTGAATCTTTTTAATAAACTATTCACAATTTAACAGTAACTGTATCGAATGTATCATTCATTAAACAATTCTCAAATATTTATGTTATACTTTTAATGTGTAAATCCCCCTTGTACCTTTTAATTGCTAAATAATTTAGTCTTAGAAATATTCTTATAGATAACTATCAGTTTCAAAAAGCTACCACTACTATATCTTTCTGTTTGTTCGCTTAAAGAATGTAGCTTTCCAGGGGGCGCTGAGTAGGTAATTTTTGTCTGAAAAGGGGGCGGTAAGCCAAATAAATTTGGGAACCACTGCTCTAACTGAACAACCGCAAACTAGAAGATTAAAAAGACGATGACCGATATATTTAACAATATAAAATAGGGGTAACATCAATGGGTGTTTTCCTCTTCATGTTGTATTTAATCATTAATACCATTAGCTCATAGATTATTGTATTAAAAAATTATTCTGATTGCTAAAAAACCTTAGAGAAAAAAATGCTTATTTATATTCATTCTGTTATTCGACCTGTCGATATGTTCTCGGGTTTTTAAGTTTAGGATTGCAAGAGAGGCTTTCGCCGGCAAGTTATGTTTGTTTAGGTTGTTGGTTAGATTGTGATCTCTCTTTTGGAACCAGTAGCGTCTGCCTAAAATAATGGTTCAAGTTTTATTTCATTAAGTTCCTGGCCCCCCTACTTTTTTCATCGCATCTAAAATCAAGCTGTAGATCGATCGCGATCCAGTCCCCTCTAAGCTAGCTGGAACACGTCTGATTAACGTCTTACAAATAAACCAGCATACTACCAGCGAATTAGGGCTTAACCGTTTTAACGTAATATGTTATTGTACAACTTTTCTAGATATGACAAAGTTTCGACAAAGTACTTTTTGTATCTTTTATAAAATCTTAAAGTTAGATTTGTACAATAGATCTACGCTCGTTATTATAGATCTTGATAGGAAGAAGTTAAGCCAATATGTTATTGTTCGGTTTAAAATTTCGTAAAATATATCCAGATACGTTTTCAAGAAAAATGTAAGTTCCATGCGCCCATATAATATTAGCACTATCAGCCCGAATTTCGAAACTACAAAAAATATGTAGATATTCAGTGGTTTAACAACAAATTTTACTTCATACTCAGTAGTAATATGGTAATTTACTAGTTCGATTTAAACAAGTAAACTGGGCTATTACTAGTTTGTTTATATAACAACCCATGTTTCTCTTAACACCGTGGTTATTTAGCTTGTTTGTCACTACCCACGTTACCCACTGCCAAACGTATAACACATATCACAGCCTGCCCTAATTGGTTTTTTTATTGATCTGTCTGTAGTTATTTATGGTACAAGTGTGTTATAAGGGAAATAAGTCACGAGAAAAAACGGGTAAGCCACGAGCACTTTGTTCGAGTCGCTTTGTTTTTAAGAGTGACTTATGACCGATAACACACGAGTTCCATACATAATCGTATCCAACACCTCCAGAATTTCGTTAAAATGCATCCTTTTTCTGATGACAGTTGTGACATTTTTATTTGACAAATTATTAATAGCTATTAAGGCAACTAGTGTTTTACAGAGGATTTAAAAATCGAGGTCGATCATGTTAAAATTCGAGCGAAGCGAGAATTTTATGATCGACCGAGATTTTTAAACTGTAAAACACGAGTTGGCTTCAATATTTTTTCTACAGCCGAGGAGTTTGTTAGCTTAAATGCCCTAGGGGCTTCGCCTCTCTCCAAAGCGGCCCTCGAAGCTCCACCCATCTCCAAGGGGGCCCTCGGGACTCCGCTCCTCTCCAAGGGGGCCCTTGGGGCTCGGCCCCTCTCCAAGGGGGCCCTCAGGGCTCGGCCCCTCTCCAAGGGGGCTCTTGCAGCTCCACCCCTCTCCAAGGGTGCCCTCAGGGCTCCGCCCCTCTCCAAGGGGGCCATCGGGCTCCGCCCCTCTCCAAGGGGGCCATCGGGTCTCGGCCCCTCTCCAAGGGGGCCCTCAGGGCTCGGCCCCTCTCCAAGGGGGCTCTTGGAGCTCCACCCCTCTCTAAGGGGGCCATCGGGGCTCCGCCCCTCTCCAAAGGGGCCATCGGGCTCCGCCCCTCTCCAATCGGGCACTCGGGACTCCGCATACAAATCGGTCCGATATAATAACTGTACTTTTAATCTTCACAAATAAGGTTTTATAACCTCTTAAAGTACTCCGTGCTTTAAATGGAATGGCGTGTTTTATAGACAACATAAAACACGCCGCATATGACCCTTGGAAACAGTTTAAAATCACGGCTGTAGAAAAAAGTAGTTAAATTTATGGGAAGGCTTTGACGCTATCACCATGGCACATAAAAGTTTTGTTTACATTCAAACTATAGCCCCTCTATTTACAAATAGTAGCGACATCGTGGAGCAAACCTGATGCAAACATGAAAATACAAAAAGTTACTAAACGATAAATTTCAGTGTAAACAGTGAAAAAATAACAGATGTGAATACCTGAAATCCTTTTCTGCCACTATTTTTACACTTATCGACACAACACCCTGGCATTTCGAAGAGAAGAGAAAAATGAATAAAAACATGACAACTGTCAATGTCACATTTTAATTAATTATGCAACTTTCTAGACGATTTTTAAATATGCTAGGGACGTAAGGGATACCAACGTGATTTTTCCCCAGCGGCAACATCAAAGGATGTCGCTACTATTTGTAAATAAAGGGGCTATAATTGAAACAATAATCGTGTTTGGTTTCACAAAAGTGTCAACACGCGAAAACGACGCCGAATACCTAATGGAAGAGAAAGTGTTTGTTCCGGCTGGAATTCAAAACGATGCTAAACTAGCATTATCGAAAATAATACCCAAGAAATCGAAGGATATTTATGAAAAAGAATTCGGGCTATTCAAGTCCTGGAGAGAAGAGAAAGGAGTTAGTGATATAAACGAAGAAATATTGTTATCGTATTTTGTTGAAATTGGAAAGAAAAACGTAGGTTCGTCAATGTGGACAAAATACTCGATGTTGAAAGCAACGTTACAATTTCATAAAAATGTCGACATATCTAAATATGGTAGGCTTATATCTTTCTTGAAAAGTGAGTCAAGAGCACATAAACCAAAGAAAGCCAAGATTTTGGAAAAGGAACATATTGAGCAGTTTCTAAGAAGTGCTCCGGACAGTGAATATCTGATGGAGAAGGTGAGATAGTGCCTATTTGATTTCCGTAAATCCTATTTAAATATATGTTTATAGGTTGCACTAATAATGGATATTGCGGGAACATGCCGTTGTAATGAGCTGACAAATTTGAGTGTTGAGCACATCGAAGACAAGAGATCGTATCTGTATATTTCCATTCCTGATACAAAAACCAACAAACCTCGAAGTTTCACTGTCATAAACGAGGAATATCCTGTCAGTCCTATTGATCTCTATAGAAACTATGTTTCATTACGACCTGCCAAGGTACCACACCGTAGATTTTTTTTAATTACAAACATAAAAAATGCACGATTCAACCAGTTGGAATAAACACATTGTCTAAGGTGCCATTTCAAATCGCATCTTACTTGAAACTACCACATGCAGAGGCTTACACTGGTCACAGTTTGAGACGGTCTTCTGCTACACTGTTGGTTAATGGTGGAGGCGACATAACAGCGCTTAAACGCCACGGTGGATGGAAATCGTCAACTGTGGCAGAGGGGTACATTGAAGAGTCGTTGGGAGAAAAAAATTAACACGGCAAGAAAAATTCAAGGAGGTTCTGAGTTCACCACCGCCACTGTTCCAAGTATTGTAGTGAATAGCGCAGAATCACGTAATAAAATTTCCAATAATAATGTAAATTGTCAAATGACTAGAAGTAACAACTATGCAATTCACATTAATATAAATATTTATTAATAAGTGATGTTCTAAAATGTATTATATTGAGTATGTAATATTGTGCTATGGATGTAATATGTTCTGTTTTTTATCAAGAGTGACTTATGGTTTATAACACACTAGTGACTTATGGTTTATAACTCACTAGTGACCACAAAGCAACCACTAATAGAGGAGTTTCTTAAATGCACTTGTCAAATAATTGTTAGGGACTGGCCCACCCGTCGGAGGTCGCTAGTGTCGCCACTCGGCAAGGTTGTGAACCAAACTATAATTAATGATGGGTCGGTATGTGAAGAAGTGTTGTTTCAAATTGTGCTGATTTAGTGTAGGAGACACAAATTTCCCAACGGCATAGAAAAACCTACTAATAGAAGCGTTTTCTGAATGCATCTGTCAAATATCAAATAATTGTTAGAGATTGGCCCACCCGTCAGGAGGCGCTGGTGTCACCTGTCCGCTTTTTGACAAGTGCGTAAATAGTAAACTCATACGTCAAACTGACACCGACAAATCATTGAAAATGCGTGAAAAGCATTTTGAACCAAAGTAAATTGTTGCAATTGAGCACGACTATTGTAAGATTGACAATACTTATTAAACAATATTGCTATTTGAATTACTTAAAATATATTTGTTATTCGCAAATATTTTGTTTGAATTTTCCATAATTATTGTCAATTTCAGAACCTATAAAGATTTTGCATATTCTGATTTATGCGGTTCAAAACTGTAAAATCGAGATTCTGGTAAGGCAAATTATGTATATGCAAAATTTGTATTGCTGTTGACGGCATATCCTTGATTAATCCAAATATCGTAGTAATGGCGTATTTAAATTTTGCGGCCTTGCAGGAATAGTTTCTGGCCCACCCGTTGTAGGGCGCTGAAACTTTTATAGAAGCTTACTATGGGGGAAATCGCTCTATTAGTGGTTGCTTTGTGCTAGTGACTTATAGGCCACTTTAAATTCCTAAAATCACCATAGTTATGGGCTTAATAACTCACGGTGTTGGATAAATACTTTTTATCTGCGACAGTGTGTAAAATTGCCTTTTAGTTGGCAGTTTTAAGTTTGTAAAACCACTGTTTAATAACATGTTTTCATTAGTTTACGTCGTTAATAGCAACGTGCTTAAAACATTTCATTAGGCACGTAGTTAGTAGCAACGTGTTTTAAAAATTTTAAAACACTCAAAATTAGGACCGGTTGCTAGTAATTCTAATTTACATGTAAAATATTTTTTATATTTATTAGATTCTATCGTAGATAAAATATTGTACGATACACATGCGTAAAGCATCTTTAGTCACTCGTGGGGCTCTACCCCACTCGTGCCTAAAGAGTAGCTTTACCCACTTGTATCGTAAATTACTATTTAGCTCGCTCTCAATTAATTTATCACTTTCACTTTTCGCAACTGTCAATACTAAATTTATGCTTTTTTGGTATTTATTAAGTTGTTTGATATAATTTTGCATGGCACGTGTGTGTTATAATAAATAATGCACTCGAGAAAAAACCTCTCAACATTCTTTCCTGAATTATTTTTAATATAACGCACTTGTACGATAACTAGTATTATCTGTTTAAAAAAAACAGAAATATGTAGCGAAAAATGGTATCCGAGGTTTGAATGCGTAGAAATAAATTTATCAGTTAGATGAAGATCCAAACAACTGAAAAGACACGAATTATCAGATGACTCAGATAGATTTAGTAGTAACTTATTATTGGCATTGAATTTTCAACCCAATTCAACTAATAGTAGTTTTCCCGCTGTCGATCATGTAAGTCAGTGATACAGCCGTAGTAACAAAGCGTGTAAGTCGGTGATAATATTTGGTTGCTGCTTTCTCTTGGCAACGGAACTTAATATTATTATGTAAGTTCCTATGATAATATAATTAACAACGCAAGATGCAGACTTAAACGTTTTATTTATAATTGCTACTGTTTATGTGACACTCACAGATAACACGATTCACAAAAGGGATTGAAATCAACATTAATCCTGGTGACAAGTGACAAACCAAACGATTTTTTAGAAAATCTAGGAAAATTTCGATTAGCAGCAGGAAAAATATAATAAGATAACTCGGAATGTATCGCCTATTAACATTTTCGGTAGGCAACAAGCCTCGGCTTCGCCTTGGCTTGTACTTGCCTGCTTCAAATGTTAATAGATCATTATATTTCTTGTTACTTAAATAATTATTGTATACCAAGACACTGAAGTTTAGATTTTTATCACGAATTTGGATTTAGTTGCAGAGGTTCGTAAGGCCAAAGCAAATAAACAATGTGAGGGATAACAAGAAACCTCAGTGCCGAGGGTACATTATGTTTTTTCTAAATCGAGAAATCGCGAAATTACTACATTTTAACCAACTTACGTTTACCTATCGCCCTGCCGCCTGAAAAAAGTCGTAAAACAATAGATCAGTTCACTGTCGATTTCTGGTATTTAAATGACGATTTCGACGTTCTTCAATGCTGATTTAAAAAAACGTATTTTGAATAACTGTTATTATTAGGCTATTGAATTTTATAATTTTGTGTAAAATTATCTACTGCCTATTATTTACTGGTATATGTCGGCCTATCTTAAATTATAAAAATAGAAATTATGATGAACTAATAAACGGGATAGGTTTACAGTACAGCAGTTAACTGTTTAAATAGATTCATCAAGCTAAATATTTAATAATAATAATAAATAGCTTTATTATATCTTTTACAGAAAAAGAGCGAAGTTCAACTAACGTTTTTCTTCCACTTAACCTAACATAATGTCCAGGTAGAAACATTAATGTCATGGTGTAAAGACATTACACCATGGTTAATGAAATGTTCTTGAATTAGATATACTACCTCAGTTGAAGTTACTTGAAATTTAGTGTCCACAAGCATAGTAAAACATTCTATTATTTATTTTATTATTAAAATTATTCACATACAATGTTACTACAGTCACTGGAATTTTGACATGTCTCATGTATTTGCGATTACAAATTTTATTTCAGCGTGCAGGTAACAACACTGTTCATAAAAATACTCACGCATCATAACACCGATATTGAGTGCTTGGCCAAATATGCAGCTTTCAGGTGGAATAGTTCCTGTGTCACTAATATAAGGAAAGTAGATATATACATGTCCTTGCAGTACCGCTAATAGGAATCTGAAATATCAAAAACATTTTGTATTAGTAATACATAGACGATAGATCGCTAAATAAGGGTTCCAAAAGCTATGGCTATACAATTAAACCAATTTAAACTTATTAAAAACGGCAAAGAAATAATACAAAAAGCTATAATTTTTATTGCAACAATAACAATTTTGTCTTTTCATTGTAAAGTATCGGGAAGCTTGTTGGTGCAGTCTAGCTATTTGTGGCATAATTGAAAGACTATAACTGAAGTCAACATGTGTGTGTCCATGACTTAATTTGAAACGTTTAGATGTAAATAGTTAGCAGTTTTGTGTTAGCAAATATAACTCTTTAAAAATGTGACATTATATTTTCCTTTTAAAATTGTACGCTTGATTCAATATTTATTCAAGCCTTCCTGAGCATTTGACTATACTTTCTCAGGTACTGTTCAAACAAATCATCGGTATTATTTTAACATTAATAATTAATGTGTTAATTATATATTGCAGCAGTAGGACCACCTTGCGTAGTTTTCCTCAAGATAGGTGGATATTTGAAAGCAGTCACATTTTATGTCTTATTTCTCGTAATCTTGTATAGGCACCATCAACTGCTAGGCATAAATTGGGTTTCCAATAGTTTTCAATCGTGACACTAACGTAATATTACTGTTTACATAAAGCATTGTCACGAACGTATATTTTAAGCAAGTATAATAAAAATTTACCTTGTGTAACATCTAATTACCTAAATTACTCAGATATTAAATAATGTTTAAAGTGTCATTAGCCGATCAGGCGTCGACAAATATCTTTCTTATTAAGAAAGATTGCAATAAAGAAGTAATAACATGCAGACATCCTTTTTGACATTTACATCATTGTCCCTCACTAGAATGTTTCATAGTACGAGACATCTACATACAGTCTGTTCAGTTAACACAAAAACATTTTAATTTTTATGAAGTTGGCATATGTATACAATTTTTGTACTAGGGAATCTGTATTTTGTTTTGCATAGGTTTCCACGCCTGCATAAAGACAGGTTTCATTTTAAAAATGACAATCAATGACAATTAATAATTCTCACTATTTCAGTATGAAAGTAGATATTTTTCAGGAAATTTGCCACCAAACTTTTATAAAATGTAATAAAAATACCTATTAATTAACTCTACGTCAATAGTATTCAACACAGTATTTGAATAATATCCTTAAAAGTAATCACTTCTAACGTTTATGACAGATGTCACACCTTTAACCTATTTGTTTTAGTAACTTTTTGTAAGTAGAATTCTAGACAAGGATCAAATTTGGAACTACACTCATGGCATTTTGCAAATCAAAGCCCACTTTGTGTTTTTATGTTTATTGAACAGATTATATGAGCTACAACTCAAGAAACGTTCTGTTACATTTGAATTCGTGCCGTATTTACGCTTTACTGTTATTATTCAAAAACTTTCAAATGCTTAATGGATCTTTGAAAGTGTAGTGTAGTATACGTTTTATTCATCATTTAAAATTTTCTGTTTTTCACGGTAAATTATACAGAGGTGCTGTACGGGCATTCAACATTCAACATTTGGAGTTAACTTAAAAGCTAAAAACAAATACAAAAATACAATTTTACAAATTCATGGGTCTAATAATTTATAAGGACTATTTCCCACATCTCTTATTATCCAATGAAAAGCAATGCTTTTTCAAAATTCAACCAATCGTGTGTTTTTGTAGTGGCAAAAAATCGAAATTTTCCCTTGGGATTTCGTCAGTTTCTTTTGCCACTTGCATCCACGGCAACCACCAAAGATGTTGCTTTAATCAAGGTGGTATTTAAGAAACGTCATTTAAACTGTCATTGCGCATCAGCATAAATGTCAAAATGAACCGATATTTGGGAAATAGTCCACAAAATGTATTGCGGGCTCATGATTTTGCTCGGAAAATGTTTTACTTAAGATTTGTTGTTTTTTTGGCAATGCCCCTCGACAAACTAACTTTGACAAATTCCCTCGCCTTCGGCTCGGGAATTTGATCAAGTTAGTTTGTCTTGTGACATTGCCAAAACAAAATACTTTCGTAAAACATTTTTACCGGCAAAAGCATTTGCCCTTAATACATTATTACTGACTATTTCCCGCATCTCTTATTATCCAATCATATGCCATGATTTTCAAAAATTCAACCAATCACTTGTTTTCATAGCAACAAAAAATCAAAATTTTTCTTTGGGATAATATCAGCTTTTTACCACTTGTATCCGTGGTAACCACCAAATATGTTGTTTTAATCAAGGCGGTATTTCAGAAACGTCATTTAAACTGTCATTGTAAAATTTCACATTCATTAAATACCGATACAAAATGAATACCGATATTTGGGAAATAGTCCACAAAATGTGTTTCGGGCTCATGATTTTGCTCGGAAAATGTTTACTCAAGATTTGTTGTTTTTTGGAAATGTTCCTCGACAAACTTTCGTAAAACATTTTTACCGGCAAAATCATTTGCCCTTAATACAATATGACTGAATATTAATTACTTCTCCACTTCTAGTTTTCACTTCTGGTTGGCGAGCCTTTCCAGTGCCTTGTCGTTCATTGAAAACGATAAAATTATTTATACCTTGCCTAACAAGCTTCTCCAACATGATTTTCTCTTCAGAAGCAGAATCCAAGCTAACTTGTGTTTCCAGTAGAGGAAGGGATCATAAAACTTCGCCAGACGATGTTCTTAAACGCACGACCTTTGTAATACCGTCTTTTCCTGGAATTACCTAAGTAAACTGGTCTAACTTAATTTAGACCAGTTTAAAGTTTTAAGAACTTCTTTCTTCTTCTTTCGGTTCCGTCTCCAGATGGAAGTTTGGCAATCATCACAGCAATTCTAATCTTTGAGGCTGCTGCTCTGAAAAGTTCCCCAGATGTGCATTGAAACCATTCCCTCAAATTACGCAGCCACGAAATTCTTCTTCTTCCTACATTTATCTTTCCTTGTATTATCAACTGTAGCATCCCGTACCTTTCTCCTCTTGTAACGTGTCCAAGATAATGTAGTTTTAAGCTCTTTATCGTTTCTATAATTTCTTTATGTTTACCAATTCTTCTTAGAACCTCCTCGTTAGTTATTCGGTTCATCCACAATATGCTGAGGACCCTTCTATAAGCCCACATTTCGAACGCTTCTATTTTCTTGAGCGTTGCCACACTGAGTGTCCATGCTTCAACCCCGTAGAAAAGAGTGGTGAAGATATAGCATTTAACTAAACGAACCCTCAGGTCTAGATTCAGGTATCTACTACAAAGTACTTTTTTCATTTTGATGAAATTTGTTCGTGCTATTTCAATCCTGGTTTTAATTTCGTTGGTGTAGTCGTTATTGGCACTCACACTTGTACCAAGATATGTGTATTTTTCAATTTGTTCGATAATATTTTCCTTGACAGTAACATCTTCGTTATTACGATATGTCTTCGATATCCTCATGAATTATTTCTTCTTAATATTTAGTGTTAGACCATACTCCTCACTACATTCAACAACTTTGTTCATCAGTCTTTGGAGGTCTTTGATACATTCTGCCAGAATCACCGTATCATCCGCGTATCTTATGTTATTGATGGGTATTCCGTTGACTTTAATACCAGCTGTTTCTCCTTTAAGGGCTTTTTTGAGGATTTCTTCGGAGTATGCATTGAAAAGCATCGGTGACAGGACCCTTGTCTCACTCTTCTTTTTATTTCTATCTTTTCTGATGTTAGTTTGTCGATGCATACTGTCTCCTTTTAGTTGTAGTATAAATTGGAGATGAAGGTCTCTATAATCCACATGTTTCAGTTTGAGAATATCTATTAACTGGTCGTGTCTAACTTTAGTTTTAATAACACAAGAGTGAAAACGGGTCTAACTGAATCTAATGACATATTTCTAGCCCTAAAACAGTCTACACTAGCATGCTTTCCCGAAATACAAAAAATTAAACTTGGTTTATTTTCTTGAGTATCAAAAATGCAAGTTAAGTTTTCTCTCTTCTTATTCAGTTTCCTTGAATCATCCCAAAACCTGCCTTCGCTACAGAAATACGTTCTTCGTTCTGTACTTCTTGTTTCATGAACCTCATCAGTCCAATAGGACATACTTCTCCATATCGTTCGAATATGAACCTTTCTGTCAAACTCGGAGAAAATCTTCAGTCATACACGATTCTATCAACGGGCACAAAATAGACGCACATATCCCCGTCGTTATATATCTAATGTTTCTAAGGCACGTAAGTGACACGCTAACTTATTATGCAACTGAGACAGAGAACATTTAGGGTCACAGATTTTTCCAAAATCAAGCTTAAAAGTTGTCTGATATAAACTTCAATAAGGAGATTCTCTCCTCAAACCGTGCTTGGAGAGCCTATTGAGCTAACGTAATTATTTCCTGAAGGTGGAAAGCTTTACATAACTTGCCTTATCTCGGGACCCAGTAACTGTTGATTGAAACAAATAATTAAACTTATCCTCGGGTGCTATGCTCTCATCATCGTCTATTTGTTTAAACCGGTTCTAGAAAGGCAGCCATCTCTTTAAATCACCATTCAGCTTTTTAAATTCAATAGTAGGAAGCTTAAACTTTCGATAAAAGGATTGTTTGTATAGTGGAGATTCTACTGCCCCATCGTTATTATAATTCATTTTAGATTTGAGCTCAGACAATATAATCTAGACTTCTTCGTACTTGCTAACCGACCCTGCTTCAAGAATGCTGAACATTAAATTGAGCATTTCTGCAACCTTTTCTAGAGATCTGTCCGAACTACTTCAACCGCATTTATTAAAGCAAGTCATTTGGCAAAATTAAAAATTCTGCTGCTAATAATTTATTCACCAAGTTGACGTATCTCGAAAGTAAGACTCTGATTAACTTTCTCGATTTTTTAATCTTATCCATATTAACCTTCTCCACTGTCCATTATTTAACTACATATCGTGCTGCTTCACGTCTGGGCGGCAAATATCTTGTCTTAGAAGAAGCTGCCATCACTTCATTAAAAGGTGTATGATGTCCCACGAAATTCTTTAAAACAGATCTCTTATCTTTCAGTAATATTGTCGAATTTGAAGACCCTCCTATAGTATTTTCTTTATTTTGTCTTCGCTGATTCTTAGACACTTTCCTTTTCAAAATTATTTTATTTACTGGGTGAGTCGGCAGAAAAGTACCAAACTTCGGGAGTGTATACTACATATAAATGTATGACTAGAAAGCACAAAAGTTCTAATCCGATTTTTATTTGTTTTCGAATTACAGCGTCTTAAAGGTCTAAGTTTAATCGAATAATTTGGCACATTTTAATTATTAAACATTAACCTGCCAATTATCAAGCATCTACCATTTGTGATTGATTGCTCATGATTTTCTAAAACTCGTTTGAATGCTGCAGCTCGCATAAAATAATATCAAGATGAACTCAGTAGAGAAACGGGTACTGTTGGCAGAAAAACCATAAAATGCCTGGAAATCCATGAAGATACCTTTCCAAATGTATTGATAGCTATTTACATAACTATGGAGCAAAGGTATTCAATTCCTCCCGCGTGTGAATTTAATGCCGACCGCGTACCGTAGCTCCAGTGATATATTGAATTGGTATTAAGCCCACAACTTGGCTTTGTTTGCAGTACAAAACATTCAACCAAATCAATAAAGCACAGAGTTAGGATATTTTATATAATTGCAATTTTAAACAAACATAAAAATATTAAATGCATTTATTAAGAGATGCGAGAAACAGTAGTTAGTCGGATAAGGGCACGCAAAGGGAAAGCATATTTTAGAGGGTTTGAACTTGGCTTGTAAATAAAGTAATATAATTGAAATGATAGATTTGTGCATATGTAAAGCCAGACCGAACGAAAATAATTGCCACAAAAAGGTTGTTACATGCATAAAAGGAGCGTAGTTATCAATACAAGCAAAGGACTGTGAAAATTGTGAGCAAGCTGAAGGGTAAAGCAAGATGAAGGAAAATCTAGAAAATTGCAAAGAGCAATTCCTGAATGGAGGCAACAGAAAAGAGGCAAGCGACGTGAAAAGTGCGGAACTAAAAAATCAGTGCTTTAATAATAAAAAATATAGTGCAAAGGCAGAGCAGTGAAATTAACAACGTTTGTGAGTGCGACGCTATGGAACAACATTAGTTATAAGCCAAAAGACAATATTTTAAATTTTAAGAAAATGTTAGATTGTAAGCTTTGTAATCAAACTTTATTCTATTGGTGGTAAATATTATCAAACCTAATTTCCAATTAATAGTAGAACAACACCGTATCTTAGCAACATGATGCTTTTTTGTCATTAACAAAAAGAACAATTGAATAAATTAATTTGAAAGATTGTTGGATTTGTGCTCCACATTTGATTAAAGTTTTATAATAGTAAACGAGTATTTTACAACCTAAAAAGTGGCCCATACCGATAATTTTTCAGACACCAAGGGTGGATTACTGGTTGCAATGAAAACAGTCCCAAGAGCTGGCGAGGGTAGTTTTCTAAGGGCAACCAGCACGATGACTCTTGGCACGGGCAAAATTATACGTAAGTGTGTTGCCAGCGTTTATATTTTAAAGATTATTACACAAAACCCGTACACGAATTATGTTTTAAAATTGATCTAATAATGCCTATCGCGCTTATCGTGTAATCAGTTCGGGATTCGCCGATTTTCAAAAAATGCATGGTTCTCGTTGGATGATATCAGTCATGTGACAGTTGTGTATAATAATCAAATTAACATAGCGTTGTAAAGCTTTGGTATGGTATCCATGGTGACATAAACACAAGTGGGTGATGTAAAAAAATGGATCCCGCCGTGAGTTAATATCAATTGCATTCCTCTGGTTGGAAATTTATAGTTTTGTTTCCTAAAACCAGGGTGTCCCGCAACTCCCACTAAATCTTCAGGTAACCCTTTTCTATCAAGGAAGATGAACACAAAACTGCAAAAACATTGTCCTGTATAGTATAGTTTTCTTGTACGGTGTGGTTAATGTTGTTATATCTAACACAAATTATAAAGAACTACAAAGAAAACTTAAATAAAACGCATATTTTATCAATAGGAAATACAATTAAATTAAATATTATTGATTAATTTGTTTAAACTATTCGTATTTCGTTTTTGGAATGGTATTAAAAGATAAAAATTGTTGTTAAAGTTAAACATGACAGCAACGCATATTTGGTGACCTGGTATGAACAAAAACAAAAATAGAAACAAACATTCAAAATTCTTAATTTCAAATTCTGACTGTGAGTTGTGAGATCAGATTTATTTCAGACTGTAATTTTAGTTGCGTTTGATTTGCTTCAACCATGATTTGTCTTTGTTCAACGGAGTACGCAGCATATGACATGCAGACATGATATGGGATTTAGGAAACTGTCAAGAAAATTTTAATGAAGCTGCAAGGGTGTACGTCATAAAAGCTGCACATCGAAGACTAAGAGAAACTTGAACCATTATTCCAGCTCATGATATGAACAATGCGATTTCATCACTGCGTACTTCCAGTGTTTACGTAAGGAGCAGAGACAGCGACACTCACAAAGAAGTCAGCTGAAAAACTGAGAGTGGTACAAAGACGCATTGAAAGGTCAATGCTTGGGGTTACTCGCAAAGATAAGATGAGAAACGAAGATCTGAGGGTCATGGCAGGAGTGATGGATGTTGTGATCCGCGTGGCCAGACTGAAGTGAAGATGGGCAGGCCATGTCGCTAGACTTACGGACAACAAATGGACTCGCAAACTTCTGGAATGGAGACCCAGAACAGACAGGCGCAGTATGGAAGACCACCCACGCGCTGGACGTATGACGTAAAACGTATCTCAAACAACTAGCTACAGGCAGCGCAAGACAGAGAAAAGTGGAGAAAATTAGAGGAGGTCTATGTTCAGAAATGGACGTGAAAAGGACTGGGTGATGGTGATGATATGAACAGAGGTCGGCCAAGAGTAAGGGAACCCAACTTAGAGGAAACTGTTTTACAAATAGTAGCTGAATATCCAGAAGACGATAGATTGTATCCTTATCACAAAACAAGAGTTTAGAATTTATTTCAGAAAGACCTTCCACATTGTTTACCTTTTTGAATAGTTGGTAGAAGCCCATAGAATAAATCCTTTGATTATAAGCAATGTGTTACCAGCATAAATTATTTAAAATGTTTAAGGCTTAATAAAGTGGAAGAAATTAAATTAGTAATTTTTTTACGTTATTTTCCACTTAAACATGGTTCTAAGAGAAAATGCTAGTATACAACTGAAAACTGTCAAAATTAAGTTCATAAGATATACTCAAAATTTAATAAAATCAGAAAATGTTAAACGGATATTTAAAATTCGAATGTTGCTTGTGCTAATGGAATGCTGCAGCGGCAAGTATAAAATTAGTTTCTTTAAAATATATTCAAAATTCTAAACACTATTATCCATTACTAATTTTTGGAGTTTGGGGAAATTCTTGTAAAAAATTTATTTTGCAAATTTTTCAAAAACTATACCCACTTATTACAAAAAACTTCTTGCAAAAGCTTATAAACAAATACATAACACTGTTTTTCAAACTTTTATTTCCATTATTAATTTTTGATTTTGATAAAATATTTTTAATTATTTCATTTGGGATTCAATAAACTACACTTCTTACAAAAACCTTTTAAACAAAAGTTGTAGATATTTGTAAAATATATGATCTTTTTCTAAATAATTGTGTTTTCATTATAAAATTTTGAGAACATTTCTGAAAACATTTACTACGTTTTACAAATAAAAACGTTTTACTCAAAACTCGTTAATAATTATCCAGTATATGATCATCTTCAAAGGATTTTTGATTTTGATTAAACGATTATAACATTTTCCTGAAAACGAAAAATACGTAAGAAAAAAATACTACTTTCATTGTTGGGATCTCAGAATTTATACTAAAAACGCAGATTTATATTTTTCTACCACAACTAAAAGTAGGCCTTTTAGCGCTAGCTTTTTTCACTAAAAGTGACGTTTTATAAGTTAGCGTGTTTAAAATGAGATCAGCTGTTTACTTTTAGCACATGTGTTATAAAGTGAAGTGACGTTATAAAACTATAATTTCGAACTGAAAGTGAGGTTGTAAAGTTATTCTAGTTACTTCTTGCGTTAGAGGTAAAGTGTTTTTTTAAGTAATTAAAGCATTATGTAATGAATAAAGTCAAATCTGTACTATTCTAATTACCTTTGATAACTGATTTTGACAGTACTGGCTCCACAAACATTCACCTGGGCGTCAAGGCCATCTCTTTATTATGACATAAATTATAACTGTCATAAATGCAAACCTTTATTAAATCTACATTTATGGATTAATAATAGAAAAATTAAGGTCGTAGAAAAAATATTGTATCAAACTTGTGCTAAAAGTGTTATTGCACTCGACATGTCTCGTGCATAAACATCAACTTTTAGCACTTGTTGCATAAATAGCTATTTTAGCCCGATCAATTAAACCGTTTCGACTGTAGAGAGGAAGCAAAAAGACTGGCACATACTCGCAGCCTAACAAGCTGACATCACTTTGAAAACAATTTTTCTGAATGAGAAGACATGGAAAGGGACATTTGAACAAGAATCTGGAGTTTTCAACTTGGAATGGTAGATGTTTCGATCAAACTAATTTATTAGTATGCTTGAAGCGTACTGGATTTTACCTAAATATTTAATAAAGCCAGTATCATAATATTGAAATATCCCATAAAATTTGTGCAGGATTCGTTCACTTTTCTATGTTTCCGATGGTACTTATTTCTTTAGCTATTATCACATTTTCATAATTCGCCCAGTATATCAAATTCCCAATTTTTATATGGCGGTGTGTATAAGAAGCAAAACTTTTTATAAAGAATAGGTTTTCTACGAAAAATAAAAAATAAAAAAGTTTTTCCTCTGTTTAACTGTATAAATCACTATAGCTAAACTAAATCGTATTTTTGAAAAATAATTAACTTCTTTTTACAATGAAGGAAGTATTGGATTCACCCCAAAAATTCAAAATTGAGTTTTTAATAGATCTTCACGTTTTAGAGTTCCCTGAACCCAACAAACATGTTTATGTTCATTGGTCTGTCTGTCTGTGTGTCGGTGTGTGAATAGAATATCTCAAGAAAAGAGGTATGGCGTTGAAACTTCATATATAAGTTTTGTGTACTATGTAGATGCGACAGCAAGCTTGTGAAGAAAATCGCATAACCGGAAGTATGGTGTTTACTCTTGTGATTTTTCAGTTTTTTTCGATTTTTTCAAAATCGACTCTAAGGACTTTTTCAAACGTTACATTTTTATGACATTTTAAATGTGTATCGATGTGAGATAGGTGATTTTTCGGTTGAATATGTACCTCTAAAATAGGTTTTTTGGTTTTTCTATATAATGTAGTAGGGCAGCTAAAAACAAATTTTTCACTAATTATAAGATCACTGTAAAAGGAAGTCGTGTGCGTGCATGACACCAGATTTTTATTAATGTGTTAATTAGTTGATTTATTACATATTGCTCCGAGGGACTACTAGCTTTAGCCAATACATACTACAACTTGAAAGCATTATTTTTAAATGGAAGGTTCAAAACAATTATATAGAACAGGACTGTCCAACATGTGGCCCGCGGGCCGCATGGGGCCCGCCAAGATATATTTGCGGCCCGCGGATCAAATTCCCCCTTGAGTCCACCAATCCTGATACTGTCCTCTCCTTTTCTACCTGGGCCCTCCGGTCTGACACGCTGAACTGTCTAACGGAGTAGACCTCCAACCTTTGCCAGACCAGGCTTCAAGGGATATGACGTACTGTCAGCCCAAGAAGTTCAAATTTTCCGCAAGAGCAAGACCGCTAGAGTTCGATTTTACCTTGATTGTTAAACTTTCTTGGAAAATCGAATCCCTGAGGCTTTAACCCTGTCTTAATACGCTGTACTGTCTTGCAGGGCTAACTGCTTAAAAGCCATTTCCAACCGCCTAATTATTAAACGCAAATCCCGGCGCCCTGAGAGGTGTACCTTTAGCAATCGCAGCCTCTACCCCGCTTGTGAGCGGCTAGAGTCCCGTAGCCGCCCTTCATAAACTCAGCTGCAGAGCCAGTGTTGAATTCAGACTGTTTACTCCGGGGGGAAAATGCAATGTCCGAGGGGTATTTTTACCTATTCCCGCGCAATCCATCTAATCTTTTATAGATACAAAAACATGAATATAAAGTGGTAATGTTTCCGGGAGGGAATTTTGTACTGCCCGGTGGGGAATTTCCCCTCCGGTCACCCCCCTGGATTCAACTCTGTGCAGGGCCCTGGTCATTAAAAGGCGAATTTCTGGACTTCGACTTTCGATTCCGCAGCCCGCAAATTCCCTACCGGGGGAATGCCAACATCATTTTTCCGGCTCAAGGCGAAAAAATCCATCTGCAGGATTTGACTCCGCGTTCGCTCCCTTGACGTTGGACAGCCCTGATATAGAATAATAAATTTACTCTCTTTATGTTAATCTCAAGATTACCACAAAGCGAAAACTACTGCAGATGGGATGTTGAAATTCGATATATTAGCACCATTTATAAATCGCGTCCAACCATTTTCAGGGTTTTTCGGAATTCACGCCCGAAAGCTGTTAAATGGGAAGATTGTGCTTCTAGTAAGAGCTGTAACTGCTGCAGGTACGAAATTTTTCTCCCTCCGAAGATGTCAATTTTATTGGCAACAACCTTAGTCCTAAGATTGCGTTCTATTGTGTTGCTTGTTGGATTTTTACGATCCCCAGGGGTCTTGCAGGTTTAATAGATAGTTGATAGGCAATTCCAATTCTTTGCGCTTTAATGTTTTAGTTTCATTTGGACCATTCTAAGACTTGATTTTTTGCGATATTTTAACGCTTAGAATTTGATTTTAAACTTTTAACACTTTGCTTCTAAAATAAGAATTTTGGCATGGTGACGAATATACAGGGTGTTTCAAATTGCACAGAACAAATATAAGGGCGTTGTTCTGCAGCAAAAATAGAAGAAAAACTCTAAACATATGTCATAAAATCATGCATTTCAAAAATATCCTTGATCAAAGAATTGAAGATAGCACTTCGTTTTTAAAACGTTTAGATTTAGTAGGATTTTATTTTGTTTTTATTATCTCTTTGTTTTACTCACAACTGTCAGTATTATTATGAATGACTCAGAAAAAAGAGATTACTTCTAACAGTTACTATAAATTTTAATAAAAAAAAGAAAAGAAACAACGATAAACTTGAAATAATTTATTTTGGAACGCATGCTTATTATTTCTCTACTATTTACTATAGAACAACGCCCACATATTGTATGTAAACAAAAAAATGTGTTGGAACAAAACACCAGCCTACTAAATCTTAAACGTTTTAAAAACGAATTGCCATCTTGAATTCTTTGATCAAGGATAGCTTTGAAGTGAATGATTTTAGGACATAATTACCCTGTGTTTCCAACTCAAGTAACGAGGATGCCTGGTGATGGCTTCTTTCATTCCATGTCTTTCACCATGTTTGGCACAGGTGTAACAAGGGATGAGTTTAGAGCACGGGTGGTGAATCTTGTAGTTTGGCACTGGGAGAGGTTTCATGTTGCAAGTTGCAACCGGCATGGGGAGAACTACCCCGGCAAGGCGGCCGGAAGTGTACCGAGCCGATATGTCTGTGGGGGGAGTCAATAAAATTTGGTAATTTTGGAGGTTCATATTTTCTAATATTATTAATCTGATTTTCACTTTCTGAATATCCAAGCCCTTGATCGCCATTTGCTAGACCGACTTCTTACCACGTATGCAAAAAAGCGTTAGACATTTGGAAGGTTGCATAGCACGCGTTTATAGACATAAATAGCAACGATATTTAAGGAGTATTTTTAGCCAACTCAATCCAAAATTTACTAAAGTTAGTAGGTATTAATTGCAATATCCATTTGTGCATTTACCTGTTGAGGCAAAACGCCGAAACTCCAAATATAATGAAAATACGTGCAAATTTATTTACCTACGCTTTAATCAAAAGCTTTTGTCATTGCATATGCTATTGATCTTAAGTAATACCATTGTTTAAGGTATTATGGTCAGCTTTATATGACCGTTGTTAAAAACTTTGTCAAAACAATATAATGATTTTAAATTTTTAATTACAAACAAGTTAATTATATAAATGAGTTAAGTTTGAAGGTAATCAGGAATACTGTTTATACAATATACTTAACCTTTATAGATTATACCTTTTGCCGTATTTTTACATACGTTAGAATAGAATTAATGATACAGTTATTAGTGAGACATTCTCGTAAGAATAATTACTCAAATCATAACGTTCCAGTAATGGCAAAAAATATCATTCGTGTGCTATTGTCATAACCTACCGCGGAATAACAAAAATTAGTTTAACCGGTACAATTAAGAGAAAATAGAATAATTGCAATTAACTCTGAAAATAATGAAAAACTATATGGTTTACGCCGGAATTGTTTCTAGCAAAGGCTCTTTTACCAATAGAGTTTACAAAATAAGCATTAATATTATCCATAATATACTTACGTTATAACAAAAGTGCTTATAAACCAAATAGCCGTTAGCAGCGGCCAGTAATGCAGCTTGAAGTACTTATTAAAACACATGATTTTAAACCTAACTTAACCCACGCGTTACACTCACAGTCTGGTCAACAAACACAAATGCTGTCATTAGTTTTGATATACCTAAACTAAACTTGTTCTTGTTTTTGCCTTCTCCGTGATGTAACATTAATGTTGAAATTAGTGGACATTGACGTTAACAGGCATTAAATATTCTAGCAAGGTTTTTGGAATTCATATGAGTTGATTAATTATTTTTTTATAAAATAAAATGTAAAATTTGGATTAAAATTAGTTTAATCATCCAATCAATTATTATTATTATCACTTCAGAGTCATAAAAAGTAATAAAGTTAGTTGAAAGTTGTCGTAAAATGATATAGACATTGACAACTAGTTATTAAAAAAAATCTATTCGTATTTTTGTTATTGTGGAGAATTCAAAACAAAATCTTGATTTTATGCTTATCGTGTTTTAGTCTGGTAAATATGTCAAAAAATGGCCAAAAGTAACTGAATAATACTATCCCGTGTCCTGCACGCTAGTTTTTAATACTCAACCTTGTTGAATTATAGTTTAGAGTGAGGCATTTTGGTGCATACCGTTTGCTGTAGTCGATGCAAGGCCATGGTGTGACGTTATTACATTTTTTTAAAATATCTATACATGTTATTTAATATTAATTTGGGAATATAACATGCGATCAATCACGTTTTAGTTTGCAACATGTAATTTTAGCAAAAAATTATTATATTTCTAAGTTTCAGTGAGAGTAGTTTTTAACATTATTCTGTCTACTGCTATAATTGAATCATAATATTTACTTCTACATTTAGTAAAACAAGACAAAAGGTGTGTTTAAAAAATTATGACTAAGGTTGTACCATGGTGGACAATACATTTAAGCCGGATAAATCGAAATTGAGGTTAGTTGGACATAAGTAGTAGTAGTAGTAGTAGTAGATGTCAAGCGAATGACAAGCCGGCCTAAATTTATTGTCCGCCATTGTATAATGCAGGATCACATTTTTCCATCGTACGTCACGAAATGATGAATAATGAAATAATAAAGCAATTTGCTATGGTAAAACTTTGAGTTCTTAAACATGACAGAGTTCTTATCCCTTAGAATAAAAAGGCGCGTTTGTGCTTATATGGAAGAAGGATTTGATGGTGGCCATTCAAAAATAGTCACATAATGTGAGGAAAAGTGGCCAATAAATATCCTACTTGTTATGAAAAGCTATTATGATACAAACAACAATTTCAGTAATTCTTTGCAAAAAGCTTTTAAAAAAATTGATAGGAACTGAAAGAAACATGATTGGTGGAATAGAATCTACTTGATTTCTGTGTGGAGGCAGTAGCCGTAAGAGCTGCCCTGAGGCGGCGCTATAAGGGGTTGTGGCAAACAGCAGTCACGGGAGACAGACATACTCGCATTTTGAATGAGGCCGTCGATAAGATCCCTTTTCTGGACGCTGTGGTGGACTACCTCCCTCTACAATATGACTTCAATAGACAATTTAATGTTTACGAAAATGCGGGGGTTTTCAGTATATACTCGTAGATATATCCATCTTTACTGATGGATCTAAAACAAAGCATGGGACGGGTGCCGAATTTTTCTGTGGCGATCTGAACCTCTTCCAAAGCGTACCACCAGGGAAAATAGCCAGTCTTCCAAAGAGAGGTAAATGGAATAATGCATGGTGCAAAAGCGATTCTTGAAAGAAGATTCAAGAAATAATGTATCGGTATCTTCAGCGACAGTAGAGCCGCTTGTGCCCCTTTTTTATAACTTACCTTGGATGGCTCACACGTCTCCGACTAGCTCAATGTACGGTTTTTATTAGGGTTTAACCAATGTGGGCTTTTTAGTTCGCTTCACTTTCACATAAAGATAATAGTTCATTAATCAACAGAAATGGGCGCCATAGCTTTATTATAAAGTGTTAATTTTAAGATGTTTACAATAATTGGGTATTCTTTCTTACAATTCACTGATTATATGTTATTTGTTAAGGTTTATGCCTTTTTAATTTTGACAAATGTTATGCAATTCCTTACTAATCCTAATTTACCCTGACAAGTTAAAATTTGTTCTAATTAAACGTCTGCATTAATTAATCTATAAGTATCCAGGAGATTTCTTATACATATTTAACTAATAACCTCTGAGTAGTAAGATGAAAATATAAAGAGCTCTCTATACCCTCGTATTTCTCATTCGAATTCCTTAATCACAATTAATGATCGGTGTTTAGTTTAGCTGATATCATTCCTGGGAGTATAAGAAAAATCCCGTATGATCAAAAGCTTGTTATTTGACAAGTGATTGAAATACTAACTTGACAGCTGCAAACCAATTCAAGTCCCATTCAGGATCAACACTAGGTAAGTAACAATTCTTTTACTTTGAAACTAATCTGTTATCGATTAACATTAAGGCTTATGCCCTTATTTAACTATATTCAAGCTATGACGTTGGTCTAATTCTAATTAACAATATCTAATTCTTTCAGGATTAACATACGGTTAATGCAGAGAACCATTGAATTCGGACCTCTTCATCTTCCAATATCAACAGAAAAGAACCCCTCATCTAACCAAAGAAATGGTCTTTGACTGGTGAGTGATTTCCTAACTTGTTAGCAGTTTCTAACTAAGTTCTCCTTGCTCTCCTTATCAACTTGGAGCACATCAATACCCTCTTCCATGGTGAAGATATAATCAACCAGGAGATGCGAACTAGTGAAAAAGCCTAAGAGCTGGTAGCTATCGAGGAGTCTCTAAGAGCTGAATAAAGGAAAACCCTCTATTATAATTTGTATGTATTAGCTTGTTAGTTACCTACCAGTTAAGTAATAACTGCCCTTTTCAGAAAGAAAATGTTTGTGTGATTTATCCTATCTGCCTGAAAAATTATTATGTTTTAATAATATGCTGGATTGAGTAAATAAAGCCTTACTATTGTCTGCGTGTATCCTTTTTAAGCTAGGACTTTTAATTTGCTTCGCTTCTACACAGAGAAGCGTCCTTTTGCTTTTTCAACCAAAAAGGAAGTAGCAAATTTTGTTATTTATTGTTTTAAATAATTTAACCATGAGCCTTCTATTACGTCTGTTTTAGATTTATAAAAAGGGTAGGCAACCCCTTATACTGTTAATGCACTTTAAGTTGCCTATCTATTAAGTTTAACTAATACCGAACGGTATCATTGTAGAAGCTAAGATATGTACTGCTACACGCTTACTAGCTCTGGGCAGTTGCAAAATTACCTCAGGTGTGGTACTGCAGTGCCGTTAAGCTCTCGAGGATATCTCAAAAAATAATGTCGTTTTCCTTGTATGGATGAAAGGACATGAGGGCAACTACGGCAATGAGGAGGCCGATGAGACTGCGAGACTGGCTTCCGAACAACTTCTCTGGGGGCCAGAACTCGAATTCCCTATATCCCTGACAACATTAAGCTCTATGCTATATCAAAAAACCTTAAACAGCTTTATACGAAGATGGATTAACATGCAAAGCTGTCAGGCAAGGGCTAATATTACAGTGTCCTCATCAAAGACAGCCAAATATTACTTGCAACTGTCCCGAAGAAACTTTCGACTAGTCGTGGGTATCCTATTTGGGGTTTGCGGAAAGTTCGTTCTCCACATTGCGTTCACGGGATATTTCGTCTCCCCACATCTCGTACCCGGAAACTTCGTTCCCGAGCAAGCTCAATTTGTCTCCTAGATTACCGGGTGTTGAAAAACGAGTGCAGCGATCGGAATGCAGTTAGAAAAATGAAAGATATTTTAATTTATTTATTTATTTATAGTTTTACATAAAAATGTTATAGGAATTAAAATTCCTGCTAGGTTTGTAGAGAATTTTAAGAAATTTTTCAGTTTTTCAAAAACAAGTCGGCATTGACAGTTAGGCAAAAACTATTTTATTTTCAGGTAAACTACCCTTATTGTTCATAATACGGCAAAATATTACTAAGAAAAGTTGTTCAGAATGAGAAATTATGGCCGTATACAAGATATAAGGAAACACCCTTTAATCTATGAGACAAACTGAACTCGCTCGGGAACGAAGTTTCCGGGTACGAGATGTGGGGAGACGAAATATCCCGGGAACGAAATGTGGGGTACGAAATGTGGGGAACGAAATGTAGGGAACGAACTTTCCGCATCCCCCTATTTGGGCACTGCACTCTAAACCAACATATGCATAGGATGGAGCTGGGGACAGCCCAAACTGCCATGGATGCAACGAGAATGACGAGACAGCAGAACACGTTCTGTGCCACTGCACTGGCCAGCTCTCGCAGGAGTCAGAGGATCCATGGGGCTTCTGGCCCGATATGGTCAGAATCAGCAACACTCCAGTTGCGGTCGTCCTTAAGTACATTTAAAGGATTAGATGGCTTGAGGTATACCGAACTTGGAAAGTTGCTGAGAGGTATCACAACTTAATGCAGACTAAGTGCGTGTGAGGTAACTCCCCTCCCCTGCACATATAATCTAGAATCATGGCAATTAAAGAAAGTCAGATAATGTGAGAAAAATCGTCCAATAAATACCCTACTTGTTATGAAAACTTATTATGATACAAACAACATATTTCAGTAATTCTTTCCAAAATTGATAGAGAAGTATTGATGAAACTGAAAGAAACATGATTTGTGGAATAGAACCCAAATAACTCTATTCAAATAAAAAAATATTAATTTGGAAATTCCTAAAGGATACGATTCAGAGCTCTTCTGTTATTACCTACTTGTAAGGGTCAACAAATATCTTTTTGGAAAGCAGCCTAATTTTCTTCCATTAAAACGTTCATTCTGTTCAAAATAATGGTCTACATAATCTTTACAATGGCTGAATAGTAATAGGTTAAAGTTAAGTGTAACAAAAAGCAAACTGATGTGGATTACTAAAAGAATGCGCAGAAGAGATAGTTAGATATCCTTTAGTAGTGTTGAAAGAATTTTTGACAAAACATAAGCCTCGAGAACTTTAATTTCCAAATCGAAAAAGAAACACTCTAGACCAACGATAGGAAAACAGAGTAAACATGACATGAGCAACAAAAAGGGAAGAAAACCAATGTTTTGCAATGGGGAAAAAGTTTGGAAGGCAACTAGGATGAACATTTGCTGTATTTTGAGATGAAACTTTCACCAGCAACTGTCACGATCAAACACTGTGGGGAAGACGAAATAAATGTACAAGTGTACGTTTATGCTGCTTGTATATCGCCCAGCTGTGCACATAGATGCCTGGTAATGGTGAAACAAAACTACCATTCTTTATTGTCGCATTTATCCCCGCAGCAGTGCTGCCCGCCACGCTGCTGCCCTCCCCACAGTGATTATAAAAAATAGTTTGATTTTCGAGCCTGGGCCATTGCCCAGCATTTCAAAATTTGTGTTGATTTTGATTCCCTGAATACTACTGTCCCCAGTCACTGTCAACCGCAATGCTCATACCTTTCTTGTTGCTTTAGAAACTGTGTTAGTATAGTATAGTGTAGTATTTTTATTCATCACAATATACACCGTGGTGCTTAGATAAAGACAATTCTCGTTAAAATATAAAAAACAATGCATTTACAGAAATGAAACAGTTATCTACAGAAAAATACAGTAACAACAAAATACTATAGTCCATTTATATCAGACCTATAATGGTCGAATAGGAAAAAGAAATTATAAAGTTTTGCCGTTTGGAAGTTATACGCACCAATGGAAGAGCTTTCAAAAACAAAAGAGTTTCCAACTCCCAAGTGGTAGCTTCACCCCCAAAAACCACCCCTAACACACACTGCGGTGGTTTTTAGCCTTTTTCTCAGAAACCATTGGTCACACAGAAAATTTTATACTTACTAAAAATGTTCTCTACAAAGTTCTCTACAAAAAAGATTTATTGCCAATTCCTTTTTCTCCAATGGATTTCGAGCAATAAGCGTTTTTCTTGTCATACCATTATTGTTAAATAAAAAAAAAGGTACAGAAGGAAGTTCATGCTTAAAACAAGAGTGCAAATCCGCTGGAGAATAGATAGTGCATATTATTCGTTGGAAAAGCTCGGTAGAATTGACTTAAATAATGCCTTGCCAACTGTAATTTTTCCAGGTGACGAAGCTATAGTCGTTACTATGTTTGCACGCTTCAATTTAGGTATTCCAAATTTATTGCCTTCGGTGCCATGCAAAATGTTCTCTCCAACCGTTTTCGCTTCATAACAATTGGTTTTCTCCTCGGCAACAAAGCCAGTAGATAGTGAAACAAGATTCTTATAATACTGAATGGAAAGTGTTTCCGGAGCCCCTGTTCAAATTTCCGACAATCTTGTTCGTCTGTCTGTATTCTTGAGTCCCCCATTTCTACATGCCGATCTGTGGTGCTTGGTGTGATACCGCAATACTTTTCCACAGCTTTGCATACGTAGAATCCATTTATTCAGAACACTTTTTGAAAAACCGTCTTCCACGAGTCAGACCGCCAAGACTTTTCATGCATCTCAAGAGCGTTTGCTCAATAGTCATATCCGACCAAATTCCGGATCAATGTTTTTCTGAACGACGAATTGTAAAAAACCCTGCTGTGTAAATTGTTGATATTTTTTCGTTACTCGTATTCTGATTAAGACAATCCATTTCCTGGCTGACATGACTTTTCATACAGAAAATCACCAGTTGCATGAAAAATTGGAAGCATTGCTCTAACGCAACGCTAATGAATTTTCCAATTCCTCTTGCATTCCGCTTGAATAAAATGAATTACAGTGGTCACTAATTTTAAATACTGCAACCATAATTTTGCAGTTTTTCCAATGTCGCGTTTGCTGCTTCTGAAAACCTTAAATAAATTTTTGTAAGGGTGTCGTCATTTACTAAGCTGTCAGGTTAAAGTTTTTTTTAATGCCAGTGAACAAAGCGTGGATATAGGCTTTGTCTTCCTTTGAAACTACAGTTTCATCAAATATTATCATGGAAATAGCTCAAAAATTAAGACAATGAGCTCCAATCGTTCTTGTGTATGCATGGCCCGAAAGTATATTAGAAACAGATGCAGAAGCGTATACAGTTGACCATAATTCTGCAAGTTTATTGTCAGCCATAATAAATCTGATTGATCCCAAGAACGACCTTAACAGATGGAATCCTCCCAATCTGACAACGACATGCGTAAATTTTCCGTGTTCAGCGTTGTTTAGTTGTACGATGTCTTTTGCTTTTATAAGCAATGGTTAGTCAAAGGTCATGATGCACTTAGATTGCCCACTTTTTTGCTTTCCTCTACTGCGTCTACTGGGTCGGAGGTAGTGCGAAAACCCTTGACTTCACATATGGCAGGGTTGAAGTAATTTCTGTCATAAATCCTTGCCGTGAAGGAAAAGAGGGTTAATGCAAAAAATGTAAGGTCGGGTGAAGTATTGTGACCAAAAACTCGCGTCACTGATCTGCGCTCAAAGCAATCCCCCCCCCCTCCCCCTTTGATCGCTTTTTACTCGAAATTCATTGGAAAAAATGGAATTGGTAAGAGAAACCTTTTTATCGATAATTTGATAAGGAATATTTTTGATAAGTATAATATTTTCTGTACGACCAATGGTTTCTGAGAAAAACGCTAAAAACCACGGTAGTGCGTGTTAGGGGTGGTTTTTGGGGGTGAAGTTACCACTTCGGAGTTGGGAACTCTTTTGTTTTTGAACGCTCTTCCATTGGTGTTTCTAACCTCCGGCAAAACTTTATAATTTTTGCTAATATGAATGGACTATATACTTAGTCAATAAAACAAAACAGTCTTAATTTTCAATAAATCTGAAATTGGAAAGTTCATAGTAAACATTAACCAGAAAATGTTTTTTAAGCTTAACTTTGAAGAGTTTTGTTGGGAAATTTTTGAAATTACTAGGGAGCGAATTAAATAATCCTATTCCGAAATTATTTCGTTTAGTGGACGTTAATCTCTACTGCGAAACCTGTATATCTCCTCGACTGCGGGTATCGTAACCATGGGCATCGCCGTTTTTTACTTCCTTTTACGATAAAGGAAGTATTGGATTCATCCCAAAAATTCGAAATTGAGTTTTCAACAGATCTTCACGTTTTAGAGTCCCCTGATCCCAAAAAAACATTTTTTTATTGGTCTGTGTGTGTGTCTGTCTGTCTGTCTGTGTGTGTGTCTGTCTGTCTGTGTGTCTGTCTGTCTGTGAACAGAATATCTCAAAAATGAAAAGAGGTATGGCGTTGAAACTTCATATATAAGTTTTGTGTACTATGTAGATAGCAAGGTTTTAAAGAAAATCGCATAACCGGAAGTAGGTGTTTACTCTTGTGATTTTTCAGTTTTTTTCGATTTTTTCAAAAACGGCTCTAACGATTTTTTTTAAACTTTACATTTTTATTACATTTTTAATGTGTATTGATGGAAAGCTAGGTAATTTTCCAGTTGAATACGTCTAAAGTGGGCTTCTCTTGTTTTTTTCTATTTCTTTTATTAACTCCTATTTTAAATAGAGCACCCGGTATATTATTACATTTTTGAATTCAGCTTAAAATTTTAGAGAAAATTTGTCTCTTCAGCTAACGCTCTATTTTGTACCGTTTTAATAAAATTTGTAATTTTTTGAAAAATTTTTACAAATGCTTAAAAATTCAAAATGAAATTTTTGACTAATTATAAGATCACTGTAAAAGGAAGTTGTGTGAGTGTATCACACCAAATTTTTGTATAATCAATCACCATGATGTTGTTTTATGTGTATTAGATCACAATATAGTATTGCTGACGGTAGCGTTAATATACAGGGTGTTAGGTAAACAATGCCGCAAAAATTCAAGGGGTTATTCCTTGGCCTATTAAAGAATATTTTGTCCTATGATGATTTCTGAAAAAGCCCTTTGTTTCGAAGATACAGGGTGACGAAAATTTGCGACATATTCCAAATTTTTTGAAATCATTAATGCAAATAAAAGTTTGGCGTACGCCAATGAGCTTATCAAGTACAAAATATTGGCTGGAGGAAGTCATTTCGAATATTTATTGTAGATTGAGCAACTTTACATGTACTTTTTGATAATCAAATGTTGTTACTGTCGCAAATTTTGTTCACCCGGTATATTTGAAACAAAGGGCTTTTTCAGAAATCATCTTCTTCTTCTTCTTGTGCCTTGTCCGTTACCGAACGTTGGCTATCATATTGGCTATGATAATTTTATCGACAGCGGCCCGAAATAATGTTGTTGTAGATCTTCTGTACCAGTCTCGCAGGTTTCGAAGCCAAGATGTTCGTCTTCGGCCTGGGCCTCTTTTTCCGATTATTTTGCCTTTTATTACGAGATGCAAGATATTGTATCGTGTGGGATTTCGCATTACATGCCCGAAGTACTGAAGTTTTCTTATTTTTATGGTTTTAATTATTTCTACTTCTTTCACCATTCGACGCAATATGTCTTCGTTGCTGACTCTATCAACCCAACTCACTCGAAGTATTCGCCGGTATACCCACATTTCAAAAGCCTCTAGTTTTTTAATAGCGTGTTTGTTAACGTCCAGCTTTCTACTCCATTTAATAGTATTGAGAATATAATTATAACATTTCACAAATCTTATCTTCAACTTAAGGTTGATATTTCTGCCACAGAGTATTTTTTTCATTTTAAAAAACGCAGTTCGCGATTTTTCTATGCGGACTTTTATTTCATTGGTCATGTCCCAGTTATCGTTGACTTGGCATCCCAGGTACGTTATTTTACATGTTTTCTCGAGTGGTATGCCATACGCTGTGAGTCTTGGAGCATGCTCTGGTGATTTGCTAACGATCATAAACTTCTTGGTATTAAGCTTTAGGCCGTAGGTGTCACAATTTCTTGTCAGGCTATCAACAAGAAGTTGCAGTTCTGGCAGGCTGGTAGTTATTAGGATGGTGTCGTCTGCGTATCTTAAATTATTAATTTTTATACCGTTGACGTTGACACCAACATCTGCGGCGTCTAATGTTTCTCTGAAGATATGTTCCGAATATATATTGAACAGCAGGGGTGATAAAATACACCCCTGTCTTACCCCGCAACGTATGTCTTGTTACAGGCCGATAACGTTATTACGACACTAACAATTAGCCAGTTTGTTACACGACGAAAACCGCGTTAACAGCATTAATAATCAGCCCCTCAAGCGTGCAAAGCATAACTCATACGCTTGAAAGCCAAACCTGTTACCTACAAAATGACTAAGACAAAATCGAGAATTTTGCCAAATACTCAGCCCTAGCCTTCGTTACAAGATGTGCTGTAACAAAATGCGCCGACTATTGGATACTTAGTAAAGAAAGGTCGTGGTTCTTTACTATCTGAAAGTTAGGGCTGTGCTCTGACACAAAGGGGTTAAAGATATTAAATGACGGAACGCCACCATTTTTTTGACTAAATCGGGAAACAACAATAACGACACAGGTGAGATTGCTTGAAAATGGTATATATATATATATATATATATATATAGGTGACAATAAACATGAATTTGACTAGTTATAATTTAAAAGTACTCAAAAAGGTTAGTTAGGTTAGATAGCGCAATACGTTAACTTAATTACAAGTGGTAAGCTTGTCTGTAAACAACAATAATGTAGGTCAAGGCAAACGAAACTGCCACCAGTTACGTTAAACAACAAAAGAATGCATCGGTAAACCATTAAATTTCGCAAACAGCAAAGCACAACGTTAATAACAAATGCGCTGATCGTTCAACACTCAACGAGGCGTTTACTTTTAATTATACACAATAACACACAAGAACTTTACCTGGAGAACATCAGCTGGCTGCATAATTACGGGCGATACTGTATGTAACGTCGCTTCCCAAACAAACTGCCGGAAAGAACGTACGACAGCGAAATCACAGGTGATGACGTGGTGCGGCCACAGCCTGGAAGATGCTGACAACAACTAAGGGTGGTATGATGCAATAGAGTCTCCCGAAGGGCTAAGTCGATAACACGGGGTACACCCCTCGACGTGGGAGTTTTGATAACACGACGTTAAATTCAAATTAGCGTTGGGTTCAATAGAAAGAGTTCGTTAGGATTCGTATAAACGATATATTTAAGGGCCTCGCAACCCTCGACGATAAGAACTCTTGACCTCACTACTTAATGCTTCACATGCACTTCAAACGGAAAGCTTACCACGACCAACGCCGGAGATTTCTTGCCAAACGAAACAGTTCGAAAACGCTAAATTGGTACAACAAACAACACGATGCACCCAAAGCACACACCTATTTACAACGAAAATTACGAAAGTTCGAGCAGTGTCCCCCGGCCGTAAAGCGATGCGAGCCGGGGGCTGAAAAAGCCAAAAACGTTTGTTCTAGTTCAACAGCCGGTAGTGAAGTGAAGTTCCTGCCAAGCGGCAAGCGTAAAGAATGACATAGCGCAGACGCGGCTTATCTACGTCCTTGTTCCACTCGTTACGTTTAAGAATCAGACGGATCGAAATACTGAAACAACTTTACTTAACCAGGAGATTCACACGTAAAATTACAACCGCCGGTTCGGCATCAAGAACCACTTAAGACGTGATAGTGGCAAGATGACATCATCCATGCAGAAGGCAAGGGCAGAACAAAGCTGATTTGATAAGCGGCTTACTAAGAATTTAAAAGAACAAAGAAACTACTGCTTGCAGCAGGGTCAAAGTTTGGTAACACGTTAGCAACGGAAAATTAAGTCTCGGTGAATATGCAAGAACTGTCATGGGTTAATTTTTGAAATGAACAACGCGGAAATAATGTTTATGGAAATGAATTTTAATAACATTACCACGGAGCTACGAATTTTTGCTTGCGTGACTCGTGAAAATACTAGGATTTGAGGCTAAAGTGCCAAAAGTAACTGCTTTAATAGAATTGTTCTAACAGTCTATTTCTTTAGAGAGGTTTTGGCCTATTCTTATGTTGGCTCGTTGGTTCCAGTATAGATTTTGAATTATCCGAAGATCTTTATCATCAATGCCCGTTTTCTGGAGATATTCGATTATTTTGGTGTGCCTGGCTCGATCAAATGCTTTTTCAAAGTCTACAAAGCACATGTACACTGGATGATTAATATCTCTACACCTTTGCACTAGAACTTGAATGCTAAATCGTGCTTCTCTAGTTCCGAGATTGTTGCGGAAGCCAAACTGTGTATCAGCCATATTTTCTTCTATTTTATTATGAATTCTGGAGTGAATGACTCGGAGGAATATTTTTAGTACGTGGCTCATTAGGCAAATAGTTCGATGTTCACTACATTGTTTTGAGTTTGCTTTTTTTGGAATTGCCAAAATGTAGATCTCAGTCAATCTGTTGGGATAACTCCTGTGTCATAGATTTTGTTGAACATGTGGAGCAGGTATTTTTTTCCCTTTTTTTCCAGAATTTTAAGCATTTCAGTTAGTATGTTATCTGGACCTGTCGTTTTCCTTAATTTC
The DNA here is from genome assembly GCA_940337035.1 of Agriotes lineatus. Taxonomy (NCBI): domain Eukaryota; kingdom Metazoa; phylum Arthropoda; class Insecta; order Coleoptera; family Elateridae; genus Agriotes; species Agriotes lineatus. The sequence continues at coordinate 59,349 of CALNHX010000231.1, forward strand.
GCTGTTTTTATCGCATGATCAATTTCGTCTATTGTTATTTCAGAGCCTGTTCTAATATTTTGTATTTCGTATTCTTGTCGTTCGTCATTAAATAATTCACCTATATATTCTTCCCATCTCTTCATTTTCTCTTCTTCATCTATAATAAGTTTACCGTTATTGTCTACTAGATTGTTAGTATTTCTATTACGTATTCCAACCACTTCTTTGATGTTCTTGTACATATTGAAGGCATCGTGTTTCTTCAGAAATCATCATAGGACAAAATATTCTTAGAATAGGCCAAGGAATAACCCCTTGACTTTTTGCCGCATGTTTACCTATCAGTCCTAACACCCTGTATTTTTTTAACAATGGTTTACAACTGTATAACGCACCCGTGACCGCTCTCAAGGATCTTTTTGTACAACTTTTTTTTTTAGATATATGTACATTGTACAGGTACCCCAGTTTATCAGACCGTATGTCATTACACTATGAAATAATGCGTGGTATACAATAATGGCAGCATCTAAGCTAACTCGATTTTTTATTTGTCTTATTACGTAGATCGTTCTTGATAACTTAATTGAAATATTTTCAACATGTGCTTGCCAAGTTAGTCTGTTATCCAAGGTAAGGCCTAAAAATTTTACGGTTTCACATATTGCTACGGTTTTAAGCCCTACCAATCAACTCTGTTAGGCATTGCCAAATTAATGGACATATCATGAAAGCTCAGAGTGAGATATTTTATATAACTGCAAAACTAAAACTTGAATTTGCCAGAATGAATACATACAAACGCAATAAGCAAAGCTCAATTTGAACAGCGATCTAAGTTGAATGTAAGTCCAGTTAATTGATTAGGTTTGTGCTAAAGTAAATGCCAAACCGAATAAAATTTAATAATTACAAGATAGTAAAATCCAGTCAGGGTTTTATAAGAAATGTAATTGAAAGATAGATAAACTTACGAACATGCAACGAGCAGATAAGAATGAAGGCATTAAAGCATTTGAAAGAAACCGTAAGAATCAAAAGGCAAGGGGTATAGAAAGTGCAGAAAAGGAGACAGCATATGAACTTAAAAATGTGTGGAAAATTAAACAGTGAATTCGAAGGAAGCCAGTGCAGGAAATGGGAGAATTAAATACTCGAATCAGTGCAGTGACATGTGAATATTTACGCAAATTAAAAAAGACGTGCAGTAACAAATAGACACGCAAAATTAGTATAAATGTAAACAATTATTTTAGATGTAATATTAGTGTACAAAATTCTAACTTTAAGTAGAATTTATTGTTATTAGTCAGTATTTTGAACCATGTTAACATCCGTAATTAATTTTAAACTAACTAGCTTTTGATTATAACAACGAAAGAAAAAAATAAAAATGAATAAATTAATGGCTTGACGTGTGAAATTGTGCTCTGTAGATAAATTAAAATTTCTGATATTAAAAATAAAAATACATGTCTAAAACTTTACTAGTGTGTTGAGCACATCTTTGTGCCCATGTGGTATTATTTTTTATCAAAATCCGCCACCAAAAATTGTTGAGGTGTCCGATGCTGTTTGACATAACCTCGATCCGAAGCAGCCTTAGTTCCGACAGCTACGAGCAGGTCGGACAGTCTAGCCAGCACATTGGGGAAGACATCAGTGCCACTTAGCAGCCCGTGGGATATATGCCCGTGCCCCAACAGCAGGATCCGACCCGTAGCAGCCCCGCAACAAGGTCAGAGTAGCTACAAACCCTCCGATTTGAGAACGACTAGTGCAGGTGCTGTTCATTCTAAAACTAATTAAGTGAGCACCGGGAAATTCATGCATGCGTAAGAAGAGCAATACTCAATGCAATCCAGGCCAGTTCCATCGCCGTACGAGTGACTCTATTCTGCCAGGAAGCTCAAAATCCATTATTTGAGGTTATCCGTTAGTGTGATTTAGACCGGTACGCCAAAATGAACAATTGGGAGATCGACGCGGGCCCCATAAACAAATGCTAGAAACCAATGAGGATTAATGCCGCAAAAACCAACTGATTTAAATAGTTACCAATAGAACTGTGATCGATTTCACTTGTTTTGTTTATTCAATTTGACGCGATCTTGCAAACGGCATCCATCTTGGCTTATATTTGACCCAATTTCAGTTTTCGATTGTGCGCGGTTAAGCGTATGCGGAGGCAGATCCGTATTTACTAATTTTAATAAATTATGCATTCAGGGTGGACCCAACCGAGATGAGTCTTTGCTTTATCGATTTGAGCTGGCGTATTATTGGATTAATTGCAGATAAATAAAATATTATCAAGGGCATACAACTATTTATTTTTATATATCAATTTACAAGTAACTTTTAATCAATCTAAGATTTGATAACACGAATACGAAAAATATTAGCGTGGTACCCTTATTTAAAAATTAGATTAATAACCTATTACAACACTAATTAGACATACCATTGCAATATATTTTGTTTATTTGAAAATAGTAAAGTGGTAGTTTTATTTTGGTTTAAACAAAGCTTATTTGTCTTGAAGCAATCGGAGGCTTGGTAATAATGTTGGTTTGTAATTGAGTTTCATCCTCTATGTTTGCAAAGGCCGTATCGTCTGCAAATAAAGTTGTTAAAACTGGGATGGCATTAGACAAGTCGCTAACATAGATTAAAAATAACGGTCCCAATACACTTCCTTGTGGGACACCATGTTGAATTAAAGACATCTGGCTATACTGACCTTTGCAAAATACACATTGAGATCTGTCAGATAAGTAGGACGACATTAGTTTTAGAGTTACTCCCCTGCAACCGTAATACTCCAGTTTATCGAGTAAAATGCTATTTGAGACAAATAGTACAAAGGAAGATTTTTTATTTTCCAATGATTTTGTTACATAATTAATGCGATTCAGCACGGATCCCGACGTGTCCCTTCCTTTTCTAAACCCAAACTGTCTGTATAATTTTGGCCAAAATGGTGAGAAGTGCAATGGGTCTATAATTTGATCTATCATCAATCTCACCCAATTTATATCTTATATATATTTCTAAAAGTCCTGACTGACTCACTCACTCACTCATCAACGCCCAGCCCAAACCCTTGGACCTAGAAAGCTGAAATTTTTCACAGAGGTTCCCTTTATGATGTATACAAGGAATAAGGAAGGATATTTCGAAACTCAACCCCTAAAGGGGTAAAATGGGGGTTCCAATTTTGTATAAAGAAATAATATTAAATAGACATTTCGACTTGAAACTTCGTAGGAGTACTCCTAAAAACAAATAATCAAACACGTATTTCGTGATTTTCCAAAAATCAACCCCTTAGGGGGTGAAATGGGGTAAGTAAGCCTAAAAATCGATATGGGTGTCGTTATTGAGGTTTTTTGGGCCGTTGATTGCGAAAATTACATTTATTTTTAAGTCCAAGACGGTGAACATGACATAAGGGAAGAAACGGGACGGGACGGGACTAGACTGGACGGAACGGGACGGACTGGACGGGACGGGACTGAGCGGGACGGGACTGGACGGGAAGGGAAAGGACGGAACGGGACGGGACGGGACGGGGCAAAGCGGGACGGGGCGGGGCGGGACGGGTCGGGGCGGGGCGGGAAGGACGGGACGGAAAGAGAAGGAAAAGGATGGGATGGAAGGGGAGGGGATGAGATGGAAGGGGAGGGGCGGGACGGGACGGGAAGGGACGGGACTGGACGGGAGGGAAAGGGGCGAGACGGGACGGGACGGGAAGGGTCGAGACGGGGCGGGGCGGGGCGAAACGAGATGATACGGAAAGGAAAGGGAAGAAATGGGATGGAAGGGGAAGAGACGGGACGGGACGGGAAGGAACGGGACTGGACGGGACGGGACTGAACAGGAAGAGACTGGACGGAAAAGGAAGGGACGGGACGAAAAGGAACGAAACGGGACGGGACGGAAAGGGAAGGGAAGGGAAGGAATGGGATGGAAGGGGAGAGGACGGGACGGGACGGGACGGAATGGGACGGTACTGAGACGGGGACGGAGAAAGGGACGGGGACGGGGATAGGATGGGATGGGATGACAGAAAATAATTAGTCATTATTTAATACACAAATAACGAACCTCGCGCGAACGAAGTCGCGGGTAAAAGCTAGTAAAGATATAATTTTGGCTTGTTTCAATTTATTAAGAAATGCCCGTGTTTAATATGATGTTTGCAATATAAGCTATCGGGACAGATAAACATAAAACATTGTCTTTGTACATACAAACCGATTGATTATATAAATCTAGTGATTTTGATCTTTTTAATGCCTTTATAATATCTTGTATCTCGGATTCCTCAACAGCATATAAGAAGAGTGATTGTTCATTGTTTATTGGTAATTTCTTTAGATAAACGTTGTGTGTGTACTATGATGAGGGAATATTTGATAATAAATCTTCTGCTACATGCACAAAGTAGTAATTGTGAAATTCTGGGGAAATTACACTTAACACTCCACTGCGATTGTTATTGTTTACACATTTTTTTATTATTCTCCATATTGTTCTCTGTTTATTATCAGACTCCAAAATGTCTTTACTGATTTTTTTCTTTCTTTAATTTCAATATTTTTGTTCGTATTCGTATTTTTTTGTTTTTAAATTCAGCCGATAGAAGATCATTATTTTGCAAGTTCAATTTCAAAATGTTTCCGAGACGATTTATTTCTTTCCTGGCTGAAACTATTTCTGGATTGGTAAATATAGAGGCATTTTTACAATGGTTATTTGTATTTATTTTAATGGGAGGAGAAGATAAATCGTGATAGTATGAGAAAAAACATTATAAAAAGCATTAACTGCACAGTTTAGGTTAGACTATCTATATAATTCTACCCAATCTTCGGATAAGAGGTAATTTGAACATTTGATTCTATTTCTAGAACTTTTATTTGGTACGGTTAGCGATTTTTTCCGGCCAAATTTTTTAACATAATCTTAATCCGCGCCTTTGAAAACCTTTGTGCCCAAATTTTCATGCAAAAATTCTTATGCGTTAGAAAGATATTAAAACGCAAACTTGAAATATACTGTTCATTTATTTCGTAATTTTACGAATAATAGCTGAGTTTTAAACATTACTTTAACTGTTTTCGTTTTTCTAAAGTGTGATAATCGCTAAACTATAGTTTTATCGCTTTTGTTAAATAGTTTGCTTGGAATTACAATAAGAAATATTATACATTTTATTCCACTTTGATCAAGTAGCTTTGTTAGTCGGTTTTTAAGAAAACAAAAAATCGATTACTTTTTCATATCATTTCCTTGTGTCCTGGGTGGCACTAAGGGTATATCTTGCAAATTTGAACAAAATTGGTTGGGTACTTTCTGTGATACATGACTGTCCCCATGAAAAGTGGAATAGATATATATATATATATATATATATATATATATATATATATATATATATATACAGTGTCCGCCAAAAAGTCGTATTTTTGATGTTTGAAAAAAACGTTTTACGTCAATAATTTGTGCTTGTCTAAAAACATATTTAATCCTTATCCTATATACCGAGTGATTTTTACTTCTTTAGAAAATTTAGTTTTTCGAAATTGTCAAAATCCGAAAAGTGCCATTTTCCGGAAAGATTTCAATGAGATTTTTTTAAAGTGTGTTATTTTTAGCGAACTGAACAATCTCAAGGCCAGAAAACCCCTATTTTTTTTAATTTTAGATAAAAACTAATTTTTAAAATTTTTAAATATTTTTCAAAATTTTACATGTCATGACTTAATATTAAAATTCAAATTTTTGTATGTGAAGACTTTAAAGATTTATAATTGGAAAAAAATTATAAAATATTAATTACTTCTTTAGATTTTTTATTATTTACCGAAAAACAGTATGTTTGCATAATTTTTACGTTTTTTATGCAAGGTGCTTTTTAGAAGAATTCTAATTAATATTGATTTAAATGGCTTCAAGAAACTCTAATCTAGCCTTGTAAATGAATTACTGTTACAAAAATCCTGTAAATGTTCTTTTACAGTTGTCTAAATGGAAAGATTTTTTAGAACATGTAATTGAATAAAGAAAAATCTCCTTGCTTTCCGATGCATGTTCTTAATAGGCACTCATCTTTGTCATTTAGTCTTGCTCCATAAAGGTTATTCATTAGCATATATGTCATGCTGTGTAAACGCTTTCTCGTATTCTATAAAATAAGCAAACACATTACAGTTAATATCTCTATAGCTTTGAAAACAAAAATTGTATACGAAACAAAGCCTTACTTCCTTTTAAGGTATCCTGGAAACCGAACTGACAGTTGGACATTTATTCTTTCCTTTATCTATAGATATACCTGTGAATGATCAGTAAAAAGTGGTTTATTGAGCCTACCATTCTATAGTCACCACAGCTATTGTAGACGTGCTTCTTAGAAATAGGATGTAAGTTGATTACAACCAGTTCTCAGGTACTTCTTGGATATGGTTGAAGAACTTTACGATGCTATCATGCAGAACCTTATTCCATTAGGGTGTTGCCAGGTTCAAGCGCTCCGCTTTTCTTGTAAATGTTATTGCCGTCTCTGCCTTTTTCCTAATATCTTGCGACTAGATATATAATATATTATTGTTGTCTCTTTTATACCTCTTATCTTTGGAAAGCGTCTCAATGTATTTCTTCCAATCGCCAACCATATTATTTTCCTCCAAGATACATCATGTTTTGGAGCGATGCATTCTAATAGCAATTTGAAGTCGAACTCTAGCAATAGCAACGAATAATACCTATTACTACTTAAATCTTTAAGTTTTCGCCTCGTTTTTTTTATTTTGAGGATTTTTTCCCCTTTTTTATTTTTCGGCCAGGTATAATTTGCCTTTTGTGCCATAACGTTTCTCTCATTTTTTTTGCTAGTGATTGTATCTGGAAAGGTGTGAGTTCTATATTCGCAGTTAGGCACTCGTTAAATGTTATTTCAATTGTTATATTAGACAGTGGCCTATTATTTAATTGGCTACTGTCTAATATAACAATCCAAATAACATATTGAAATAGATACGGACCCGAAATCAATTCAAAAATGACTTTACTGGAGCAACAACCTTAAATTCCCCTGTAACACTAAATCCAAGGTCACACGTCTGGAAGGAAGAACACCGCATGCACTGGGATAACATATCAATAGTAGCTAAACAAGAAAACAGTTTTTGTATGAGCATATAAAGCTGAAAGAAGCGTACATAGCATGGCAGAGGTTCGATTCGCCCATTTGAATGCCACTACTGCCCAGAATAATACAAAAATAGCCCACTGCGCATAGGCTACTGCACATATAGCGGCAACATATTGCTATGAACACATTTTAGTAGCTGTATATTTCAAATAATAATTATTAGTAAATAATAACATAAGCAACAAAACAGATATTTATTAAAAGAAAGTCCAGTAAATGTAATAATTTTAAATTTCAAATTTGTTATAAAATAGCATACTCCATGAAAATAACTGATAAAATGATGTTTTTAGATTAACTTTATCTGTTTAAAAACAAATTAAAATCAGAGCAGGCTTGGCATTTCATGCAACAAAAACATAAACTGTAAACAAAACAATTGGGGTGGCTTCTTCAAGAAGCATGGTTGAGTTTTGCCAAGCTGCCCCAAAAATAAGTTATTTCTATATGCTATTAAATACCCAAGTTAATGAAAAGCAGTGTTTTATTGAGAGATTGAGTTCTGGGTTATTTGTAGAAGTTTCCTCTTGCATTGTGTTTCAGCACAGGTAGATACGAGGCATAGCTTTGGTCCAGTGGAAGCTATGGTTGGACGTTATTCTAAAGAGATCTAGCCAGTTTTCTAAGTTCGTCTACAAGTGTATAAGAAATCACCGTACGTGTGGTGCAGCGCAGCCCTACGTTAATGCCCCCAGCTTCAGTGAAAGTGATTCGGAAGGTCATTAAAAGTTGCAGCCGATCACCAAGTGAGTTTGAGCGCAGATTTCGGCCTAACTAACTGCAGGCTGGCAACAACGGCTTGTCCAGAGCATCGTGAAAGTTTCAGCTCGGGGCAGGTAGCCCTAGTTTTATTGTAGAAGCCATTAAAAGGTCAGATTTGCCACCTAAAAGTGTTAGTTTGTGATTGCGCATCGATTGGAATCCCTGTGAGCGTCACTTCCGGTTGTGGAGTAAATACGAGTGTTTTATTTTATGACGTGAAATACTTACTTTCGATTATTGTCGCATAGCAACTGGGTTAATTGCGTGGACATTAACGATTTAATTAAAAATTCTGAGCTATCTATGTACTTTCTAGGCTAAAAAAGCATCTTGAACTTTAATGTCAGTACCTTCAGTTAGAAATACCACACTTGTCAATTCCCATTAGTTAAATCGCGGCATACAGAGTGCTTACAATCAAATGTTTAATAGGACTTTAAATAATTAATAATAGTAAAATAGTAGTTTTAATTTAGATGTAACGACCTAACCCTGAGATAGAGTGAATTAATTATAAGAAGTTTAATCAAATACTATCCGGGCAAATTACAATAGTGGATTTTATTAGGGCTCTCTGGAATAATTTATTTTAAATTCATAAATCCCATAAGAGGCCATTGAAATCAACACAATATAAACCGGGTGTCCACTTTTAAACTGGAACATAGGGATTTAACATAGTTTCTAGCAGTTTCATGGATTGCTGCCCGCCAATTCAAGCTACAGAAGATATTTTGGTATCAATGGAAAGAGAAAATTATGGTGCATCTAATGATATCAAAAGTTAAATTATTTTTATCAATGTTCGTTGAAATAGATCTCTCACTCTGCGCAAACTAACACCACTGTAATACAAGAAGCGTTCAAATATAAATTATAATTTGAATTCGCACTAAAATACAGAAACATGCACAGAAGTTGTATACATTAATAAATGCTCTGGAACAAGTTCTAACTTCATTCAGTCGTTAAGTCCTCACAACTCATTTTTTTTTCAATTGGCAAGCATGAGTGAAGTAGGAGTGCATTCAAGCGTCGAATAACGCATTATTAGTAAATTTCTTATCAACGAAGATATCAAACCATAAGAAATTTATGTAAGAGTTAAAAGACAGTTTAATACGTAATCACTATCAGACATAAGCGTTTACCAAAAGAGTAGAGAGAATAAAAATGGCCGCAAAGGTGCCGATAATAAACCGCATTCTCGCCATCTAAAAGAATTGACAACAGAAGAAACTGCTGACAGAGTAATTTGCACTTATTTGAAACGATCGTCGATTACAGTGAAGGATATTCCTTCTGCATTAAATATCAGTGGGGGTAACTTGAAAAAAAAGCGAGTTCTCTGTCTGTGTCTTACAGGATAATGCCCGACCTCATTTCGCTATTCACACGTTGACTACGATTCAAAAATTGAAATAGACCATGGTTCCCCATTTACCATACATTTCGAACCTTGCTGCATCAGTTTTTTTATTTGTTTTGGCCGTTAAAAGAGTTTCTGGAATGGGTGTGACAGCAGCCAAAACAATTTTTTTCTCGTGGAATACAAAAACTTCCGGAAAGATGGCATCAGTTTATTCAAAGAGCGAGAGCCTGAGTAGAAAAATGACATGCCATACATTAGAGTCCTATTGTCTGTTTTTGAATAAATATTAAATTATAATTTATATTTGAACGCTCCTCGTACGTTTTAACAATAAAAACGCTCTCTTCGTTCGAGTAATCGTTCAATTTATAAAGTAAAAGCTGCTGAATATCATCAAATAACAAATTAATTTGAATATAGCTGTCAACTTTTTTCAAGTCAAGGCAACTTATATTTAAAAAACATGAAAACTTTTGATTAATATTTTTCCATAAAAATTGACAAAAACAGCGTAATTATTAATACCATTAAATGCTCAATAATTTTCTCTTTATACTGATATCAAAACATTTTTTGTAGGTTGAATTGGCGAGCAAGAATCCATGAAACTGTTAAAAACCATGTTAAATCCCTATATTCCAGTTTGAAAGTGGACACCAGGTATATAGGTTTAATACCAAAAATGTGGCCGCGCTGGTGGCTCAGCAGTAAGAGTGACATACTCGTAACCACAAATGGTTAGTGTACCCGGGTGCAAATCCCGAGGTAGGCACTGCTGTACGTAGTAATATACGTACGACAGCACGCCTGGACGGGATTAGATCAAAAACTTCTGAAACGTCTTGCGAAAAACTCTCAGACAGTGGAAAAAGTCTGCTAAACAACTAATCAACTCGGTTCGAATCTCGTTGAGGTTGGAATCGGGCTCGGTGAGACCATTCACAGTTGGGCACCAAATTAACTGTGCTCTTCTCAGAACCACAGACCTTAAGAGATACAGTAACAAGGTCAATACATCACCAAGACACACACCTCACACAATGGTTGCAGCGCAAGCACCAAAGGCGCGCTCCAACTTTGTATCCCGAATCCGGGGCAAGTTGAGCATTGTACCGCCAGATCTCAGCGCATAAAGCACCAGCCGACATACTTACATATCATCAACTCGTGAAGGTTTTCAGTGATTTTAATTTTGGTTTTCGTTTTGGTCAGTCGAATTTTTATGTTCTCGCAATTATTTGTACTTGACAGCCTCTTGAACTTTGTTATGACTAAAGCAACAGCAGGCACATGAGCAGAGCCTGCATTTACACCAGATCATGTTGAAAGTAATTGGAACTATTTCGAATTTCTTTCTTAAGCAAAATATAACTTATTTGTTTAGAAAGAGCTTTCGTATTTTATTGTAGATGACTAGCTGGCCCGGCAAACGTTCTGCCCAAAAATAATTTGTCTCTGAAACCCCATTTCACCACTATAGAGTTTTAATTTTATGTCATGTCCATCGTCTTGAACTTAAAAATAAATGCCATTTTCGCAATCAACGTCCCAAAAAACCTCATTGCGGTTGGCATTTAAAGTATATACCCGCGCAGCTGACTGACTAGGACGACCTATGTTAGCTCGTCGTGCCTTTGGCATTGTAATGGACACTATAAAACGACACGGAATTGTTTCCACAATCACTTGTACACAAACTAAATTTGAATGTCTGATAGACTGACTGACTGCGACGACCTATGTAAAGCAGTTGGAATTACTAAATTGCTATTAGTGTCTTTTCTCTTCCGCCTTCGGTTACCTGATGCGGATTATGACATGATGGGGAAAACCCTTCAAACCATTAAGCAATGACTGCAAATAGAAAGACACACTTTCGATATTTTCCAGTTTTCCGGCTTTCCCTTTGGATTTTTCCGAATTTTCTTTTATGATAAACCACCTCGGGAGTAAGACGAACAAAACAAAAAAAATTATTTAAATCGGTCAAGTCGTTCTCGAGATTTTGCTTTACTAACACACGGCGATTGTTTATATAAACAGTGTGTCCCCGGATAGGTGAAACGACACTTGTAAAAGGTAAAAAAATTTCGATTTAAATTTTCATTTTTTGGGGTTCAGCCCTGCTTGGTTAAAGGCAAATTTCTAACATAATTTCAGTTTTGAAAAATGAAGTATGCCTCGGAAATTTTCAAAAAACCCATTTTTCTGTAAGGTAAACTGCCCATTATGTGACAAATACGACAAAAGGTTATTAAAAAAAGTTGTTTAGAATAAACATCTAGGCCCCTATACCAAATTTCAAAATCCTCGGCCAACTTTGATTTCTCACATTTTCTTTCAAGTGTATTTCCCAAATCAAAGAATTTTATTTTTAACAAAGTTCTTTTATTATGAAATAAACCACTTTGTTAAAAGTATTTGTTTTTCCAATAAAAAACTTTGCCAAAAGTAAAATTCTTTGATTTATGAAATAACCTTGAAAGAAAATGTGAAAAATCAAAGTTGGCCTAGGATTTTGAAATTTGGTATAGGATCCTAGATGTTAATTCTAAACAACTTTTAATAATAACTTTCTGTCGTATTTCTCACATAAAAGGCACTCTACTCTACAGAAAAATAGGTTTTTTAAACATTTCCAAGGCATACTTGATTTTTCAAAACTGAAATTATGTTAGAAATTCGCCTTTAACCCAGCAGGGCTGAACCCCAAAAAATTAAAATTTAAATCGAAAATTGTTTACCTTTCACAAGAGTCGTTTCACCTATCCGGGGACACACTGTATATAGATTATTAGCTTTATTTTGTAACTTTAGTAACAAGAGCAAAACATCAGTGAAAGGTTAATTAGAACAGCCAAAGATGCACAGATAAAAAGAATTCTAAAAACGAAATTTAATCTTAGCAGCTCTTATTTCTAAGAATAATGCCAATGACTCCTTACTCAAACAAGTACTTAAAATATAGGAACATTCTAAAATAGGTACTAAATAAATCTTAGATGTTAATTTAACATATGGCGAACGTTAAACTATTTGTTTATCATAATATCACATGTATGTCTTATTTTTCTATACTTTTGTGTTTTCTTGATCCTTCTCGTTTCCATTAGAAGACTTGTTATTAAAGCGAACTTCTTCATACTCCATTAACTTGTATTCATTAGTAAATGTGGCAATGAAAGTTATAAATAAAATAGCTAGAATCCATTCAGCAAATGTAGCTACTATTCGAAATTGAAAGCCTCCATGTTCCTCAGTCCACCAAGCGATCGATTCTCCTTAAAATAAAATGTGTTAATAATAAAATAATTTTATTAGAAGCTATAGTAAACTAAATACTTATATTTGCATTACCTGTGAATTGACTAAAGGCTACCACAAGTCCTATACTAGTAATGTTGAAGAGGATAAAACTCAAAATTGTTAAAAATATCCTAAAATACAGAATCTTTGGTCCAATTCCATACTCAGGATGTTTGGAATAAAAGTGTTTAAAGGAAAACGAAATTACGCTCTAAAATATAAATGTCTGTTACTAAAGCAATATTTTGATGTTCGAAAAAAAACTTACCTGTATGAATAGATAAATTGAACCAATACCAAACGTCATACCGGCTCCTATGCAATGTACAAAAAGTACATTTGTTTCTTGAAAATTTCCTACTATGCTAATGCCCATGCTAACTAGAAATCCACTCCAACAACCTAATGTGTTCCATTTCTTAGTCAGATTAGTTTCATGGTGTTTTATCATGAATCCCACCTGGCGGTACCGGATGTAGACCGTAAATGCAACTGAAAGCATAAATAATAAGAGCAAAATGTACAGTAACAAAGTAGAAAGCAGTGCTTTACAATGATACAATTGTATATGTTTGGAAGTAGGAGGTAATATGTAGTACGTAGATACGTACGTAGATTGTCTTCCAAAAAGTATGCAACATATAGGAAACTTCTTTATTATTAATTTATTAAACAAATATACATATACTAGCTATAAAAGTTTGTGGATCATTTGAAGCCAGTTTTGGGAATATAATATTTTTCAATTGTTTGTCGAGAAATAGAATAATTTAAATTTTTTGAGAAGTTGTAAGAAAAATATTATTGTATACCTATATTTAAAGCTAGGTTCAGATACCTATAAAGTTTCAATTGCAACTAGTAATTTTTATCTTTATTCCTTCTTTTATTTGAAAATTTTGTAACGCCAACGAAATTGATTATTTCCTCACTAAAATTCTATAATACTACGTATATGCTCTGCTATTCTTAGATACAATTATTGTTTCAATACGAGCATTAGAAAATCTTAAATGCAACCAGTAACGTACCTTAAGTATTAAAATGTTTGCTAATTTTATATAAGCTCTCCACAGATACAGTAAGAATATTAGAGTATAGGATTTAATTAAAGTTTCGTTGCCGTAAAGACAATTTTCAATTAAAACATCTGCAAAAGGCTTTATTCAGAACTCCCTCGCAAGTGGGCATTGTGCCATTAAACAATTTTAAAAATCAAAGGAAAATATGGGTAAAATATCTTCACTTTCGTAATAATACTGAAACAATAAAAGGAAACACTTGGTAATGCAATTTACATTAATTTTGAAATAAAAAACATTACCAGCGGTGGGATTCAAACTTCAGGGCTTGCGAATGTGATTTAAAGGCGGTAGCCCGCAAGTAAACCGCCTGTTCGCTGCACTCGGCCAACAAGGACCCCTCGCATCCGTGAGATGCGGCATTTTTTCTCTTCTATAACGTTTACTCTGTATCTGTTGGATCCCATTTTCGTCAAAAGTGAAGTCTGAGCTATATACATATTATCACCTATATCTATTCCTCAGTTAAATAAAAAATAAACAACATTATATTTTTGAAGGGGCTCGCCCTGTGAAAATACCGTTTTCCACAAGCGATAATCTGTGTTTGGACAAAATTAATTTTTCTCTGTATCTCTGTTATTAATTTTCTGCGTATATAATCACCTTGAGCATTGCATGTTAAATAGGTTTCAAACTAACCTCCCAATAACTTTAAACAAAATTTTAAATTATGCTCTTTTCATTCATTTTTGCTAATAAGTTGAAGGCAATAGTTTTAGTAAAGAATGAAAGTAAATTTGTTTTAATAAACTTAGGATAAAAACACTGTTTGAGCAATAAGACTGTATTTGAGAAGTACATGCATTTGCCTTTAAACTAAGAGTTTGAGTATTTTCAATTGTTACAACACAGGAAGTGTCGTCGGAGATCAGAGAAAGAAATTCAAATTTTTTGTGACTGACAATATCATTAATGAAGATTATAAACAAAAGGTATATGTGTATATGTATATGTTGGGTCCCAAATATGTCCTTTTTCGTAAAGGGTAAGAACGTTAGCTATTTGCAAAATATTACATTCATTTAAGTATAATAGCTCAATGAACAATTTTTGTTTTATAAATGTTCTCTAAATATCACCGTCACCAACTTATAAAACCTTTGGTAATATATATTGTTGCTGACAACCTCTCTGTTACCATTATATACGTCTTAAAGTGCTTAAATGGCGAGTTCTATATGGGTTACCGTGACCACTGTTTGGTACCCTTAATAACTCTAAGTTTGTAACAGCTATCATTATATAACATCTTATAGGCTCCTAAATAGGCCTTTTAGTCAAGGGACGGCAACGTTTCCGCAATCTTTGTAAACATTCTCTATAATTGTAACAAGAACGTTTAGGCAACCTTATCAGTGTATTGGATATCCCGCTTGCTCTTGCGCTTAGCAATATCCTCTATACTTCTCTTTATGTGTAGTTAAGTAAATTATTAAGTAGGTATAACTATGTTCCAACATGAAGTCTGCTTTCCCTGCAATTCCTTGTACTATATGCAGAGATATATTTACTGATAAAGAGATTGTAAGACAGTTATCATGGCTAACATTTTACGGCAATTTCTTCTGGACTGTATAATTTGCATTTGTACCTATAGAAACTTAAATCGCCACCAATATAACAAATATTTTAGATTTTCAGTAAAAAACATAAATTTTGCATGTTTCTGAAATTTATCACTTCTTCATAAAAATGCATACAGAATAATTTACCAAGTTGAGTCTTGAAGAAAAATGCATTATTATGCTGTGGATATTGCATTTTGAATGTGTTATTCTACATTTTTCTAAACAATACCAATATGGTGTCCAAAAATGCACCAAAAATATGGCTGATGTATAAATAAAAGAGCCAAGGAAACATTATAAAACCAATATGTAATATGTAGTGACGCCATAAATACCACCATTAGATTTACAAAACCGATATTTATTTTCTTCTTTACAGCTCATTTGAAATCATGCGTTTGGTTTAAGCTTAATCAATTATCAATGGAAAATTAACAATTTAAGCTAAACTAAAATTTGCTTGGTGGCGCACGTCGTCTGATTTCTTGTCCCTACTTTATAAGTATATTGAAGTTTTATTGCAGTGTTTTTAAACACAAATAATGACCAAGTTTTATAAAGGTAACTGCTATTACTATGGGGACAGTAAGATTTATATTTAACACAGCAGACACCTATATGGGAACTGAACACTATTGATTTTATAAATTGGTAACTACAACTATTATAAAACCTCATTATATAACCTATAGTAACCGTTACTATAAGTGATTTAAGTTGGTGATGGAAACGTTTCTGTTGCAACTTTATAAAACCTAAAGCTCTTGGGCCTTTTAGTAACTTTACATACCCACTGTAAAACGTTTTTACAATTATTTAGTAACCTTTAAACCTCCAATATAAACTCACAACCTTAATAACACCCATATAAAATTTTGCAGTTACTTGTAGTGATGAAAATTGTTCATTGGGTTAAAGCAAAAATAGGCAAAACTTTATAATTTCAAGATGCTCACCCTGTATATATTTTACCGAAGTTTTCGGGTTCATACCAGGGAGGTATATAATTTTTATGGAAAATATCGTCTTCCTCCAACAAATAGTTTTTGAATTATGAAGGCAACAGAAATGCATCCAGACAGAGAGGTAGACAGACGAAATTGAGAAAACTTGTTTTTTCCACAACCGGGAGTAGAAGTCGGTTTCTATAGCATCAAAATTGTGACAGAAGTAAAACATTTACCTAGAGACTAAGCAAGACAAAAAATTCATTATGACCGACACAACAATTATGTTAAATTCTAGGTTATCAGGTTAGGTTTTGAGTCAGTTTTGAGACAAACTGACGCAAAACCTAACCTGCTAACCTCGAATTTGACATATGTGAGCTTTTGGCATAATGACTTACAGTGCCACCAACTTTAAAATTTATCATAGGCTACTAATTTTAAAATAATTGTAACTAAAATGTCATAAATGACGTTTAAAAAATTCAGGTTTTTCGTTTTAAATCTTCCTGCAACATGAAAAAAATAGTATATGCAACTCGGAGAGAATGCTATTTTACTTCAGTGCAATTTCTGACTCTCGGGCTTCGCTATCGAGTCAGAAATTGCACCTCAGCAAAATAACGCATTTCTCTCCCTCATTGCATAATCTACTATTTCCTCATCTAGGGAAACGTGAAGATCTGAAGAAATCTCGGGAGGTGACTTTTCTCCCATTACAGTACTTTCTTCGTCTTTTAGAAGAGGGAAGTAAAAACGAAAAAAGTAAAGGATTGATAGTTTTTATAGAAACTTTATAATTATCTAAACTTATCTTTTAAATACTGTAGTATATTTCACATAACTTAGAAATGTTGAGTGATAAAGGTAGTTTACTTTTTTGCAGTTTTAAATTAATTTTATTTCCCGCCAAACCGTTAAACAATGTTAAAATATTATATTCCTAAAACTGATTTCACATGAGGCACAAACTTTTATAACCAGTAAATTTCTAATACAAAACAATATTAAAAAAGTTTGTCCGAGGTTTCATATACTGTATATGCATTAGCATTTAAAAAATCTGGTGTGATACACTCACACAACTTCCTTTTACAGTGATCTTATAATTAGTCAAAAATTTCATTTTTAATTTTTAACCATTTGTTAAAAATTTTCAAAAATTACAAATTCTACAAAAACGGTACAAAATCGAGTGTTAGTTGAAGAGACAAATTTTCTCTAGAATTTTAAGGTGAATTCAAAAATGTAATAATATACCGAGTGTTTTATTTAAAATAGAAGTTAATAAAAAAAATAGAAAAAAAACAAAGAAACCCACTTTAGAAGCATTCAACTGGAAAATCACCTATCTCACATCAATACACATTAAAAATGTAAGAAAAATGTAAAGTTTAAAAAAAATCGTTAGAGCCGTTTTTGAAAAAATTGAAAAAACTGAAAAATCACAAGAGTAAACACCTACTTCCGGTTATGCGATTTTCTTCAAAAGCTTGCTGTCTCATCTACATAGTACACAAAACTTATATATGAAGTTTCAATGCCATACCTCTTTTCGTTTTTGAGATATTCTGTTCACAGGCACACAGACAGACACACAGACAGACAGACACACAGACCAATGAAAAAAAATATGTTTTTTGGGATCAGGGGACTCTAAAACGTGAAGATCTGTTGAAAACTCAATTTCGAATTTTTGGGGTGAATCCAATACTTCCTTTATAGTAAAAGTAAGTAAAAAACCGATGTACTTAAACGCCGAAATCCCATGTCAAGTAATTCGTAGTTTACAATGACCTTGGTGGCGTAACCATATGCATGAGCATGGAACTGTCAGTCACAAGGATTGTGACAGTGACCATGGCCGTGACTAGGACAGTAATCGTGACCGTAAAAATTGAAGTGGCCGGCGACGCAGTAGAACAGTCACAGCGAAGCGGCAAGTAAAGTCTACACATGACCTTTTTTCCATGACGTTAATTTCTTCTCTTTATTTAATTAGAAGGAACTGCGAGTAACAAACAATCTGCAATTTTTGGTCACGTTGGCTTTAAATATTGCTTGTTTTATAAAGCTTTCAATGTGAAATTTGTCCAAAATCATATTTTAAACGAAGAGGAAAGACGTCCGCTTGACATTTCTTAAGAATGTCTTGGAATTAATAATGTGCTATTCAGAGCATCTCTTGCATTAAAGGTTAGTTATAGTTATATGTCAAATTCTACCTGATGTCCACTATCTGTGACCTAAATATGTTTTTTATTTTGTTTTAATATAAGACATACGTTTTCAGCGACAGTTACAGTGACATGAGAGTAACGGTGACTGTGACCGTAATAATTGTTAAAGCGACCCTATCAGTGACGATGACCGTGAACTGGACAATACTAGGTGTAGTAGTAGCCACAGTAGCATACATCATAACCGTGACAGTTACAGTGATCGTGATAGTGACAATTGACAGTGACCGTAACAGAAATCGTGACAGTGACAGTGACTATAACAGTGAGAGTGGCAGTGACTGAAACAATAACCGAGATAACGAACATAATCGTAACATTAACCATAGATAAAAACTGAGACCGAAACAGTGCCATAGTAACAGCGATAGTAACCTCGACCATAACCGTGACAAAGGAGACCGTAACTTCATAGTGACAGCGACGGCAGCCGTGACAGTTACAGTTGTTATGATACTAAAGCGACAATGACCGTAACCAAAACAGAGACAGAGACAGAGATAGAGACCGTGACATTCATAGTGATAGCCACAGCGACGATGTAGTACCTGTACCCGTGACGTGACAGTGAAGTTCAGCCTTTAGTTTGTACATTATATTTTTCTGCAAAGGAAAAGCAAATATTAATATCTGATGTATGGTAGTACACTTATATACACTTATACAGAGTGTTTTAAAATTGCACAGAACAAATATAAGGACGTTATTCTGCAGCAAAAAAATTAAAAAAGCCCTAATAAACATATGTTCTAAAATCATTCATTTGAAAGATATCCTCGATCAAAGATTTAAAAATAGATATTTGTTTTTAAGACGTTTAGATTTAGTAAGCTGCTGTTTGGTTTTCATTATCTGCTTTCTTTTTTACTTACAACTCCTTCTCGCGGTGTTATTACAATTAATATCAAACCCCAAATTGTACGTTAAAATGTAATAGCACTCTCTTTGGAGCACTATTTCATATCAAATTAAATATACCCTTTTCTAATTATTAACAAGAAGCACTATCAGGTATAGCTCACTTATGTACTTTACCTTACTTCTTAATGTAATACATAGTAATTGACGTCTCTCATAAATCAATTTGACATTTAGAATTATGTCATGTGATTGTTTTTTAAAGCCTCGACTAGTCAGTTTTACAAGCAATGGGACTCATATATCCCAGCTGAATGGGTTAATCTTCAACTAACAACTTTCTCTTGTAGTTAAAGATTGAATTAATTTTAAAATAGAATATCTATTTGACTTTATGAATCAAATACACGTTTCAGGAACTTCACAAAATTAAATTCGTACTTTCCGTTTGTTAGTAGCACATTGAAGTTTGATCTGACATTACAAAATAAAATACAAATTGTCAAAAACAGTTTAATCGAATATAAAATATGTCCAAACTTGATTTAAATACAATTTCTAAAAATAACCTAATTCCAAGAAGTAAATTTCAAAATATAACGGTCGAAAAACGTTGAGTACTCGAATCACTATTACATTTAGAAAATTAATTTTTCTAAATTAATTTCCAATTATAATTACAATTATCTTAATGATGTGCCGCACCAAACTTGCTTTATAACTTCTTAATATTTCGTAAGAAATGGGCATTAACCTTCTGATTGTATATCTTGTACCTGAATACTATATCTCAGCTCCTAACTGGGTAAATTCTAGTCATCAAGCACCTCCTTGGGTTGCTCCCGACCAAATCAAAGCTCGTTGTAGCTCTTTGAAACCTCTATTATGAGGATAGACAGTTCAACAGCATACCACAACACTCACTTTCACTGGTTTTACTGACTTCGTAGTAATATCCCACGTTAAAAGGAATCAAACAATCTTGAATTTTATATTTGAATAATAATTGTGACTTAAAATTAAATTTGATTGCAGAGAATACTATATTGCTACTACGTATCAATTCATCAATTATTATTCTTCACAATTAATGACAATTTAACGCTTAACGTGACTATTTCTCATAGATAATCAATTCAAGTTATTTTGTTACTACTAATTATAAACAACCATCTGGTTGCCCTTACAACCCCACCATTTAAAACATACAACTGTTACATCACATGATATACATTAGATATCTGGATATTATTTAAATTAAATGTATCATTTATACGGTATGCCGCATTACACTGTCAGAATTATTATGGGTGACCCAAACGAAAGAGATTACTTTGAACATGTACTATAAATTTTACTTTTAAAAAAGAAAATAATTTATTTGTGTATGTATGTATGTAAACAAAAAACATGTGTTGCAACACAACATTAAATCTTAAATGTTTGAAAAACGAGTTGTTTTTAATTCTTTGATCCAGGATATCTTTGAAATGAACAATTTTAGGACATACGGTTATTACAGTTTTTCTCTTATTTTTTTATGCAGAATAACGCCCTTATGTATGTTCTGTGCAATTTTAAAATACTCTGTGAAATATACATTTATTATTACAGATTTGATAATACTAAGCACTATGTTTGGATTTATGTTTACTATTTTTTATTTGGCCTTGATAAAGATAAACTGTTTTTCTAACATCAACTAATCTTAGCAGGCATAATTAGCTCTAACTAAACAGAAATTAATAGAGATTTTCCGAATTTACGTAACATGTACGTCAGTTGCTGAATTGCTATCATAACTCACAGTGTCATATAGTTCATAATTTGAGTATGCCAGCTTGTATTTGTTCTGTAATTTTACCAAGTAAATCTATTTATAAGAGTTTGATTAATTTCTCAAATGTTAGAGGTGTTAGGGGTGCAATATTATAATTTTCAATTAATTTTGAATGCTAAAACGAGATTCCATCACTTTATAAGCAAGGTTTCTAGATGTATTTTCATAGTTATCCAAGATATAAAGAAAATAGTTTTTTCTACGACTACTACTAATAGTAGGCCTTTTAGCACTAGCTTGTTTCACTAAAAATGACGTTTCACAAATTAGCGTGTTAAAAGTGAAATCAGCTGTTTACTTTTAGCCCATGTGCTAAAAGTAAACAGCTGGTCTTGAATTTAAAATTTTGAACTGAAAGTGAGGTTATAAAGTTATTCTAGTTACTTCTTTCCTTAAAGGTAAAGTGTTTTTTAAATAATTAAAGCATTGTGTAATAAATAAAGTAAACTGTGTACTATTATATTATCTTTGATAACTAACTTTGACAGTTACCGGCTGCAGAAACAGTCACCTGTGCCGTCATGGCCTTCATTTTACTATGACATAAATTATAAATGCAAACCTTTGTTAAATCGACGTTTATGGATTAATAACAGTAAATTTAAGGCCGTAGACAAAATATTGTGTGCAAACTCGTGCTAAAAGTGTTTATGCACGAGACATGTTATGAAACTCAGCCTTCGGCTTTTTTCAAATGTCTCGTGCATAAACATCCACTTTTAGCACTTGTTGCACAAATAGCTATTGAGAGGTACCGTTTTTTAATTATAAAACATATGAATGCTTTAATTTACAAATTTATTCTTCCTAAAACTGGAATTTATATAAAACCATATGTGAAAACTACAGAGGGATGGCATTGCTAAACATAGTGTATAATTACGACGGTAATTAACATTAGGACATATATTTACTTTAAAACAGATATTGAAGGACTGTTGTGAAAAGGATATCGACATATTTTATCTTTTTATACACTTTAGCCGCTACTAACTGCATAAAATATGTATTAAAAAAATTTAAAGCTCCAAAAAATAATAAAACTCATAAATAGTAAAGTCCAAAAAATATATCAGTGTTCCCAAGAGGGATTGATCGGGAGGTTCGTTATCACAAAACTTCACATATTTTCTGATACCAAAAACTAATCGAAAATATGCATTTTGCAATGTTTGGATCTTTACGGAATCAACAAAGTACAAACAAGAACCACAAAGTACAGTCGTGTTCAAATAAATCTGGGACAATGTTTTTTTTTCATATGCAGGATGAGTTAAGAATTGAAGAATATCTCCATGGATTTCCTGCTATCAGAAAGAGTTACAGATTTCAGTACCTGTTAAAGTTTAATGTAATTCTTTTTGATAGCAGCAAATAAAGTATAACCTGGTTGAAAGCCAGATTACATAACGTGTAAAATGCTATTACTGTTTAAGTGAACTTTTAGTTGTGTTGCAACAATTTTTTCAAAGATTTTTGACGTAGTAGAGAGAATACTGATAGCGGCTCCAAGCGCGCTTCGGGATAGCTTAATATTTGTGTGCTCTGAGCTAAGTTGGCCTTTAAGTTAAATTATATGCAGGGTGCGATATCAAGGACAGTACCGGACTTCAGAAGTTTGTACCATGGCTATCATTGAAAGTAAAGTATAAATGAACGTCCAGAATTTGTGTAGCCACTGTTAGAGAAAAAAACGTTATATTTAGTGTTGCTTGTAGTGGCATGGCGTTCCGCCAGTAATCCACTGAAAAAATCGGAATTGAACCTCGCTAAACTTTCCCTTAAATGAAAAGAAAGCACGTGTGTGCTTTTCCTTTCTCTCATAGGGGAATTCAAACATGCAGACAACCTCATTATTTGACATGCTTTTTCCGGATTCTTTAATTTTGAATTTTGTAAACTGTTTTATATGGTGCGCAATTGTAATTATATTGTAAATTGTCTTTTCTCACGTCCCGTCATTTAAAAGCTCAATAAACTTCATTTGTAATATTTTGGGTTTCTTTGAGTAAAAGTTGAATAAAAGTCAGTTAATTAAGCAATAAGGAACCCCGTCCATTAAGCGCAAAGTTAAGGAAAAAGTGAGAGTGACGGGAAACCCATCTCAAAAGTAACTAACTTCTTAGTGATCAATCTAGCTTGGAAGCTCACCTAAAGAAGCCACGGTTCTTAATAAACTGCCGAGTGCCAAATAACAATCAAGTAAGTGGAAATTAAACTAGTATTTGTTTGCTTCTTGTGGAGAAGATGTAGGCATGCGGAATACCAGGTATCTTAGACACTGACTGCTGTAGGCATACAGTGAATGAGTTTATTATAGCACTTGGAATATTATATCGTGTGTTCCACAAAAAAGCTCATTCGCAGCAAATCAAATTGAAGTTTTCCGTAACTTGATATACTATAGGCATTGAAGCAACTGAACTACCATAAGTCATAGAGCACTAAATTGCATCTTGACCTTGAACTATTTAACAAAAACAATTTATATTCACCGCTATGATTATTACACTCGTTGTTGTTGGGCACATGCCATCTTATTTTCCTTTTTGCTTGATACAATTAAACTTAATGCAGTGTAAACTTTTACTTGACGCAGTGACAAATTTTTTCATAAACAAAATGCAATCTGACATTCACCTACAGACTTAAGTTAAGGCATGACTAGATTTTTTATCTTTCTTTCCAAGGCCTACTTTAAATGAGTTTGTTTTTGGGACACACGATACCTTGCTATTATACCGTTCTTATAACGATTATAATCGATTCTCTATCTCTGGTTATTTACAAGACATTCGCGCACTGAGAGCTTATTCTGTACATAAAAATATTTTTAATTTGTTTTAAAATTGAAAAACATTTTGAATAGCAGAATCAATGAAGGATTTGCTATAAAATTTTATATACCACTACACAAAAAATAGTTAAACACCTAAATTGCATTTTGCAATAACGTCATGAGCTCGAAATTATCATATAGGTATTTACAAATTGAAGTTGTCTTTTCATAATTTAGAATTATATTTCTTCAATTCGTATAAGTTCATTTTGTGCAGCCATAATTTTTGTTACTTTGTCCACGTCTTCTTTTTTCTTCCATTTGGACGTTCTTCGTTAAGAGAAAATGCAACTAGATCTGAGTGATGTTTAAATTCTGCATTTTATATTTCCGTACTATTTTTTGTAGCCTTGAGGTTCGAAAACGAATTTGAAAAGTTTTTTTCGTCAGATGAGGGAAAAATCGTAGCTGTAAAATACTAAGTACATTTCGACCGAGTTAAAAATATTGCAATATTAAATACAGAGTTGAAACTGCGTGTAAACGAAAACCTCATTTTGGGTTCTACGCTACAATGAACATATAAAATATACGGAAGCAGCAACCATACTTACATATTACGGCTCCGACGTTGAGTAACTGTCCGAATATACAGCTTTCGGGTGGAGTGGTCCCGGTATCGCTGATGAATGGGAAATAAATGTATACATGCTTTTGTAGCACCGATAGAGTAAACCTGAAATTTTAAAAAATATATTACAGATATACTTGCGAGTAGGACAGAACTTAAAATTCCTTAAATGTGTTTGGTATTGAATGTTGATATTAGCCTTGACCAAACTGATAATTATGCAATTATAGCAATTTAGAGAGGAATTGGTGGAATGTAAAATATCATGGAAATATTATTTCCGTTGTATTAATTGAAATGCTATAGTGGAAGGCCATAATTGTTGGTTTCTTTTTGTTATGGTATGTTTAGAACACTAAATTAAGCAGAAAAGTAAACATTATAAGGGACAGTATTACGCAAACATGGTCGATAGTGCAATCATTTTTTTACTGATAAAGGCATACTATTTTATATATAAAAATCTGTAAATAACTTTACCCTCGCAAGTTTAAGTTGCGACCTTTTAAAAATTTGAAAGAAACTAGGGGTAATAACATCTTACCGTTTCTAATAATACTGAAACAATAAGATGAAAAACTTGGTAATGTTAATTACATCAATTTGCAAATTTAAAAAATATTGCTGGCGGTGTAATTCGAACTCGATTTCGGCGTCTGCGAAACGATTCCCACACTTGACAGCAGTTATTCTTCTCAACATAGCATTTCGGCTTAGACCGGCTTGTATTTGTAGATGAACATCCAGCTTTCTCTGGCTTAATGTGCCTTGCACCTTGCGAACTCGAGAAAAAAACCGCGCGATGACCATGCTGTTTGGTGCCTAGTGTTGTTTCAGTATCTTGAGAACGAGGATACTTAGGCAGATTTGGCGTTTTTGCCGTTTGTGCATCCATATTCACTTACGTTTCGCAATACCTCTCAGCTTGCATAATCAGAGTGAAAGTCGCACTAACAACTGAAGGGTGAAAGGTTTTGGGTTATTTCGATTCCCCCAACTGGGAGCGGGTTGCTATAGGGACCTTGCGCCCCTCTTCAGCCAAGAACGGGAGTTATATGATGGGTGAAAGAACGGAAGGGTGGAGAATGGAAGAGAGGTCAGGAAAGGTGGAGAAGTACTGCCCCGGCATTCGCCTCAAAGAAGATACTCTGTTGACTCAGGAAAACCACCTAAAAACCTGAATCAGAGCAGACGGCCAGAGGAATCGAACCAGCGACCTCTAGAATGCTAAGCAGATGTGCTAATCACTACTCTACAAAGCTCGGTAAACTAAAGGTCGGTGTGGAGCTATTTATAGTCCTCCGTGCCAGGCGCGCGGAATGGCGTAACGCTGATTGGTCGATCGAGTGCAACGTAATCCGTCCGGCTTGGTCGTATGACGCACAGTGGTTGTAATGCTTTAGATCGTGTATCACAGGAGTTCACGTTTTACTAAGCTTAAAACCATATTTCCTGTTTATATTATTTGGATGTTTTTGTATTTCTATGGCTTCACGTATCACTCGCGGGAAGTAGTGAGGCATTCTGGCAAGTACTCTGGCGTACTCAAATTCTAAAGTGTGCCCATTTGTAAACGTATGCTCAGCTACGGCTGATTTTCTGATGCGTTTGTGTTTGCAATCGCCTTTATATTCTTGAAGTCTTAGATCAACTGAACGACCAGTCTGTCCAATGTAACTCACTCGAGCCGCAAGAACAAGGAATGGGATATACGCTAGCGGTGTTTAAACTTTTGTCTTACTGATCGTAAGCCGTGTTTAACGTAAGGTAGAAATGCTAAGCCTTCTAGAGGGGAATTCTTCTTTAGCCTTTTGTGTTATAGTATTGTCTAGCGCTTTTCGTGTGACGGTACTTGTGTATCCGTTCTTTTGTAAAGAGTCAAATAGATGTTTCTTTTCTCTCTTTAGATTTTCTGTGTCTGAGATACGAACGGCTCTGGTCGTCCAAGTCTGGAGAATTGTTACTTTTTGCATGGGATGATGGTGTGAGTTAGCATTTAGATATCTGTCCGTATGTGTTTTCTTCCTATAGATTGCATTTCTACTACCATTTGATTTACGTTTTACCAGAACGTCTAGCAACGAAAGTTGTCCTTTGAGTCAGTAAAATTGAAAAGTCGATATCGCACATACCGTTCATTTAAAAACTTTGACTATGATAAATTTTTAACAGATTTACAGTTAATCCCATTTTTTGAGATATTTGATATGAACAATATTAACGAGAAAGTAAATTATCTTACTATACAAATAAATTACCTGTTTGATTGCTATGCACCTTATGTAACAACAAGACATACTAAACCACCAGCTCTATGGCTGACTGAAAACATTAAATTTATGATGTCTTTGAGAGATAAAGCTTTATCGAGATTAAAAAAAACAAAAATCCAACTCATTGGGATTACTACAAACAATTGCGTAACTATACAAATCGGGCGGTTAAAAATGAAAAAAAAAGCTTTCTTGGAGCATGATCTGTTAAATACTGACAGTCAAATGGAAAAAATTAGGTAGGTACGACGTATATACTAAAACTCAACCTGAGATACCTGAACATCTGGCTGATCCAAACAAAATTAATGACTTTTTTATTAACTCTGTTCCAAAAGTAGATGCAGACATAGCGAGCACTATAAATTTTTATGAAAGTAACAAATTAATAGAAAATAATTTGCCATTTAAGTTTGAAGAAATTGATGAAAGTAGTATTTCAAAAATGATTGAGTCTATTAGATCTAATGCTGTTGGCTCAGATGGGATTAATATTAATACGATAAAGTTGTGTTGTCCGCATATTTTACCTTATTTGAGGCATATTATAAATTTCAGTTTTTCAGAGGGAGTTTTTGCTGATTCATGGAAGCAAGCAGTTGTGGTACCCATACCTAAAAATAACAAGCCGGGCACTTTCAAAGATCTTCGTCCAATTAGCATCTTACCGGTGCTATCCAAAGTAATAGAAAAAATTATAGATAAGCAAATAAGAGATTTTCTTAATCGATACAAAGTACTTCCGGCAACACAGTCTGGTTTTAGACCTGGGTACAGCTGTACTACCGCCCTTCTCAAAATAACAGATGATATTTATAGTGCTACTGATTTAAATAAAGCAACTTTACTTATTCTTCTTGACTACAGCAAGGCATTTGATACACTCAATCATAACATTTTCATTGCCATACTGAGTTACATAGGTTTTGATTTGCTTTCCATTAGGCTGTTAAAGAATTATTTAGAGAATAGGTTTCAGTCTGTAAAACTGGGAAACGTACTTTCTAACTCAGTGGAAATAGGGATGGGTGTTCCCCAGGGTTCAATATTAGGTCCGCTATTTTATACTATGTACACTATCAATCTCTCAAAAACCCTGAAATTTTGTAAATTACATCAATATGCTGATGATTCACAAATGTACCTTTCATTTACACCAGCGGAGGCACGTCTAGCTAGCACATATATAAATGAAGATCTTCATGAAATAGTTAAGCAAGCTGAAAATCATTCATTGGTGATTAATGCTACTAAAACGATTGCTATTTTGTTTGGTTCACCAAGATGTAGGAGGGATTCTCTGCCTTTTTTGAATATTGTAGTTAAAGTCAACTGATTCAGCCAGTGGAGGCAGTAAAAAACCTGGGGTTAACAATAGACTGCGATTTAAGATATAAACAACATGTGATAAATATGCTCAAGATTTCTTATTCTGTCTTAAAAAGACTATACCAACACAGACACTTTCTAAATACAGATATCAAGAAACGCCTGTGCGATCTTTGGTTCTTTCGCATCTAAATTATTGTGATGTTGTGTACGGACCTTGTTTAGATGTAGACGATATAAATAAATTACAAAGAGTACAAAACTCATGCTTGAGATACATTTATGGTATAAGAAAGTTCCAAAGAATTACACATAAACTCAAACCAGCTGGCTGGTTAAATATGCGAAACAGGCGATTTTTACATTCTGCTTGTTTGTTTCATAAACTTATTAAAACTAAATGTCCTGAGTATTTACACACAAAAATTATTGTTCGATCGGATATTCACCAAGTTAATATTCGTTTCAAGGATAGTTTATCTATTCCGGGGCACAGAACTGAAAAATATAAATCCTCTTTTTCATATCAAGTTGCTTTTATTTATAATAAGTTGCCAAACTCTCTCAAAAATCTGAGCCCTTCTGCCTTTAAAAATCAATTAAAGAAGCTGTTATTCTCTCAGCAGTGAAACTGCTAGTTTACATGTGCTAAATATGTATTATCTTTTTGGCCATTGAATGTTTTAATTTTAATTAGATAAGGTTAAGTGGAAGAACAGCAACAGCCCTTTTGGGCTATGCTGAACTTATATGAATTTTCACACATGAATTGTTTTTATTTTTGTTTTCTTTATATTCTTTTGTGTGAAAATAAAAGACATTTATTATTATTATTAAATACTGCCATTTTCCTTTACTTCCATTGTGAATTGTATTTTGGGATGTACAGAATTCAGGTGTGTTAGAAACAGATTCAATGTCTGGCGTCCGTGTGACCACATGACAAAGGTATCGTCTACATGTCTAATCCATCAGGTTTTAACTGCGCTTGTTTGAGAGCGTTGGTTTCAAATGCCTCCATGTAAATATTAGCGATAACACGTGATAGCAGTGAACCAACAGTCGCTCTTTCGACTTGTTCATATATTTTACTGTTCCAACTATAAAGTAAGTATTTTTTCAAGCAAATTTCGACAAGTTTAACTTGGTCTGTAGGCAAGAGATTTTTGTGAATTACTAGCACCTTATCAACCGACACTTTCGTGAAGAGTGATACTAAGGGTACGTTGAGACTGACTAAGAGATCATTCTTGTTTAACTTTTTGTTTATTAGTCTATACAAAATCTGCGAAATCATTGACAAACGAGTCTGTTTTACCAATTAGAGGCTGTAGTATAGGTACTGGTTAAATGCTGGCAATTGGTACAACAGCACGCCATCCTTATCTATTTTAGGTAGACCGTAGATGCGAGAAGTTATTGCATTTCTAGGAATTAAGCGATACTTTAAAGTGTTTTATGGCAGCAGTTATATTTGTTTTGAGAGAGGTAGTGGGTGTGCGATTTAGACTTTTGTAAGTTTTATCAGAGAGTAAGACTTCCATATATATGTTATAATCTTCAGTGTTCATTACCACAGTAGCATTTCCTGTGTCTGCTTTGAGAACGATAATATATTTGCTCTTCTGTAATGCTCTAGCTGCCTCTTTCTGCTTTACGGATGTTGGACCGGGGCCCAATCGGCCTGAGTATCTTCGTTCACAAGGTACTCGAACAACCTGAGCCACCAAAGAGCATGGCCATCGCTTGGATTCTTGCTCGACTTCACAAGGTGCAAGGCACATTGAGCCAGAGAATACTGAGTGTTTATCTGTTTATCCACAAATACTACGCGGTCTAAGCGGAAATTTTATGTTAACAAAAATAATGATTAAAGTTCCTTTAGCCAGTCTTATCAACGTATCTATACAAACAGGTTAATTTCACGAAGTACTAAAAATCTCTGAGTTGATACCTTATCTTAAAAAAAACTATCGACATTGTGTAGAAAACAATCGCCCTGTGTCGATAATAAGCTATTTCTAAAGCCATTGAAACTGTTATCTACCGAAGGATCCTCGATTTTCTCAATAGATAATGTATTTTTACATCCGCTCAACACGGATTTCGCGAAGGAAGATCAACTGAGAGCGAGGTCTGTAACTTAATGAACTCTTTAATTAAAAACTTGGATGCTGGTAAATGTGTAATGGGGCTCTTTTTCATCTTTTCCAAGCTTTTGATACCATAATAATGCTTTCATTTGCGGAAAATTGTATGCTCTTGGCATTAGAGGACAAATGTTACCATGGATATAATATTATTTAACACAAAGAAAAATGTCTGTTAAGATAGATAATATCACATCATCCTGCCGTGGTATCGATCTTGGCGTTCCACAGGGGTCAGTCATGGGACCATTGATTTTTCTATTATATGTCCATGATCTTCCTAAATATGTCACAGTGGAGAAAATAATAATGTTTGCTGACGACACAACGTTAGCGATTTCAGCATTGACATTGACATTCAGCTGGTGTAATGCCAAAAACCTGATATTAAATCTTGAAAAAACTGTAACTGTAAGGTTTTCTCAGCAAAATCTGGAAGACCATCATCAATTTGTTGCTAACAAAATAACTATAGATCAATCTCATATGGTATAATTCCTGGGCATATTTTTGAATAGCTATCTTTCATGGGATTCACACATTAACTATAAGCCGTTCACGATCTTTTTGGGTCAGGTGAGGCTAGTAATTTTGTTGGCAGAACCTCTGTTGCAACTAAACTCCCTCATGGAAATTGACACTTTTTGTGTTAGGTTAGGTTGTTTTCAGTTTAAGGTTATATTTTCTGAATAGGTACATTGTTGCCGGATATTCTCTAGTCTCCATATCGAATCGCGTTCTTTTAAATTTGGCCTGTCCTTTTTAAATTGGAAGTAGCATCGTTTTAATAGAAATTTTTTGTTGTACGAGTAACAAAATTATTTTGGGCATTTTGACTTTTCCTTTGACGGGAATTAAAATTATTTTTACACATTTGATAAATCATTTATTTTCTTACGAATATTAAAATAATAAATCTGGCAATGTGGTGGCAAGAATATGTCGAACAGACACTGACAGAAAAAAAAGTTGCATCCGCTACATCATCGAATCAGTTAGTTCAACATGAAAAGAAAAAATCATAGCCAACTCTGTCCCAAAAAGGTCGTGAACGGCTTATATGTAAGTAAGAAAATCAGCTACGCTTACGTTGCAATTTCTTAACAGAAACCATTTAATTGATTTCTACTATTTGCTAGTCTTACATGATCTACAATGTTGTATTTTGCGGAGCTAGTGTACACAGTAAAAGTGCTTATAGCAAAAAAAATATCCTTAGATTGATATTTGACCTCAAATACGATGAATCCTGTGTTAGCTAATTTAGGAAATATAAAATACAGATATTTCCTTGCCTTTTTATATTTAAAAGCCTTCTATTTAGAAAACGCAATGTGAATTATTTTACAAAACATCCATTCGTTTATTGTAGTCCATTCATATTGGACCTATAATGGTCGAATAGGAAAAATAAATTATAAAGTTTTGCCGTTTGGAGATTAGCCGCACCAATGGAAGAATTTTCAAAAACAAAAGAGTTCCCAACTCTCAAGTGGTAACTTCACCCCTAACAAGCACTGCGGTGGTTTTTAGCGTTTTTCTCAGAAACAAATGGTCGCACAGAAAATTTGATACTTACTGAAAATGTTCCTTATAAAATTCTCTACAAAAAAGGTTTATTGCCAATTCCATTTCCTCTAATGGATTTCGAACAATAAGCGATTGAAGAAGGGGGTTGAAACGAAGACAGGTCGAATTTCGTATTTTACTCCCGAAAGGTGATTTGTCGTTCACAAATATACATGCAACAGATAAAATACTGCAAATTGTAGACAAAAACATGCAATCTTATTTCACTATCTACTGACTTTGTTGCCGAGGAGAAAACCAATTGTCATGAAGCAAAAAATATTGGAGAGAAAATTTTGCATGTCATGGAAGGCAGTGCGTACGATTAATTTAAAGTAAAAATTAAAAAGACGCTCCTCAGCAAGAGTTATTACTCTAGAAGGGTCTATACAGTGCCACCAAGCACACAAAAACCTCGAGTAGGAGAGGATGGCGCTAGCTCTGCTTCGCAAGTACACTCCGTATAAAAATTATAAACATTTGTAAACGCGGGAAATTTAAACTTTTATTTTAAAAATTATCGATATTTTTACATATAACAGTGTTTAAATTACTAAACCACCACTTATGAAATAAATCCATTGTTACGAAAGTAATAGTAAATGAAGCAACCGATAATGCAATAAATATTTTACCTATTGCCTAATTATCAATTATCATAAACGTTAATGCGAAATACTACGACATTTTTTAACAAAGGAAAACGAGATTGTGGACACCAGAGCAAAGAAAAGCAACACTGGAATTTAAAGAAATAGGTATCTTCATTTAACGTTCCTGTATTAACAGTGAAAATTTAATTTTCATTTATTTCGTCCATTAAGCCATATTTTCTACACATTTCTTCTTCAATATTTAAAACATGATCAAACTCTGTCCTCTACACATTTTCCAAAGTGTACATTTCGTGAACCGTTCTCAACAAAACTCCCAGCTCAAGATAATCGAGAACTATTTTTGTGAGAGTCTCCCTTCAGTTTCTTTTTCTTATGAAATGTCAAAGAAGTACCTGGAAAAAGTAAGGATGAACGTATTATCTGTTTAATTGTGTTTTTAATAACAATTCTGAGAAATAATATTATTCTTGTCTCATTATCTGTTAACTTCCTAGTTGCTGCAGCTGCTAATTCTGTATATTGTTCTATCAAAAATATCTATGTTTCTGAAGCCTTCTGTTCATCAAAAAACGTTATAACATTTGCAGTTATACTTCTTGCTTTTAAATGCATGCGTTTTCTTCCTCTACAGCTCATTGTAATCGTTGAAAAATGTAATACTTACGATTTGAGGTTATAAAACCAAGTCGACCAAAATTAAACTGCGAATAGATAAACTATAACAAAAACAACTATCGCAGAATAGCAATACTAACAATAATAACAATAATTAACAACGAACCACACAACTGATTAACAACAGCACCCGAAAACTTGGAAATTAGACATTTCTATATGACGCGATAGCAACAAATAGCAAAGTGACGTTTGTACTTTTCGTGTGAATGTACCCGGACGCTAAGCTTGCTTTTTATTGGCTCGTTAATTCCCTTTACTTGAATTTTACATTTAGTTTACATATTAGGGAGTTTTTGCATAACGTTCCGATAAAATGACGTACCGTTAAAGCTTATGTTACCTAGCGACGTCAACGTTACAGCCAATCCAAATTAAATTTTTCGAGTTTAACGTAACGTTATTTTAACGCGACGTGGTGCAAAAACTCTCTATTTTCCTCGGCTTTTGTGTGTTTGGTGTTACTGTATATATGCGATACCAATGTATGGTAACATCTAGACTGCAGTTTATTAGTTTAAATATTGTTTTTGTATTCGCTCCCCAAACTGGTTACTTTGGAAACTGTCTAGGATCCTCAAAATGGCCATTTAGAGGCCTTGTACTTAAAGTCGTCCTGGCAACATTTTAGCGGACTCAAACATTAGTTGCCATGACGACTTTAAGTACAAGGCCTCTAAATGGCCATTTTGAGGATCCTAGAAAAATACATTTTCGCGCGGCCTCCTAATATAATGCCGAGTTAATGGTAATTGAAACTTCATATTATAATGTTTGGAGAGCTAATACAAAAAAACGTTGTATGCAACACGTCCTCAAATGGCTTTAGAGGACTCATCTTCATATTACGGACTCGGCTGCGCTTCGCTCCGCCTCGTCCGGAAATATTACGACTTGTCCCCTAAAGCCTTGCTTTGAGGACTAGTTACATAAACTACTATTGTATTACAATGTCAGAGTATAAAGTACGTTTATTTTCTATAATAACTGTCAAAGTGTTACAATGTTAGTAGATATGTGATTAAAACGCTAGGAAATTTTTATACCTCGTGTTGGTAGAACTTTTAAAAAATTATGGTTATGCGTAAATTTTGAATGTCAAAGTTTCTTAATTTGAACTCTTGACAAATTTCTTTTTTTAACATGGAATCATCATCATCATCAATAAAATTGGATAAAAAAAGAAAACCAAGAAATATTTTAAATGCAAAAATGAAGCACGCGATATTAAATTATGACATATCTGTCAAAATGACAATCATTTTTTTAGTGGACGAAAAGAACTAAAAATCTATGTACCAACATTATTAAAACTAGGGACCCTGCAGGAATGCAACTTATCCCTTAGAAAGTTGACCTTGAAAATTATTACAGAAAAAAAATGTACTTTACATATAATTATAATTAGTAAATACATGATTTTTACCACGGCCTGCTGAATTGTGTGACAAACGTCACTTTATATGGCCTGGGCAGTTTTTTGAAATCCATTGTTGTGTTCTTATTTGAGAAAACTCCAATTTTGGCCGTTTGGCGCTACATACCCACGATGACTAAGGCCACTAAATCACGTTAGCTACGTAACGTGATTTAGTGACCTTAACGATGACTAAGGTCACTATATCAATATAGTGACCTTAACGATGACATTTAAATGACAATGGCTGTCAAGACTAATTCGTGTTTAGAAATGATTTTTAAATGCAGTATCAGTAGGATAAAGACCTATTGTTATGAATGTAATATAAATATGAATGGTGTCATTTATTATTTAGTGTCGTGTAAGTACCTTAGAGACCTATAGTTTTAATATTTTTCTTGGGAGAGGTGTGGAACTCCAAAAATTCGTAGTTGAAAACGGATTCATATTTTCAGGCAAGTATTTTTTGGATAGCTCATACATTTGCTCTGAAATAGCACATGATATGCAGATTATCATATTTCTTACAAATTTGGAAGATGTTCTAGGTGGTAATAGTAATGAAGTATTCTATTCCATGTGTTATTACAATGTTGTAAGTTTATGTGTAATTTATTGTAAAAAAATTAAAATTCAACATTTAAAAGTTGTTTGTTTTATTAGATATCTATCTGTAAATGTAGTAATTAAAAATGTATTAAAGGAAGTGCAAGGTGATTTTATAGTCTTCGCCCAGAAGAAGTTACTCGGAAACATCTTTTTTGAAAGCTACAACTAACAATTCTTTCTCGTTGTTTATGGATACCTATTTAATAAGAATAGAAAATAGAAATTGCTAAAAAGGTACGTTGTTTGAAGCACCAGTACAATAATTTAAATTTAGTTTTCAGACCATTTCCTTCGTAAAACTTAGTTGGAGGTAAATTCATGATAAAATCTTCCCCAATTGGTATATTTGCACGTTGTAGAACCGCTTTCTATTTTAACAATACCAAACGAAATCATAAGCAATACTAATAACGAATCAATTAATCAACAAATTACACTGTGAACGTAAATAGTGTAAATGAGAAAATAACACGAAAAAACTAGCAGGAGACTGATCAAAAAACACAATAGAAAAACAAAGTAAAAAATACACGGGAGGGTTATATTATCGTTGTAACATTTTAAGAAACGTCGTAAAATTTAATCAAATATTTGCATTGTAGTCAACGTAGTAACTGATGTTACATTGCAAAATTTGAAATTCCCGCTCGTTAAGGTCACTATATCAATAAGGTACCGCCATTCCATTCCTCGCTTGAGAATGTGAGAAAATTGTGAGATAAGGATAACAAATACAAATTTCCCAAGTGCAATAGGGAGGACACTAGTTTTTGGGGATTTTCTTTTTGGTGTAATGGCACTTGTAAAGTGAGGAATATGTTAGGTTATGTGTTTTTATCCCCAGTTGGAGAAAATTGTGCGACAAGGATAGATATAAAAAATCACTAATGGCGGTACCTTATTGATATAGTGACCTTACCGCTCGTGGGTATACAGCGCTCTGCGGAGAATCGCGAAACTTCACATATGCCCAAGCCGTATACAGTGACGTTTGGCAAACAATTAAGCAGTTTTGGTTTTTACTTGTAACAGGTGGCGCAAAAGTTCTCACTCGATTTCCTAACGCAGTAACTTCGTTTGTAAATAAAAAGAATTGGTTCTGTTTGTTGATTATGTTTTTTTAGACGTTTAATTTTTTTTCCCATTAAGTCGCTAAGATAATATCGGTCAAGTGGGCACTACCAGAGTTGATGCACATTCCGGCTCGATTCACAGCATTTTCATTGACTTCTCTCAAAATTTCTGGTGATAAATTCTTCACTTCTAGTCAGATGTTCTCCTTTAGGGCCGCCAAGATCTGTGGCTTGTTCGTATAGACCCGTGACTTCAGAATACCCCAAAGAAAGGAGTCTGGAACGGTCAAATTGGGCGATCTTGAGGGACAGTTCAAATATCCAAAACGAGAGATTAAACGGCAGGAAAAAGCTAGCTTCAGAATATCCACTGTCGCTCGTGCTGCGTGTGCCGTTGCACTTTGTACGGGAACACCTTCAAGTCTTTCACCAAAATTCGCTGTAAAGATCGTGTACTGATGCTCAATTGCGTGGCCCGTCGTCTG
The DNA here is from genome assembly GCA_940337035.1 of Agriotes lineatus. NCBI lineage: Eukaryota > Metazoa > Arthropoda > Insecta > Coleoptera > Elateridae > Agriotes > Agriotes lineatus. The sequence goes on from CALNHX010000231.1 coordinate 96,141, forward strand.
GTTGATGTTTGAGGGTCCTCTTGGACATCTGCAGCCACAGAAGCGATATTCTCGACTGAACGGATACTCTGGAGCCGGCCACGTTTGCAACTGTCCCGTGTTGAGCCAGTCTCCTCGAGGCAAGCGGTTAACCGCCACAGTGTTTGCCCAATTGATCCCACACGACCAAGAAATCGTCAACAAAATTCACGTTGAGCCAAAACTACTGACCAATTATTTGTCAAAAACATTGACACAATTATTCCGCTGTCTTGAGGAATATAGCGATCCATGGTTTGTCTGCGTGTAATCTGCTTCTCTTTACTTCACAAATGACAAAGTCGCAATGACATAAGACGCCATTTGCAAAAATGAGAGCATCTTCCGATAGGGTGATTACTTTTGCGCCACCTGTTATATTATAGCCCCTCTAAATAGAGGGGCTATATTGTATATTATATACTGACATTTGTATAACCTCAAAATTTACAATAAAGTTGCAATTTGACAAAAAGTAAAAGTACCAATTAAAAATTAATGTGTTCTACGTCGCACAGTGCGGTATTTGGGTCGAAAAGATTACCAAAATTATGTCTGTACTTTATGGCTTTCAAAATGCTCTCATTCATTCATTTAAGATGTAATATAAAAATTGAAGCAGTTTTTGCTAAAAGAAAACATATTGCTGGAGAAAATGTCTCAATAATAACAAAGTAAGGGCCGATTTCATAATCAATTTTAAATCTAATTTTAAGTAAAGTAATGTTAGACTGTGCATGATTAAATATGTATCACATTCTAATGTCACTTTAGTTAAATGAAGCTTTAAATATGATTATGAAATCGGCCCTAAGTAATTTTTTTAGGAGTGATGCGCTTTCGTACTAATTAAGAAATAATATATTAAAAATCTGGTGTGATACACTCACACAACTTCTTTTTACAGTGATCTTATAATTCGCCAAAAATTTGATTTTTAATTTTTCAGCATTTGTAAAAAAATTTCAAAAATTGCAAATACTACAAAAACGGTACCAAATAGAGCGTTAGTTCAAGAGACCAATTTTTTCTAAAATTTTAATCTAAATTAAAAAATGTAATAATATACCGGATGTTGCATTTAAAATAGGAGTTAATAAAAAAAATAGAAAAAAAAACTAAAGAAACCCATTTTAGAAGTATTCAACTGGAAAATCACCTATCTCACATCAATACACATTAAAAATGTAAAGTTTGAAAAAAATTGTTAAAGCCGTTTTTGTAAAAATTGGAAAACAACTGAAAAATCACAAGAGTAAACACCTACTTCCGGTTATTCGATTTTCTTCAAAAGCTTGCTGTCTTATCCACATAGTACACAAAACTTATATATGAAGGTTCAACGTCATACCTCTTTTCGTTTTTGAGATATTCTGTTCACAGACACACAGACAGACAGACACACACACACAGACCAATAAATAAAAAATCGGCATAAAAGTACCTCAACATCGTCCAAGAAATCGGCATTAAAGTAATCTACGACTTTTTTGTAGGTGGCGAGCCGACAGATGATCGTCAACCGCCGTTAACATAACCTGCAAATGTTGGTTAAAATGTTGTAATTTCACCATTTCTCGATTTCAAATAAAACATAATGTACTCCTCGCCACTGAAGTTCATTTTTATCCCTCATGTGGTTTATGATAAAAAGCTAAACTTCAGTGCCTTGGTATACAAACTACTATATTAGGGTTTAGGGCACTCTAAAACTTGAAGACCTGTTGAAACCTCAATTTCGAATTTTTGGGGTGAATCCAATACTTCGTTTATCGTAAAAGGAAGTAAAAAGTAATTCTGTTTAATAGTTTCAACTGTAATTTACATATAATGACGATTAGATTCAGACAAAGAGATTCCTTATAGCCAAGAAAGAATGAGATAAATTTTCTACTGGGGTAAAAATTTCACTATATATACACTGCCAAAGTGCCAATAAATAATATGAATATGAAGAAATACACAAGCAAAAGGGTAACTTAGAACAGTGATATTACTGAATAGTTATGATTACAATGTAAAAATTATTACATTCCGTGCGATACTGCAATATCTTGAAAACTATTAAGCAGCAAGAAATGCATCTTTGTAAACCCTAAATTATAAGTAAACTAAATACTGAAAGAGCGAGAGATTATATCTGGATATTTATTTTACTTGTATAACTGTAAGTTACTCATACCTTTTAACTGCAATTGACAACCATAAGCTTTCGAGAACTGATACTACAGCCCTTAATAACTCAGTAACCAAAGAATTAACAACACATTGGTAATAGAGTTTCTTGCTTGGTTTTTGACATAGAATTGCGTGATGTAAATATTTTCCTCACATTTTAATACACCCTGTATATGAATACAAATCTGCAAGATTAGCAAAAATAGTTCATTACATTAACTTTAAAATACTACCAGAGTATAGCAATAATGACATAGAATTTAGTTCTCTGCAAACAATAATAGTAAATAATGCTGCCTGAAACACTGCTAAAATACAAGGTCCTAAAATAATCCTTTCCACCTTCAACCAATCAACTACATCACGCATTTAAAACAAACTTAAGAGGCAAAGAAGACTAAAACTCAGAATCATAGATCTCAGACGTAACATAGGTAAGGTAATATATCAACGGTAATAAAAAAACATTAAAAGGACAGATTAAGGCAATACAAAATTGATAACAGTATGAACTATCTAACACAAAGCTGAAAACCATAAATTCGCCAACAATGAAAACCCAAAACTTGCCAACCACAAAACAATTACACGGATTCTTGTTCAGTATCTGAGAGGACAAGGCAAATTACAATATAATTACGTAGTGATTTTTTTTATTATTCGATAAATATTTTGTCAGAAAATAATGACACCATTAATTGCTAAATTAATATTGGTTAAAATCAAGTCTCTTGAGCGGACATTTATAGGTAAATATTACATAAATGCAGCCACTGGCATATTCTCCTGGAAAATTACAAGGACAAGCTGAATGTTATTAGCACATGAAGCATCCACAACATTATTTATTTGCAGAAAACTTATTAAAATATTTCACCCAAATTCTTTTTACCACTGCCGTCAAGAGTCTAGAAACAAGATTGATTTTTTATTTAATGTAGATGAAAAGGTAAATGCCAGATTTTTGCAAGAATGACACATCTAAGCTTTAGGCATAATTGGATTTCTTCTTGAAGTTCATAGTATTGTAAAAATGTATTACTTCTTGAATGTAATGCTCTGTTTGTGGAAAACCATTAAAGAAAACATACCTCATTATAAACAAATGAAAATAATTATTAGTTCTATAGTACATTAGCTTCAAAACATGAGCAACCAAATTTGAGACTAGAAATAACAATAATTATAACGATATATACAGAGTATACAAAGTTCGCTTCATGCTTCATAGTTTTCTAATAGTACAAAATATTTCTGAAATTCTCACTTATAATACCATGAGTAGTGATACCGCAGCAAAAATATTCTACTTAATTTTGACTAAGATCCGCTGATATTTTTTTGATTGGTCAAGAAACGTCAAAATTCTGGATTTTCATTGGTCACTGTTTGACAGATGACAGATGAATTGTATAGTCTACTTAATTTGGACTAAGAATGGCATTCGAGAGACTATTAAATGAACCAAACTACTTTTTCAAATTAGGTTTCAGTAAATCTAGCTACAAAATACGCAATTTCTATAGTAACAGAACACTAATATTGACTTTTTCTAATAAAAATCACATTTGTTTAAAATATTCACTTGAATACCTTCTAGGAAGATATATCCGCTGAAATTTTTTTGTATGGTCAAGAAACGTCAAAATTCTGGATTTTCATTGGTCACTTTTTGACAGATGACAGGTGAATTAAATAGTCACATTTATTCATTCCTGGTTACCAAAAATTAAATAATTTTGGTATAGCATTGCATTTCAGTATCGTTCATGTTTAATCAGCAACTGATCATCCGCAAAATGTTGATTGCATAAACGGCTTGTTGCCTTGAAATTCTTAATTTTGTTGTTATATACCCAAAGACGCTTTATTTTCTCATTCCTAAGAAAACATAACAACATCATGACAGTCGTTAGTGGGGTTGGAAGTCCTCATAACTACAGTGGCTATATAAGGACAGTGTGGTCAATTTTGGTCCTGTTTCTGATTGGTTGTTTTAAAATTCGCAATTAAGAGTCGTTTTACGAAATCACACATAGTCACACAAAATTGCTTCTAAGTCCTTTATTATTGAAAGTAGCCCCAATATGAAGTGGAAACTATATAAATGTCTTTTTTAATGCCAAAGATTATTGCATCAAATTAAATAGAATTTATGGGCTACGTAACACTGAATATTCTATTCCTCTAAATTAACTGGTGGAATAAATACAACGATTTGATTATGAATATAAGTAGTAGGTCGGCACCTAAATTGGAGCAATCCGCGAATTAAACCGCGAATTAAATCCGCGGATTGATCTAATTAATTTCGCGGTTTGATCTAATTAATCACATATGAAGTTTGATATGTAATTTACATATGTGCTACTGATTAAATTACGCGGCGCCCATTTTTAATTTGCTTCCGGAATTACGCGGCGGCCATCTTGGTTTTCTGGCGCGAATATTTGAATTTAAATTTTCAGATTTTTTCCAAGTTCAATTTTTTAAACTTCCCGGGGTGTCGGCCATCTTGGTTTTCTGCGCGCGCACTTCTAGCGGCTGTCGTTTTAATTTTCGCTGAAATATTTGAATTTCAAACTGATAGATCTATCTCGCTCTTCTGCCCCTTGGTTGTCTCTCTCTCATGCATTCACAGAAGGACTAATTATATTTAAAAAAGCTATTTGCGTCGGGCCCAAGCGGGATTCGAACCCTAGTTTTCTGACCATCAGCCTTAGGCCCCTACCGTTGAGCTAGCGAGGTCTGTTGGATATAAAGGATTTGAACGAGACGTCATTTCACAGCTCTGCCGTCACCCCGGCCGAATTTAAAACAAGCTATTTTTCAAAAAATTAAATTATGAGAATAGGAAATGTTTAGCTTATTGTGTTTACAGGCAGATACAATTTTTAAAACATTATATTTGTAACAGCTTATTAATTATTGTATAATTTGTGCCTGCTATATGGCTGGATTAACGAGATTCTCATTGTCCCTACCTACTATAGGAAATTTCCGTCTAAGTTCCCTTTTTAAAACAGGTCGGTGCCTGTGTTTTGTTTGGTTTTAAAGATTTGAACATTGTACCACTTAGCTGTTCTGACATTACACTTCCATATTCATATTATAAATAAATTTTAAATGTTATTTTCAACTGAGTTTTAGCCGCTTATAAATTACAACAGCTAGTTTAAAAATTAAATGGGCGATAAGAGGTAAAGGCAGATCGTAATATAAAACGAGTTACAAATTTTATTTTAATATATTCCTGAAATACTGATAATACGTATTGCTTGAATAAGAAAGAGATAAACATAAAATGCGTAATTATTCGCAATGGTTTTTGCCCCGGGCGCGTTTTCAGTTAACTTGATTGTTAGCACAGACAATGGAATTTGCTATATCACCGAATCTGAAGGGGTCATCTTGTCTACGCTCATTTCGTCCGCATTTATTTAATTTAAAAAAAAAAAGCTTTTTGCGGTGGCCCAAGTCGGATTTGAACCCTAGCCACATGTGAATAATTATTTTAAATCGCGAAAAGTGTTGAGTAAATAAATGCAACGTATTATAAATACGTAAAACTTTTAGTTATTGTGCGTTTATAAGATGGGTCTTTTGACAAAGTGGAAGAATCAAACTGTGCTATTGTAAATGTACAGATTTTTCACGGTCAATTTGTATATAACAACTTAATGTAAATTGGTAATTTAGAACATTTTAACGAAGACAGCGACTTCTTTCGGAATAAACTGTTTCTTCTTACCACGGAACCCTATTTTATAAGTAAACGTCTGAAATTGTGTCATTATATCGATAAAAACTGCATTTTAGTTTAAAAAATTCCAGTATAAATGCAAACGGACGAAAATAAAAATGCAATTGATCACAAATTAACATAATTTTGAATAAGAACGCTCAATTTCGTTGAAAAAATGTTCTGACACCGTCATTTCACTTAAAATTTTACAAAAACTGACATCATGTCACAAAAAGCAGCTTTTAGAGTTATTTCTAAGCATAATTTTGCAAATGTTTTACACTTTTTTCTCTAACTTGTTGCAATTTTAGCAAGATTTGAATAAAAAACAGTAATTTCTGCAGCAATTTTAGTAAGATTTGAATAAAAACACAATTTCGCTGAAAAAGTTCTAACCAAAAACGACAAAAACAATATTTTTATAGAACTTTCATTGAAAAATCTTCTACCACAAGCATTTCTAGAAACAAAATTCACGCACTTTCGCTGAAAAACGTTCTGTTCCACATCATCTCACATAAATTTTCACAAAAATCGACATCATGTCCCATAAATTATACAAAAACTGTCATCACGTCACTTGAAATTATACAAAATACGATATTTTTATTCAACACACGATGAAAATTGAACAAAAATCACGCAATCACACATCATCTCACATAAATTTACACAAAAATCGACATCATGTCACATAAATTATACAAAAACTGACATCATGTCACTTGAAATTATACAAAAAACGATATTTTATTCAACACATGATAAAAATTGAACAAAAATCACGCAATTACACGCCATCTCACATAAATTTACACAAAATCGACATCATGTCACATAAATTATACAAAAACTGACATCATGTCACTTGAAATTATACAAAAAACGACATTTTTACTCAACACATGACGAAAATTGAACAAAAATCACACAATTACACGCCATTTCACATAAATTTTTACAAAAAGCGACATCATGTTACATAAACTATGCATAATTTTGCAAATGTTTTACACTTTTTATAAAATGCATCGCTTAAAATTAAAAGAAATAGCAATTTCGTTGAAAAAATATTTTACCACAAGTATTTCGATAAACAAAATTCAAAAATTCTTGTACTTTTGATGGAAATACACACAATTTCGTTGAAAATTTTGCAAATGTTTTACACTTTTTTATAAAATGTATCGCTCAAAATTAAAAGAAATCACAATTTTTTAAATTATATCACACCATTATGAAATCGTAGATTGATTTTTTTGAAATTTTACACTTTGTAGCTGTAAAATAACTTCAAATACTAATATTTTAGCTTTAGATTTTGAAATTATTTCAGATTCGTGAAAAACAAAAGCAGAGTAGAAATAAAAAACACAAACACTTTGTAATAAACAAATACATTGTTCTTATTTCGTATAATACTTAATAATATAAATATAAATGTACAGCTGAATGTCTTATTTTCTAAAAATTCGCTAGCAATTTACAAAACTGTAGTTTGAGGTGCACAACATTTCAAATTAAAAAAGCTGCAAGTAATAAAATCAGAATTTCATTGTGTCATTTCAAAGTTTAAGATGCACCCAATCTAGAATTCCCTTCGTTTTTGGTGTTGATGACATCTGCCTTAGAGGCGTTTTTCTAGCGGCCCTTTTTTGGAGGCGTTTCCTTATCGGCGTTCTTCTGACTGAACCTTTTTGATGTGGACTTGGATGAGTAGCTGGTGTTTTTAATTTATATTCTAAATCGGACTCGCAGTTATCAGTTTCCATTTCGGTTTTTCCTGTAGTACCAGTCGGGGTTGGCTTCTTTTGCTGTTTAGGTTTAGCTAGCAGCACATTAGCAACGTTAAGGTCTTTGATGTAATCAGCAAACTGTAGGCGTCCGGGTGGATTAATAGTTTTTCGAGGCCGCAGAGTGTCGTGAATTAAATCGACTATGTTAGACGCCGGTAAAATTTCACCCTTTATAGTAACGGTACCCTTGTGATCCCAGCTCACATCGCTTGAGGTACTCAAAATGCGTAGGAAAACTTCAGCTTTTTTCTTAAAAGTTTTGGGAAGTGTAGATAAAGTAACGGCATTTGATAGGCTGTCTCTGGTTGTTTCAATAGGTATTTTGATTGGCTGCCGCGCCTGGTTTGTGAAATGAAGGAATCGTTGTAACACTTGATTGTACTGGATCCATTTATCGTGATCAGTTAATTTGGACTTTAAAACTTTTTGCATTTCGTCATCAAGCTGTGATAATATATTTTTCTCCGCATCATCGCCAGACTTAAGACGTTGGACAAATTCCGGAGATGCAATCAACATCTTCCGCTCTTTGTCCATTTTAGTCGAAAAGGAGCTCAGCCGTTTGTTCTAGTAGAGTCGTCGTGAATAAACTAGCTTAAAATCAAGATTTTCATAATAAATATATAAAAAAATATGACAGGTACGGGAATCGAACCCGTATTCTCTCTAGAGATCAGAGCTTGAATCTGACGCCTTAACCATTCGGCCAACCCGCCTCCCTATATAAACGAGCACTCTCTGCATAATTAAGAAAACATATAGTTTAAAAAGCCTTCTACATGCAATTTCATACAATATTTCATATAAATTAAGCCATGTACAAATTTCTAAATCGGTTTTGATATATATTTTATCGAAAGACTTGACCCTCAGCTCCCGTTTTATTATTTGTCGTGATGCGTCATCGCTGAATTTTACAAGAGCCAACCTGTCTGCTGTGTCACGTACGCAATGTCTTCATCCCTTTTTATTTTAAAATTTTATACATACTCTGCTTTTGTTTTTCACGAATCTGAAATAATTACAAAATCTAAAGCTAAAATATTAGTATTTGAAGTTATTTTACAGCTACAAAGTGTAAAATTTCAAAAAAATCAATCTACGATTTCATAATGGTGTGATATAATTTAAAAAATTGTGATTTCTTTTAATTTTGAGCGATACATTTTATAAAAAAGTGTAAAACATTTGCAAATTTTTCAACGAAATTGTGTGTATTTCCATCAAAAGTACAAGAATTTTTGAATTTTGTTTATCGAAATACTTGTGGTAAAAGATTTTTTCAACGAAATTGCTATTTCTTTTAATTTTAAGCGATGCATTTTATAAAAAGTGTAAAACATTTGCAAAATTATGCATAGTTTATGTAACATGATGTCACTTTTTGTAAAAATTTATGTGAAATGGCGTGTAATTGTGTGATTTTTGTTCAATTTTCGTCATGTGTTGAGTAAAAATGTCGTTTTTTGTATAATTTCAAGTGACATGATGTCAGTTTTTGTATAATTTATGTGACACGATGTCGATTTTGTGTAAATTTATGTGAGATGGCGTGTAATTGCGTGATTTTTGTTCAATTTTTATCATGTGTTGAATAAAATATCGTTTTTTGTATAATTTCAAGTGACATGATGTCAGTTTTTGTATAATTTATGTGACATGATGTCGATTTTTGTGTAAATTTATGTGAGATGATGTGTGATTGCGTGATTTTTGTTCAATTTTCATCGTGTGTTGAATAAAAATATCGTATTTTGTATAATTTCAAGTGACGTGATGACAGTTTTTGTATAATTTATGGGACATGATGTCGATTTTTGTGAAAATTTATGTGAGCTGATGTGGAACAGAACGTTTTTCAGCGAAAGTGCGTGAATTTTGCTTCTAGAAATGCTTGTGGTAGAAGATTTTTCAATTAAAGTTCTATAAAAATATTGTTTTTGTCGTTTTTGGTTAGAACTTTTTCAGCGAAATTGTGTTTTTATTCAAATCTTACTAAAATTGCTGCAGAAATTACTGTTTTTTATTCAAATCTTGCTAAAATTGCAATAAGTTAGAGAAAAAAGTGTAAAACATTTGCAAAATTATGCTTAGAAATAACTCTAAAAGCTGCTTTTACATCATTTTCGTTTTACAAAACGATTTATAAAACGAATTGTGATCATTTTTTAAGTGAAATAATGTGAGATGGTGTATTTTTTTATCGCTTATTGGATAAAAATGTCGTTTTTGTATAATTTCAAGTGACATGATGTCAGTTTTTGTAAAATTTTAAGTGAAATAACGGTGTCAGAACATTTTTTCAACGAAATTGAGCGTTCTTATTCAAAATTATGTTAATTTGTGATCAATTGCGTTTTTATTTTCGTCCGTTTGCATTTATACTGGAATTTTTTAAACTAAAATGCAGTTTTTATCGATATAATGACACAATTTCAGACGTTTACTTATAAAATAGGGTTCCGTGGTGAGAAGAAACAGTTTATTCCGAAAGAAGTCGCTGTTTTCGTTAAAATGTTCTAAATTACCAATTTACATTAAGTTGTTATATACAAATTGACCGTGAAAAATCTGTACATTAGAATAGCACAGTTTGATTCTTCCACTTTGTCAAAAGACCCATCTTATAAACGCACAATAACTAAAAGTTTTACGTATTTATAATACGTTGCATTTATTTACTCAACACTTTTCGCGATTTAAAATAATTATTCACATGTGGCTAGGGTTCAAATCCGACTTGGGCCACCGCAAAAAGCTTTTTTTTAAATTAAATAAATGCGGACGAGATGAGCGTAGACAAGATGACCCCTGCAGATTCGGTGATATCATAGCAAATTCCATTGTCTGTGCTAACAATCAAGTTAACTGAAAACGCGCCCGGGGCAAAAACCATTGCGAATAATTACGCATTTTATGTTTATCTCTTTCTTATTCAAGCAATACGTATTATCAGTATTTCAGGAACATATTAAAATAAAATTTGTAACTCGTTTTATATTACGATCTGCCTTTACCTCTTATCGCCCATTTAATTTTTAAACTAGCTGTTGTAATTTATAAGCGGCTAAAACTCAGTCGAAAATAACATTTAAAATGTATTTATAATATGAATATGGAAGTGTAATGTCAGAACAGCTAAGTGGTACAATGTTCAAACCTTTAAAACCAAACAAAACACAGGCACCGACCTGTTTTAAAAAGGGAACTTAGACGGAAATTTCCTATAGTAGGTAGGGACAATGAGAATCTCGTTAATCCAGCCATATAGCAGGCACAAATTATAAAATAATTAATAAGCTGTTACAAATATAATTTTTTTTAAATTGTATCTGCCTGTAAACACAATAAGCTAAACATTCCCTATTCTCATAATTGAATTTTTTGAAAAATAGCTTGTTTTAAATTCGGCCGGCGTGACGGAAGAGCTGTGAAATGACGTCTCGTTCAAATCCTTTATATCCAACAGACTTCGCTAGCTCAACAGTAGGAGCCTAAGGCTGATGGTCAGAAAACTAGGGTTCGAATCCCGCTTGGGCCCGACGCAAATAGCTTTTTTAAATATAATTAGTCCTTCTGTGAATGCATGAGAGAGAGACAACCAAGGGGCAGAAGAGCGAGATAGATCTATCAGTTTGAAATTCAAATATTTCAGCGAAAATTAAAACGACAGCCGCTAGAAGTGCGCGCGCAGAAAACCAAGATGGCCGACACCCCGGGAAGTTTAAAAAATTGAACTTAGAAAAAATCTGAAAATTTAAATTCAAATATTCGCGCCAGAAAACCAAGATGGCCGCCGCGTAATTCCGGAAGCAAATTAAAAATGGGCGCCGCGTAATTTAATCAGTAGCACATATGTAAATTACATATCAAACTTCATATGTGATTAATTAGATCAAACCGCGAAATTAATTAGATCAATCCGCGGATTTAATTCGCGGTTTACTTCGCGGATTGCTCCAATTTAGGTGTAGCCCTACTACTTATATAAATAAAATATTTTTTTTGAGTTTTTGTACGTAATCCCTGTGTCGATCAACGCAAAATGTTGTCAATTTTCGTTTTCTATGTACAAACACACAATAAAAAAGATAAAAAAGGACACCTTGACTTATATATTCCAATATTAGGTTGCTCGTTAACGAGGATTTTTAATCGCTGGCAGCGATTCCTTACGTTTCACATCGTCTCTTGCTGTTTAATTCTGTTTAAGTAATATTATTGACATTCTTGTAAAATTAATGTTACACTGCACATTTTTTGACCACCTCATATTGCACAAATTTATGCGATCGTGGGTATACAGCGCTCTACAAAGCATCTCCGAAATTCACATATGTCCAGTCTGTATAAAATGACGTTTATGTCATAATTTAGCAGGGTGACGTTTGTCTTACAATTTAGCAGGCCGTGCACAGAACAATACCTAAGGGCGTGGTTGTTGTAGAGACGACTCTTAATGGCTGCCTTTTCTAAAATTGACCACACTGTCCTTATATAGCCACTGTACTCATAACTGCACAGCGACGCCTATAATTGGCCTAACGGCTGTTGGCTGAGTGCGAATTAAATTAAATTAAATTAAAACAATACAAAGAATATCCCTGATCTGTTCGATTTTTACAAATAATCGATAAACCAGCAGTCACTGCACAATATGTTTTATGTTTAATTTAAAGGACTGGCGGATTAGAAAGAATAGTGTTGCTTGTAAAAAGCATTTTTAAAAAGCCGATATAAAGGAGACTTGTTTCCAGTGAAATTCCATTAGTTTCCAAGCATTATTGCCATTTTGAAGAAATTACTGTTCACAAACCATTCAAATCGTTCTTCTGCTGTAATACAACTAGCTAAAAGTGGCGTAGGTGAGCAGCAGTTTTCAATAATAAACAGGACACTCATCTGGACGCTCCATCAAACCCTATTTACAACTTGGAGTCGAGTAAGGTGATCAGGCCGGTTATTGCTATTGCACAGGCCCTGTCACATTACGCAGGGGGTAAGATAAGAACCCTATGCGTAGTTTTCTTGCTGCTCGAGTCACTCACGCTGTGTTAACATGGAATGTACGCTGTTTGGAGAACTGCAGTTTATTCTTGTCGATTAGAAAGTTTGCTTAGCGCGATGTACACTAATCAAATTGTTGACGTTAAAGCGTTTTCTTAAATGCAACATACACAATTGACTTCGAACAACCACTGGTTTATAGGCTCCGCTATACATTTCTGACTAGTCAGGAAAATATTTTACCTGGCTCAAATAAATAACTATAAAATGAAATAAGCTATTTATTTGTTTTTGTTAGTAATATTAATATAGACTAAATTATTAGTCGGCCAACATGATTCTTAGCAAAAAATTTTAACATTTTTAATAATTCGTGATTACTGATTGTCCAGTTGGTGACTAAAACTATTAATTTTTCGTTAGAGGTTGACGAATCCGTGTTGCCTAATTTTGGTAGGCCAAAGGGTTTCTTTATAGACCTAGTGTCATAGCCTGGAACAATATAGACGGATTTGGTGTAGCTTATTGCTCTAAAATTTGACGCATTTAAAACTTAAAGGTGGAGACGAACTTTTAGTTGTGAGTAGGTATATATGATTTCATAAGATATAAACGACAAGAAGTACCCAGCTAAGTATAAACCCATAACGTGTTTACAAACCATTTATAAAATCATTCCATCTTGCTTCAATAAAATCGTGTGCAAGCACATCACTGTATCACTAATAACGACAGAACGAAAAACTAAAATGTTGTCGAAAACTCAGCCAAAGGTGTAAGCAAAAATAAAATCTGTAATTTTAAGACAAGTTTATACAAAGAAAATAGATCTCTACGCAATATAAATAGATTACAAGAAAATCATACAGACTTGACCACCGTGAACTAATTCAATTAGCGAACACAACTGAACAATTTTCTCAAGATATATGTATGTATAAAATTTGCAAGATAAATTCTGTTCGAACTGGTAAGAGACAAACATACAATTACGAACTATGGCAGGCGGACAAGTAGATCAATTAGGAACTAACAATACCTACTTATAAATATCTAGGATGTAATCTATCTAAACGAATTCATTGCGGGGAAGAAAAAGCCTCACTAACATAGAAATCCTAAACAAAATCCAGTACCAATACTAACATACTCATTTTGAATCATTAATTGGTCTAAAATTGCACTTAAAAGTGTACAAAGCACCATAAATACAACCATAAGTAAACATAAGAAACATCACACAAGTTTGCGTACAGAGACAAACATTTCTCAAAAAAGGCAAGAGAAGAGTGTTGATTAACATTAACAACCTACCTACACAATAAACAAAGACAACACCTACTACGATTTTTTTCCATTACAAAAACACGCTATTGGCACTTACATAATGCCATTATACAAAACGACAACAAACCCACACCACTCAATCTAAAGAATCATACAAAACAGAATAACGAGAAAATCACAAACAGTGAACAGGAAATCCTTAAGATGATAGACATCGGCACCACTTGAACAAGAAGGGGATCAGATGATAAAAAAACTCAACTATAAAAAATGCATAATAAAACTAACCAACTTACATACCGATCTATGTAAGCTCTGAAACAATGCAACAGAAACCATGTAACACGTTACAAGAGCATGTAGAACAATAGTCCTAATCGAGTGCAAACACAGACACGAGCAAACAGCATCATCATTCATCAGAAACTCGCACCCGATATAATTTCATAACCACTGACAAACCATAATGCAAATACCAACCAGAAACAATATTAGAAATTTGTAATTATAAACTCTACTGAAGCCGAACAACACTGACCGACAAGGCAGAACATTATATCCGACCAGACATAAGACTATCAAAATCTATGTCCAGTTGCAAAAAGGTACAATTTTAAACACCTGTAGAATAGTCCGAAAATTTTTTCCAAGCTTTTCCATCTGTACGTGATTGGCTGTGGGCCATCTATCAGATCTCTAGGAAGCGATATCGTTTGTGGAAATAATAATAATATCTGACACAATTAACATTGAATACGTAATCCGCTCAAAACAAATGTTCTGGTTAAGTATCGGAAATGTTTCTCTTATCTTAAGCGTTTTCGATCATAGTCTTCTGGAAAATTAACCCATTACGCTGTATTAATTTTACATTTACTTATATTTCAAATTTTGGGTTTTTTATGTAGAACGTACCTATTCAAAACAAATCTGCTAAATTCTGAGTTAAAAAAAGTAAATTACTGATACAACTAGTATTACTTTTCGAGCCAATATTAAGGAGCCCCAAAGTAAAGAGACTATTTAAACTAATAGTATGACATAACAATACAGTTCAAGGTTAAGGCAGCAATGTAATTATTTAGGTTAAATAACTGCACTATTTATGTAGAAAGTGAAAGTGCACCACTAATTGGAAACTCAATAAAAATAATTAATACATGATGAAGGTTATTTTAATGCAATATTTAGCTTTACCCTTTGCTGAAACTAGGAAATAACTAGCTTAACTAAAAGCAAATCTTTTTTAGCTGTCAGAAGTTTACAATAAAAAATTGGGCAATTAAAGAAGTGATATTTGCATACATTCCATGGAACACATTACTTTGGTCGGGTTATTTCCAAATTGTTTTGACCTCTTGAATTTTCGTATGCAGTTCGTTAAATTGTTAATTTTATTTGTTCCAACATTTACTAAACCTTTTTTATCCAACACGTCCTTACAAATTAAAAATATATAATTCAAATTTCCTAGACTCATTAAGTATATAACAACTTCTGCTTTTTAATAAAAATAATCTGCAGAAATATATTTATTTATGAAACTTGTACCAATATTTATAGAAGTTACATTTTTTATATGCTATAAAAACTCACAAATGATAGTTTTAAAACGTTGAAAATAAAAAAAACCAATAACTCAACTCTTATTCATTTTGAAAAAGTGTAAATAAAATAATGGACTTCCCAACACTTGCTAGATATATTGCGTGACTTTTTAAAGATTGGAATAAAAACTTTTATAAAATTATGATATAATTTTACGGGCTGGAAGAAAATAATAGTGGTTTTGTAGTTTTAAGATAGACGCAAAGCATTTTTAAGATCTTTTTTGGAATATGCGCACGAGGGGCTTGGGTTTTTACAGTTTTTATGTGACAAACATATACCACCAAATACTTAAGAATCTAGATTGTATTACTTTGCATAAAGAATACTTCATAGTTACACTATGTTTCTTGTTAAGAAAAATTATAATAAAATTATATGTAAAAATGTTTTTGGTGTATTCAACCAAACGTATAAAAAGTATTAGAAAAATAATTACAATAATTACATCGTTTCGCTAATTGCTAACGTCACAACTTTTACCGGCATTCAACATTCTTACGTGTGTTAACCTCCAAACAATAAATTACAATAATTACCATAAAGAAATGAAAGTAAACAACTAGTAACCCGTTGAAAATGCACAACGTACTACATTTTGTTATAGTAACGAAAATCAATACTAATTAGGCTTTGTACGTGACTATTTCCCACATCTCTTATTATCCAATGAAAAGCCATGCTTTTTCAAAATTCAACCAATCGTGTGTTTTTGTAGTGGCAAAAAATCGAAATTTTCCCTTGGGATTTTGTCAGTTTCTTTTGCCACTTGCATCCACGGCAACCACCAAATATGTTGCTTTAATAAAGGTGGTATTTAAGAAACGTCATTTCAACTGTCATTGTAGAAATGTCAAAATGAACCGATATTTGGGAAATAGTCCACAAAATGTATTTCGGACTCATGATTTTGCTCGGAAAATGTTTTACTCACGATTTGTTGTTTTTTTGGCAATGCTCCTCGACAAACTAACTTTGACAAATTCCCTCGCCTTCGGCTCGGGAATTTGATCAAGTTAGTTTGTCTTGTGACATTGCCAAAACAAAATACGTTCGTAAAACATTTTTACCGGCAAAAGCATTTGCCCTTAATACATTATTACTGATAAAAAACCTTTAACTTTTAATTGCTTATCAATTACCCATAGTTTTAACACCATACTACTATTTTGATAGTTTTATTTGCAATAAAAGTTCATCATTTATACGTATTTCTGAACAACAGCATTATTTTTTAAATAAATGTTCGAATATACATTCACCTCTTTATATTTCCAGAAATATTTAAAATCACTAAATATATTGCGTGTAAAATATATTAAAAAGTTATTGCCATGCAATACTTACGTTAGAACAAAAGTGCTTAAAAACCAAATGCCCACCAGGGGTGGCCAATAGTGCAACTTGAAGTATTCCTTAAATATCATCATTCATACATAGTATATCTTCAGCAATGAGAGTAATTCACCACAATCACTATATGTTCTTACAGAGCAGCGCTTGCTTACTTTTAAGTTAGCGAACATTAACACTGACCGTCTTGCAGCTCTTCTGCTTTGGTTTGAACTTGTGGTAAACTCGTTCCTGTTTTTTCAGTGACGTAGTAACAATAGCAACGTTCCATCCACTAAGCATCGACTACCGTTAGTCGATATCGACATGAATCGGTATTTAGATTCATACAGAGTATGTTGGGTGCAATCATCCCGAAAAAAAGAGTTTTAACGAAACAATTCAATGCCTATAAAGATAATCAATACATTTATACGAGAAACAAACTAAAAAGTTGCCTATGAATGTAATTATAAATAATTGCTACTATAATTAACGAAACAAATGTAAGGATGCTGCTGCGTAAAATAAGTATAATTTGACGCAAGGAACATATTTTAAAAAATGAACTTGAACGTTTAAAAACCGGTCAAACATGCTTTTTTACGTATGCACGTTGTAAGTACACCTACATTACGCATATACCAAGCGTATCCAATAATTACTAACGTACGGTAGTCAAGTTGCTGTAAAAGAAAAATAAATAAAAATTGTAAATAAATTAGCATATTTACCTAATTTACAATTCACTTATTATAAATTTAGATATTTCAGACTAAACTTAGGGTTGCCAACACTGTAATTTTGACCCTAAGACTTCGGGTTTGGGAGTCATTCTTCGCGCTTCCGGTTTTCAATAATATTCTTCGGGTTGATATTCATATCCGCAAAAAATATTCACTTATAATACTATAAGTACTCAAGGTTATGTCGATTATTTTTGGGGTAGTAGGTATCATGAATGTCCATTGCGTGTGGATACAAATATGACGAGTTGCGGAGCAACGAGTCATATTGCACACGCAGTGAACGTGAGTGATACCACCCCAAAAATAGTCTGCCTAACTTTGACTACGAATAGTAAGTATTCGGAGGACTATTCAGTGAACCAAACCCATTTTCCAAATTAAAAAGACAACACTTAGTTACACATGTTAAAATACAATTTGTATGAACATCTTCAATAAATATTTTAATTTGTTCAAAATAGTCACTTGAATACTAATAAAAGGTGTTCATTAGAATTTGTGGTCTAGTCGGCTTTGGAACTGATGAAGTCATGTCGTGCATTAAATCATATGGCTGATAACTGACACTGGTGACACTGTAAGTCTATGTCAAATTCGATGTTAGCAGGTTAGGTTTTGTGTCAGTCTGGGTCAAAACGTCTAGTTGATATCGATTCTTTAGATAAAATCTTTGTGTAATGCCAATGTAGTTTGTGGTTGTCATTCCAACCATGTTCTGCAATTTTAGATTTATTAAACTCGTATGTTCTAATTAAATTTTTGTGTGCTTTAACTTTCACTTGTGACAGCCTTGATGTTTCACCGAAACGACCATGTTCTAATATTCTTCATTTTGTAGTGTAGGGAAATACTCAAACAAATAGCACGATTACTGAACCGCCACAAAAAACTTTCAGAGATTATATAAATTCAAAATTATTTTTTAAACAAGACAAGACTACAATATAATGTAGCTTTTTACGTGTTATTCATTTAAAAATTGTATTCGGTTAATATTTGAATACATCGCCCTACGTATACAGAGTCCAGCAACGAGACGGAGATGGAAGACATTTCTACAACTATAAGAGTTACATGCAAATTGTAGGTACGAAGATGTCGGGGCCTCAATGGGCCAGCGGTACCGCCGTTTGCAGTCGAGGCCACAGTGAAAACTCGAGCGTTCGGAAAAGAGTTTGACTCCCGGTCCGGGCGCCAGTTTAAGTGACGCCCACACCACCCTGAAGTAATGCGAAAGCGGTTTCAAGGGGAGAACGGTAGAAGAGCTGAGGGAAGAGAAAGAAAAGTACGAAGATGGTGCACATAACTAAAATATTTGTTATCTACGACCACTACTAAAAGTAGGCCTTTTAGCGCTAGCTTGTTTCACTAAAAGTGACGTTTTATACGTTTACCGTGTTTAAAGAAATCAGCTGTTTACTTTTAGCACACGGGCTAAAAGTGAAGTGAGGTTACAAAACTACAATTTCCAACTGCAAGTGAAGTTGTAAAGCTATTCTAGTTGCTTCTTGCGGTACAGGTAAAGCGTTTTTGAAATAATTAAAGCGTTATGTAATGAATACAGTCATATGTGGAGTATCAATAATTACATTTCGTAACTCACCTTGACAGCACGGGCGTGGCCAAACAATCGCCCGCGCGGCGTAGGCTACTGTTCATGACATAAATTAAAAGTGTCGCAGATGCGAACCTTTCTAAAAATCGATATTTATGGATTAATAACGGTAAAATTAAGGTCGTAGATAAAATATTGTATGCAACGCGTGCTAAAAGTCGTTTATACGCGAGACATGTTATGAAACTCAGTCTTCGGCTTCGTTTCATAATTTTCATGTCTCGCGCATAAAAGTCGACTTTTAGCACTTGTTGCATAAATAGCTATTATTATGCATCATGGCTTAAAAAGATGTGGCGCATCAAACCTACCTTTTTTAACAAAATGCCCCACGATTAGATAGCGTAGAAGTTTTGTATTAACATGCTAATCATTTTAATATAAAGTTGCATGAGTCTAACGTCAGCTCTTTTGAAGATACTCGTATTAACGATTTTATGCAAAACGCTGAACTTTAGGCGGCTGCTGTAACATAAAACAATTGAAGGAAATAAAATATTGCAAAAAACATGTTTTTCGTGAATTACCTTTCGAGTGTAAAATGATGGATCTGAATATATTATACAAGATGCTTAACATTTGTTAATTTAATAATTTCAGTTTTTTGCATGAAATGCCCAATATATTTTTATATTTTTGGAAATATTGTATAATAATATTTATTTTGATATCGCACTTCATACTCCTAAACTCAACTGTTTCTCAGGTATGCCAGTTTGAAGATAAAAAATCGATTTAAGTTTCTTTAGTTACCTTATTTCAAGGAATAACAAATAAACACAGTTAAAATATGCATTTCAACAATTGAAACGGTCCGCGCACAACAAAAAAAGTTTTGAAAATAAAAATGCAGCCACTGATAAAACAAGAAATAACAAACACGAAAAAGCGAGGTAAGTAGATAAGTACAGTTACGGACACCTCAAAGTGCACGGTTTTTTGTTACTATGGTAATTTTTGCGATTTTTCGGCTTATTAAATGGGGGTTTCTCCAGTGGCGTTGCTCGTGATTATAAGAATAGGTATTACTTTTTTAATGTTTGTATTTTAGCAAAGTTTCACAAGTAAACAAACTATATAATAATATGTAAGTATTTAATAAATATGTATCAGTATTCAATTGCTACTATGCTTTGCAGTTTGTTTCGCATAGAGTTGACCAATGTTTCCATATTGTATCCTTCTCTCAGTTCCTTCCAAGCATTTCTTATTCTTTCTCATAATTAATCGGTTTCGTTTGGTGCAAAATTCCTGGTATACATTTTTGTAGTTAAATAGCCCCAAACATTTTCGATGGAATTCAAGTCCGGACTTCTTGCAGGCCATGGTAAAAAATTGATGTTATTCTCATCAAACCATCAATGAACAACCCCTGCTATATGCACAGGACAGTTATCCTGTGAAAATAATGTTATCAATTACGTTAACATAAACAAAATTAATTAATTAGGTAATATATTGCCTGTTGAAAAGTAAATTGATTAGGAAAGACCTCTCTTACAGATGGCAGCATCACATTTTGCAAAATGTTGCGATCATTTTCAGCATCCAGTCGACCATTAATTCTATAGCATGCCCCAGATCCGTGAGCATTGATCCATCCCCATACGTTTACAGAGAATCATTCACTACTCCTTAAGGGTTGAACATAATATTGCTCCTCAAATCTTGAATTTTGTGGTCTACAGACCCTTAATCGTCAATTGGTAAATGATTGAAATACCATTTCACCTGAGAAAACAGTCGTGTTCCAAAAGTCGTCGATCTCATTCAAATAGCCGGTTGCAAATTGTACTCTTCATTTTTTGTTCTCTGGTGTTAAAAAAACTTTTCTTGCAGAAGTTTTTGCTGTCAACGAATTTTAATTTTGAAATGCAGCTCTTGCTCACATGCAAATCTGTTGCGACTCGACTCAGCGACCAGTTCTCTTCCAGTTTTGTAATAAATAGCTCGCATTTTCTTTGCTTCTGACAAATGTCTGGGAATTTTCCGAGTTTTCAGTTCTATGACAGTTGATGACAAACGTAAACGTCAAAACTCGACGTCTATGATTAGAATATCGTATTACAAGCTAAAAATCTGCCGTGCACTTTGAGTTGGCCGCAACGGTACATGCTCTAATAAGTATTATTAAATCTAAACAAAAAAATTATTTCCAAAGTAATATCTTTATTTACAAAATTAAGTAATACGCAAAAATAATTCTTAATCAATTCTTTGGCTCAAAAACATGATATTATTTTAAAAAGTAAAAAAATAAATACTTTGACATCCTGTATCTTTGTTATTATCGACTTTGGTACTAGGGTAAGCTAAAGTAAATCCACTTATTATGGTCTAACTATTACGCTGTTGCGGTATGGCCCATTATTTACTCAACAATCTGACTCTACTTTAGGATAATTTACATTCATGATCAGCTTTGAATGCGTTTTTATGGTAAACCGTCGCTTCTAGCGAGTTCAATAAAATATACCTTTTTTAAGCAGAAAAGATATGGATAAAGATTTTTCCAGTCGAAAATGACATACACCGTGGCACAAAAAAGTTGCAGCGGTTTAACAGTGTCCTAATGGTCGCTTATGGCACCCTCTAGAGAATACAACCGAATCGTTGATAAATTTGAATTCCTCATGCCAAAAAACCACCGGATACAAAATTTCGTGAAATTAGTTGGAAGTGATCGAAAGATATTAACAAAATGTGGTTTATTTTTTTCAACTATGACACCTCGTATCTCCGTTAGTACTAACTTTTGGACTAAGGTAAGTTGGGTTAAATCAGCTTATTTTTGTCGAAATTAACTATATCTTAAGTTTGACCCATTCTTCACCGAACACCCTGTATAAATTCTGCTGTTTTATTAGTGATAGCCACGCATCCTGAGTAATACGACTTGTTGCAGGTGCAGTATACAACACCGGGTTTTTCCGGTTAATTGAGCCGCTGCAGATATTACACGTGCTAGGCATTCTACTGCGAAACAGTTTACACTAATATTAACAAGAATTGTATGTGGAAAAAATTAGAATACCTGGTAACACAAAAAATTACAGCGAGAGTTCAACAACTAACCTGTATAATCAACTGAATTTTACTACCAATGTGCACCACAGGCAAACCTACACAGCAAATTTTACGTAACTCATAGTTTTACAAATATCTTTCACCCCCCCCCCCCCTCCATCGTTACCCGACCTTATACGCATTTTATACCTCTGCATAAGTTATATCATCCGTTCGTACGCACCCAAATGTAACAGTGCGCAGGTTTTCTGCGCAGGTGGCTGCGCCGGTTTCTGCGCAGATGTCTGCGCTGTAACAATCCGCAATAATTTGCGCTTATAAGGAATCTCATAAGATTCTAGTTATCCTAATTGTAAAAAAGGAAAATACGTAGAAACCAACCCTGCACAGTTCATTGAGTAAAAACGCAAAAGGCTACATTGTAAAATCGAAGAAACGATTGTATTACATCCGGTGCCAGTTAATCAAAACGCGTTCAAAGAAATCAAGAAAGCAACATTAATGTCGAACTAGCACTCACGTGCAAAGCTTAGCGTGAGAAGTGCCAAGTTTGCAAGTCCGAAAGCCCGCGAAGAATAAGTTCATTTTGGCAATATTGCATAACGGGGGAGTACGAGAAACACCCGGCTCGTCCTAAAAGAAAATTTCCTTTTGGAGAGCGCGAACTGGACAGCCAGTCTTCTCCCGAGTTACGCGGCAATTAAATTAAACCAGCGCGTACGTTCCCGTGCTAAAGTAACTAAGTCCAAAATTCAAAATGTACTGTTTAAAATATATGTGAACCAGTGCTGTGTCTCCCAATTCGGAGGAAGCAAACACGGGCGCTAATAGCAGCCAAAATTCAGCCTAACAACTTCCTTAATTAATTCGGGCAACCGTGTAAAATAAAAATTCAACTACCAAGTTCAGTCAGCGATGGCTCTGGAAGCAGATCAAAATTTTACGGTATTTTATTAACAAACTAAATGCAGAGTTGCTCTGAGTATTCTATCCTTCCAGGGATAATTTATGTTATAAATTTAAGCATAATTAATCAAACCTTTTTACTAAGCTTACCGCTTAATTAATCATTGATCAGATAGGGTGAAAAACAATCGTAACTGATCGAAATTTTTAGTTTCTTCTAATATACGGCTTTGTAACCTTCGTAGGGGTTTTATTGAATTACAAACTCCATAGCTCAACCCTTAAGTGACAAATAGTGGTCACCCGGTCCATTACAACTACTACGTTACTACTAGTGGTCAGCAGATGCGTTACAACCCCTAAGTGCAAATAGTGGTCTGCGGGTTCGAAACAACCCCTGTATCACAAATGGTGGCAGCACGTTACACTGGTAGCAGCAAATAACAAACTACCCTCTGAATACACCCTTAAATAAAATTTTCAACCCCTAAAACTCACATTTTTTTTCAGTTTTTTAAAAAATTTAAACACCTAGCTCAACTAACATCTGCTAACCATAGGGTGGCAAAAAATAGTAAATTACCCTCTGAAAACAACCCTTAACGGAAATTTTCAACGCCTAAAAATTACAATTTTTTTTCGTTTTTTTTTAAATAAGCAGGATAATCATATGTTGCAAAGGGCATCCAACCATCCTAGCCTGCTGAAGTAAATGCTACAACCCCCAAACATTTAATGTTTATTAAAAGGGAATTAAATTACATTTCTGGAAGGCTTACAACAAGCACTCACAATTAATAGGTCCTTCTAACAATTTTACGCTTGCAGGTTATGTAAATAATTTTAATTTTTGTGGGATTTTGTGTGTTTCCACGTTTTTCCTCTAGGAGTTACAATTTTGGTAAATTTCAGTACACAACAATACGTCAACAATAATTGCGGAATTTCAGCAGTGTACTAGTAATTCAAACAATTCCAACGCTCTAAAATTAGCACCAAATTCTAAAACCCGACACTGTGAAAACGGTACAAGGGCTAAAATTTGGTACGCAAATAAAACATTTGTAAGAAGCATAAACAATTTTTTTTGCTAATAAACTGGGACAATTAGGGGAAACATTCACAATAAATATAATTTCCAGCATACATTTTTCCAATTAAAACTTAAAAAAAACAATTTTAAGGGTTGCACATATAGGCGTTGCATAAATAAAATTAAACAAAACTTGTACATTTGATTGGTGCCAGTAAAAGACAAAATTAGTAACTTAGTGAGTCATAACGGGAATTATTTTATACGATTTAAGCAAAAAAATAAGTTCACAGTTTACAGCATTGGAAGGTTTCACGTATAAGTGCATATATTGCAAAGAAATCTCTCTAAGCTGTAGGTTTCAGATGCCAATAAATGTAATATTTAATAAGTTAATATTTTATGCCCTGCTCAAAGTTTTATCTGTGGGAAAATTTAGACTGGTTAAAAATGAAATGTAACCCTCAATGACTCAAATAAATGGTTGCATTTATTATGCTAGTTCAATAGGAAAACATAAGCTTTTTCTCAGGTTAGGTTCCGAAGTTGACTATATGAATGATCTGAATTTTACTATAACCAGCAATTCTAAATCAGTAGTTTAAATACTCGACGTTAGCTCAAATATTCGCAATCTGTCAAATCACACAAAATGTTCGCCCAGTGCAACACCGATTTTTTGAACGTTTAAACTCGTGAAAATATGATAAAACGTCAGGTTAAAATTAAAATTTTTGCGCTTGGCAACAAGTAACACTGTTTTGTTTTAGTAATGACGTAGGACAGACGCCGTCTGCTCAATTTTTCCTGGTAGCTTGGGATTCTCGCTAAATTTGCCAAATTTGATGACACCTTGCTTATTACACAGATTGGTTTCAGGCAAATAAGCTTTGTTTAAACCAAAATAAAACTACCACTTTACTATTTTCAAATAAATAAAATATCTGTGAAACCGCAAAATTTTAAGGCCTTACCTTGGATAACAGACTAACTTGGCAAGCACATGTTGACAATTAAGTTATCAAGAACGATCTATGTAATTAGACAAATAAAAAATCGAGTAAACTTAGATGCTGCTATTATTGCATACCACGCATTATTTCGTAGTGTAATGACGTACGGTCTGATAAACTGGGGTACCTCTACACATATTAAATTTTTTTTATTGTACTGCTTAAAAAACATCTTCTGGTCAATGTCTACTATGAAATGGCCGATTTCAAATTTGTTGAAAATTAAGATTGTCTTGTTTTATTGACTGTAACTATAGTATTTTGTTTTTACTGTATTTTTCTGTAGAAGACTTTCTGTAAATGCATTGTATTTTTTTATATTTTATATTTTTATATTTTAACAAGAATTGTGACATATCTAAGCACCACGGTGTATATTATAATGAATAAAATACTACTACTACTACCGCAAATTACGGCGTAGCTGGAGCCTTGGAAACGAGCTAATTCTCTTCGGGAAGGTCTGAACTCGTATTTTGCTGCTTTTCCCCAAACTTTAACACTTAAATCGCAGGCTTAACCTTACCTCGTTTGCTGGCTTCGCAGCTGCTTGCGGCAATACTGCTTGGATTTCCTGCTGGAGATGCTCGTCTGGCTGTAGAAGGTGGTTGATACGCTACCACTTGTACACACAGATGAACACAATAAAAGGCACTACTTTTTTTCTGGTAAAATGCTCGTTTAATGGTATAAAATTGTATTTGAATGTGGAGCACAAATCTGACAAACATGTAATAATTTTGTATTCAATTGTTCTCTTCTTTTTAACAATATAGCATCAATCATCAATCAATATTGCTAGGATACGGTGTTATGCATATGTTAATGGAAATCAGATTTGACAATTAATGGACATACAAGGAAATAAATTTGAGTACATAAATTAGAACTAACATTTTTGTTAAAATCTAGATTATTATCTTTTTCTTAAAACTAAAATTGTTCTGTTGCGTCACACACACAAACGTTTTTTATTATTTGGTCACTACTCTGCTTTGCACCTATTTTATTAATTATTAACGCACTGGCATATTAGAGTTCCACCATTTTCCTTCGTTTACTTCCTTTCCTGTTGCCTGTTTCTCGAATTGATCTTTTCAATGTTCTGTTATCTTTCATCTTGCTTAATTCACCTTTCAGATTCCTCACAATTTTTACTATGCTTGGCCTTATTGAAAACTACGCTCCTTTTAAAATGCACACAACAAACCTTTTGTGTTTATTAATTCTTTCGGTCTGGCTTTACATTATGCACATACCTATTCTTTTATTATTTTAATTTATTTAAAAGTCAATTTCGAACCCTGCGAAAATAAGCTTTGCTTTTGCGTTCATTTCTCGACTACTTTCCTGTCTCTCGCATCTCATTGTCAATGCATTTAATATTTTACTTGAGTTTAACATAGTAATTGCATAAAACATCCCAACTCTGTGCTTATTTAATCGGTCAATTATCCTGCACTGCAAACAGAGCCAAGTTGTGGGCTTAATACCATCTCAATATATACACATTTTAAAATAATCGGGGACATTTAGCTGAAAAGTTTACAGATCAAAAACTAAATAGCGTAGAAGGGCTATATTCTCAAAACATTTTAGGTTATAAATAAAGATAAAACGGTAACGAACGCACTAGCTACTGATTTACTATTGGGAGATCCATCCCCCATACAATCTTATGTCACATTAGGAATGATAGCCTCAACAGTAAAAAGTTTTAGCGGAAAAAATAATATTAGGCAATATTTTGAAAAATTAAACCAACGACGCATTTTGGACAATTGGTCGGATAATACAAAATTAAACATTCTAAAATATAGGATAACTGAGGATGCTTACAGTTATTTAAGAACAATGCCAGGGAACACAGCTTTATAATCCGCATGGCGGGTTTAATCTGAATAATTAAATTACATTGCGGCAGTTGCCAAATTATAACAGAAATAAATGCAAGAGGAAACTCACAACACTAGAATAAATTTCAAAATTATAGAGGTACGCACAATTAGAACAAAAATCAATTATAATAGTAGGCAATATACAACAAAGTATTAAGAAAATAGCGCTAACAGTAATAGAAACTTTAATGCGAAGGTAAACTCAAGAAACTACGATAGAAAAAAAGCGGGACTAGGGAAGAACTCACAATAATGCAAATAAAAATCTTAGGTTGTGATTGGCTAATTAATAATAAAGGAGTGATAAACTTTTACAACTGCACCCTAACAGTATAGGGCAGGCAAATAACAATTTTGCGCCAATCTAAAATAATGATTAACAATTAAAAAAAAGCGGTACAATTCAATTAATAATGAGATAGGTACAGAGGAGGTATTAAATAACAACAATAATGATACATAAAAAGATTACAATGAAGATATTTTAGAAGAAAGAAAAACAAGGAGATATAGCTGTCAGGTACAAAAATTAAGATGTTTCAGGGATTCCAGTCACCCCAGGTAGGAGGGAAAAACGACGGAATACCCATAAAAACTAAAAGGGGAATTGTGGGTCGCAATCATCGTCAGAGGTTTGAGACGGAGGTTGCACTCAGCAACATTACTCACTCTAAGTTTAAAAAAGGAGGTGGAGTGACACAATTCGAGCAGGATTCCCAAAAAAAAGCTTAAAAAAACCTAAACCAGGATTCACAGCTAGAAAATCAGTAAGAAAGAAATTTAAGAATTCTCAGAGATTCCAGTCACCCCCAGGTAGGAGGAAAAAACGACGAAATACCCATGAAAACTAAAGTGGGAATTGTGGGTCTTAATCGTCGTTAGAGGTTCGAGACGGAGGTTGCACTCGGCAACATCACTCGCTCTTGGATTGTACAGGAAGCGGAGTGACACAATTCGAAAAGTATTCTCAATAAAAAGCTCCAAAGGAACCTAAAACAGGATACACAGCTAGAGAATCAGTAGTAAGGAGGTAGTCAAATAAAACCATTAAAAAGAGGGACGTTATAAAGGCTGATCACCTAGACGCAACCTTACACTTTTTAGTGTGCAAAGAGGATATTGGAAAAAATGCCGAAAAATCACGGAAAAAAGTGACAAGAAACTTAGGAAAAAGTTCAGTAACTCACCATGGTTCACAAAGGTAAAAATGCAAGGAGAAAGCATATAAATGCAAATGCCAATGAAGTAGGCAATATTTTTATCAACAGAGTTAGAAAAGAAAAAAAACCTGCAGCAAGAATATGAAAATAAAGTAAAGGAATAAAAATTACGTAGGAATTCGAAATAAGAATCTAAGAAAAAGGAGAAAAAAATTAAAATGGGTAAGTAAAAAGGTAACGAATTATTAAGAAATGTTCCAAGAAAGTAATAAAAAGGAACAAGTAAATATAGTAAGTGAAAAAACTTGTGTATCGAAGAAACAAAACTGAGGCGAAGCAAAAAAAAAGGAAGACGAAATTACAGAAATCAAGAAATTGGAGAATACGAAGAAACACAAAACAAAGATATTATAAAACTTAATACTACCTCCCCGTACCGAAATAAATTGCGAAGCTAAAAATATTGTAATGGTATTAGGCCCACGGCTCGACTCTCCTAGCAGTGCAACATGATGAACAATTCAGTAAGCACAGAGTTGGGGTGTTTTATGTGGCTGCAATAATAAGCTTAACGTTCAAACAATAAATGCATTGTAAAGAGATGTCAGTAATAGTAAAGTAAATGAGTAAAGGCAAAGCAAGGGGCAAAGCTTGTTTTTCATAGGTGTCGAAGTTGACTTTTAAAAAATTAAACAATAGGTTTATGCAGAATGAATAGCCGAACCGAAAGAAAGTAATAGACACAAAAAGGTTTGCTATGTGCATGTAAAAGAAGCGTAGATTTCAATTCAGCTAGTCAGTGAAATTGGTGAGGAATCGTAAAAGGTAAAGAAAGCGGGAATAAAATAACACTACATTGCGAAAGAGCAATTTTGAAAAGCAGGCAGCAGGACATGAAAAAGGAATTTAAAAAGCAAGCAGCAGGACATGGAAGAAGCAAATAAGAAGTGATAAACTCTATAAATAATCAGTGCATTAAACGTTAGTGAAAAGCAGAGCAATTAATAAAACGTGTATGTGTGTGGCGCAAAGAAACAATTTAGACTAAGAAAAAGACAATATTTTAATTTGTAAGAAATTTTAAAATGTAAAATTATCTACTCAAACTTATTTCTATTATGTACTTACATTTATCAAAACTTATTTCCGTTAGCATTGTAACTATAGCAACGAGATCTGTTGACATTGTAAAATTTGTGCTCTACTTCAATTAAAGTTTTAATATAATAAATGAGTATTTTCAAACCTGAAAAGTATATTATTGTATTGTGCACGTGTCAAAGTTCATCTGGGAATGTTTATGAAGGTTTCCGCAACATAATTTCGGCCAAGATAAGGGTCTAGAGCCAGGGGTCTTCACTGCTACACATCGGGCAGGACTGCAGCAGTGCAAGCGCCAGCATCAACACCAGAGAAGGCCGTTCCAGAGGCAGATACCAACTGGGGTCATCTCCGAGCATTGCGGCAGCTACCACCGATCAGTAAAGGTAGGAAATTTTCCTAAAATAACAGGGTTAGCGTCCGGAATTCGAGAGGCATACAAGAATAAGCCTTACCGAAG
This sequence comes from Agriotes lineatus, assembly GCA_940337035.1. Lineage (NCBI taxonomy): Eukaryota > Metazoa > Arthropoda > Insecta > Coleoptera > Elateridae > Agriotes > Agriotes lineatus. The sequence continues at coordinate 126,074 of CALNHX010000231.1, forward strand.
AGGATACCAGCTTGTTCAGGGCTCAACCGAAGGGGTTGTTCGAAAAATAAGCAAGGCGTTCCAAATTTTGAGGTTATGCGAAGGTATCGAAGCGTCTGGTTAAACAATTGCAAAATTCAAGACGGCGTCCATCTGACGTCACGAAATAAATACCTGCCTGAAACAAAATATGTTATTTGCTGCCAAAGCCCGAAGATTTGAATAAATACCTTACGAATGTTCATAATTTCGCTCATTTTAACGTAAATATTTCTGAATGCACGACATAAACCATTTTGTCGGATTCAAACTAATTTCGGTGTACAGCACCGCACCAGATAAATTATAAATTATATCCTACTAAGAGTTATTGTTCTACTGAGCGTTTTTCTAAATTAATTGCAGCTAAATAAAATATTGAAAAGGGCATATAACCATTTATTTGGTGCAGTAAATTAGTACAGGTCACATTTTAACCAGCCTAATAAAATGACATGCAAAGTTCAAACACAATAATAACATTAAACAGAGGATTGTGCATTTTGGAATTTGCTCTAACTTATATAACAATTAAATTAAATAATAATATAGCAAATTATTAGGTGCCCTCAAAGTAGAGCCTTTGCAATATAAATTTCACCGAAATAAACTGCGAAGCTAAAAATATTAAATTCACCGAAATAAATTGCAAAGCTAAAAATATAAATTATAAAAATAAGCATTAAACAAGAACCAATAGACGTCCAATACAAGGAACGAATAAAAAAAGCATAAAGTAAATAAATAAATATAAAGTACGAAGTTAGTACTTCAGTTTTTAACAATGTCGAAATAAAAATAAAAGAACACGGTTCATGGAATTTTTTATCAAGTGAAAGTGAAAAGCACAATACGAAGATATTAAAGAATTTTTCTTATTCGGTACCAAAACACTAAATAAATACAAACAATATTTTTAAAAGTAGATATCAGGGTACAGTTCGTAAGAAGAATAAATAATGTGAATTAATATTAAGTAAGAATATTTTAAAATTCAATAACGTAGAAGTAATGTCAAGAAAATAGAATTATGGGATTTATAATTAAGTATAAACTTTTCAAATTTATTTTTATTTCTAAAAAAAGAAACGGTTACTTAGGCAAATAGGAACCAATTTTAATTTTCAATATAATAATATATGAATATTTTATATTTTTTCTTTAAGGATTATAAACTTGCTCTTGTTTCTCTTTAGAGTTTCAATGTTTTTATTTATTTATTTAATTTGCACTCAGCCAACAGCCGTTAGGCCAATTACAGGCGTCGCTGTGCATTTATGAGGACTTCCAACCCCACTAACGACTGTCATGATGTTGTTATGACCGCCGGGACCAACTTTTTTCCGTGATAGCCGTACCACGAGGCGCCGAGAGATGCAGACGTAGAACTCCCATCCAAGTTCTGACCAGAGACAGCGTTGCTTACCTCTGCTGATCGAACGTGGACGCTTGTTCAAGCTACACCACTCGGGACCCGAGTTAATGTTAATGGTTAAATCGAAGATTTGATTTTAAATAATAAGATTTAATTTGGTAATGTGAAAAATTGCTTATTCAAATTACGGTCAAGTTAACAAAAATGCTCATACCGTTGATAACACTAATAACAAGTGAATGGTGAGCATACAAGTTCGCAATTATAAGGTACAAAGGAACAACCCCAACAAAATTACATCAGTATCCATTCAGGCCATAGCCGATTGCCCAAATCCACAGCAGGACCACAAGGAAGAATCAACGAAGGTTAAGTCATACAAATGAAGGATTTAAGGAACATAAAGTTTATGCATTTTTTATAGAGGTTACATGAAATATAACCCAATAGAGGATGCATTTAAGTTCCTCAAAGGTAGCCGAAGGTCAAAGAACCGCTATTAAGGCACCAGGACAATACCCCAATGTGGGACGCATCTAAGGTTCTCAAGGGTAGCCGAAGGTCAGCAAACCGTTATTAAGGCACCAGGACAAGAAGAATGACGAAGCGTACATAGATACGAAAATATAAGAATTTAATGAAGTAATAAGAAAAATAATAATTAATGGTACCACTACAGCAATAGAAAGCGTAGTAGGTGAAGTAACCGAAGACGCCAAATGCGAATGAGCATCGTACAATGAAGACGATCACTCTTAGTCAAAGTTATAGTAACTGCAGCAATAAAAAGGAATACGAAGGATTAGTATGCTACAATATCATGGGAAGAAAAGTAAATTAGTTTAAATTCAGAAGTTTCATGCGTATATACTTACAATAGTCATTGTGTAAATTCCAGTTATGCAGAAATAGTATTGGATTATGTACAACAAGACACCGCCGATGCCAAAGGGATCAGCTAATGTACCATGGGGAAGCAGAAGTAATATCACAAATAAATAAAACATCGACTCAAACCTTAGTAATCGAGAAGAAGGAAGATTACAACTTTTAATCATTCTTTACTCTGGAGTCACCAATCCTGCAACTATAGCCTCTGTTGCATTTTTTTCCCTTACCATTGGAATTACCAAAGCACAATTATTAATACATAATAAATATTTCTGATAAAATCATAAATATGAAGATAAAACTATACGAATAATAAAATAATTAATAAATATTAAATACAAATAAATAATAAATAGTAATAATGAAGCCATAAATAAACATAAAGAAGAGGTGCGAATAATAGAATAAAAAGTAACAAATGCTACAATCTCGAATAAGAAGGTTTGACAAATAGGGTAATGCAGAAGAGGAAGTAAACAAATTATCGGAAGGAAGAAGACCGAGACGAAAATCAGCAGCCTACAGCGAAGGATGACACTCCACGTCAACATAGCAGTGAAACGTGAAGTGAGGTAGTGTTTCAAAAGCAGAGTATTAAAATAAAATCAGTAGACAGAACTTAATAAAAATGAGTGTAGTGCGAAGTTGACTGCGTCACAAAGCCGAGCATTAAAACAAAGTGAGCGCAAAACACGGTATGAGGCATAAAGGCACTGTAGGGCAATAATTTAAGGAAATTTGGTCAATATAGTCAGCAATAATGGTTAATTTCACATAGAAGTCAAGGGTTTTTTATTGTTGTCCATAACGACATGCCTACTTTTAAAAAGCGGGGAGTAATGTAACAACTTGCTTGCGCTTATAAGGGATCTCATAAAGTTCTAATTATCCTAACTGTAAAAAAGAAAAATACGTAGATGCCAACCCTGCACAGCTCATTGAGTAAGAACGCAAAAGGCTTCATTGTAACACCGAAGAAACGATTGTATTACATCCGGTGCCAGTTAATCAAAACGCGTTCAAAGAAATCAAGAAAGCAAAATTAATATCGAACTAACACTGACGTGCAAAACTTAGCGTGAGAAGTGCCAAGTTTGCAAGTCCGAAAGCCAGCGAAGAATAAGTTCATTTTGGCATTCTTGCATAACGGGGGAGTACGAGAAACACCCGGCTCGTCCCGAAAGAAAATTACTTTTTGGAGAGCCCGAACTGGACTGCCAGTCTTTTCTCGAGTTTCGCGGCAATTAAATTAATCCAGCGCTTACGTTCCCGCGCTAAAGTAACAAAGTCCAAAATTCAAAGTTTACTATTTAAAATATATGTGAACCAGTGCTGTGTCCGCCAATTCCGAGGGAGCAAACACGGGAGCTAAGAACAGCCAAAATTCCGCCTAACAACTTTGTTAATTAATTCGGGCGACCATGTAAAATAAAAATTCAACTACCACGTTCAGCCAGCGACGGCTTTTGAAGCAGGTCAGAATTTTACGGTATTTTATTAACAAACTAAATGCAGGGTTGCTCTGAGTATTCTATCCTTTCAGGGAGAATTTATGTTATAAATTTAAGCATAATTGATCAAACCTTTTTACAAAGCTTACCGCTTACTTAATCATTGATTAGATAGAGTGAAAAACAATTGTAATTGCTCCAAATTTTTAGTTTCTTTTAATATACGGCTTTGTAACTTTTGTGGGTGTTTTATTGAAATACAAATTCCATAGCTCAACCCTTAAGTAACAAATAATGGTCAGCAGGTCCATTACAACCCCTACGTTACTACTAGTGGTCAGCAGATGCGTTACAACCCCTAAGTGCAAATAATGGTCTGCGGGTTCGAAACAACCCCTATATCACAAATGGTGGCAGCACGTTACACTGGCGGCAGCACGTTACAGCGCGAGATTTTTGCGTAGGTGTGCTCATTAATTTGGCGGTAAATGCAAATTCTGCGCAGGTTTTCGGCGGGAAATTTAAATTCTGCCCATTATTTTAGCGGTAAATTCAAGTTATGCGCAGGTTTTTGGCGAACGTTACAGTAATGCTAGATGTATTTACGAAATATGTGAGGTTATTTCTAGCTAAAAGATGCGACACTCAAAAAGATTTGAAAAATGTAAATAAATATTTTATGGAATTTGGAAAACCAAAGAAATATTAGCAGATAATGTCACTTATTTTAAAAACCCTAGATGTATAAATACGAGTGTTGTCCGTAAAATAAGGTCTCCAAGGCTCTGGAGTCACGAGGAACGCTTTAACGCACGATCCGGCAACACTGGCATGTACCTTGGTTCACTGCTTATAAATCCCCACCACTCGGAGCTGTCTTCGACGCTTAGTCTTGGTTTAGTCGCGACACGACACCAGAGACAAAAAAACAGTCACGTTAGTGGCGGCATTCAGGATGGCCGAAGCCGCAAAAGTTTAAACAAACATTGTCTGCCGGCAAAGTGATGGCGACTGTGTTTTGTGATAGGAAGGGGATATTGTTGTGCGAGTTCATGCCTACCAGGACAACAATAAACGCTGATCGCTACTGTCAAACCTTGAAAAACCTTCGAATCTCAGGACCGACGCGGAGTTGAAGGAAGAGGTCGTACGCTACCTACGCGCCGCTGTATACAAAAAATGCTACACCGCATGGAAAAACGCATCGATCGCAACGGGGATTATGTAGAAAAATAGTAGAAAATCCAGGCTTTCCAACAATGTATAATCAATACACATAAACGTGTTTTTCTTTGGGAAAAAAAATTGGCGACCTTATTTTACGGGCCGCGTACAATAATAGAGCAAGACATAAAAGTTGGTTTTTGCAGTATAAGACATCCGCAGGCCAATCCAGCAGAGAGATATACGGGGTAATTAAATTATCATGTAGCAACCAGGTAGGCAACACACATTACTAGTGCGCTTATTCCATAGGCATCTTGGTTACTTAACAATTTCTTTAATAAATAGAAATCAAAGGTGTTAGGTATTTTTTATTAATAACGCCAATCCAGTTTAAGGTTAACAGCGTAATAATAGCATATTAAACAGCAACAAAAATATTAACAACAAAAATTAAATTATCGTAGCAGATGTTCGAAATGATTTCCCCCTTCTTGTTCACATACTGTAATCCGCTTCCGCATAGAATTTCTGACACGAACGAGCATTTCGGGAGTGGTTGTCCTGCACGACTCGATTATTCTTCGTTCTTCGTTTTCTATGGATGTTAGGCACACATCGTTCTTTATTTTACCCCATAAAAAGAAGTCCAATGGAGTAAGATCGAGACTACGTGGAGGCCAAGAATAAGTTGCACATCTTGCAATTACTTTGCTATTGAAGCTTACGTTTAAGTAAGTTTGTACATTTATATGAAAATGTAGAGGTGCGCCACCATTTTGGAACCACATCAGTTGCCTTATGTTAAGAAGGATATCCTCCAAAGGTAGAGGCAACTCATTTACTAAAAAATTCAAGTACATATACCCATTTAAATGGCCTCCAACAGAATGTAGACCTATGATGAAATCACCAAGTATACCGCACCACACATTTACTCTAAAAACTTTGAAAATGGGCTTGCCTAATTCAGCGGGATTCTCTTGAGCATAATAATGGCAATTATGTCTGTTAATAGATCCATTATTGCTAAATGTTGCTTCATCAGAAAACAACACAAAGTTTAAAAACAGTAGCTCAGCAGTCAATTGGTTTCTCAAAAACTGCCAATCATTTTCATTCAGATGCTGTACTAGCATTACATAGTAAGGGTGGAAGGTGTTTACCTTTAAAATATTGTGGACGGACAATTGGTTGATTCTGGCAGCCGAGCCGTAGCGATTGCCCTTTGACTGGTCTGGGAATTTTGCTTCACCAGTTCAATCACTTCCAATTCTATTTGTTCACTAGTGGCTTGTCGTATGCGGGTTCTAGGTTTTATAAATTTTTCTTGTTGCCTTAAATTGATTTCTAGATGCCTAAAAATATTGTATGATGGGGCGATCCTGTCTGGATACCGCTGGATGTAAATCTGTAGCCCTAGATTCTCATAAAATGAGAATCATATCTGTCTTCTCAGAGTTGAAGATCATTTTAGTAACACACTTATAACTACGGTTTTCGGCACAACTCACCAGTTAGAATCAGAAATGACAGCCTAAATTGTTTTTACTTTTTATTTATCCACAACACTCTTCCCTTCAAAATTAATTACTTTGTTTTAGTCCGTCACAGTCGCCTACATGATGCATGCTTCTGCATAATGGGTTGCCTACCTGGTTGCTACATGATGATTTAATCACCCTGTATAAGAGAGGCGATAAAATACTTAAGGATTTTAACACATAATAAACACAATGCTTGTGTACGTTACATAAAGCAAGTTGAAGAATTTATAAATGAAACTCCTAACTCAGTAACAAAAATAAGTCCTATAACATTAATGAAAAGTAAAATTCTTGAAAAACCTTGGAAACGAGAAGAAGATTGTGATAAAATACAAGGATTATTACAACAGGCAAAGAGTAGAATAAAACAAAGGTTAGATAAATACGAAGAAAAGATTAACCGGAAAATTAAACAAAGAAATCAGTACAATATCGGTGATCTGGTTATAGTAAAAAGTATTCAAGTGGCACATAGGCAAGATAAAATCTCTGCAAAATTATCTTTATAATATTTTGGTTCATATGAAATAATTAACAAGTTTGCAGAAAGTACATACGTATGAATTGAGAAACCCGAAAAATGAAAACATAAGAGGAAGATTTCGCATAACACAAATCTATCCTTATAGATTAGAATTAATTGTATAAAGATTAGTATTTAATAAAATGTAAATAGTTAGAAATAGGAACTAGTAGTAGGATAGTATAAGAAGGTTAGTTATAATATTGAATATTAAAAATATCAATAAAAAATTATTCATTAACATATTTAGAAATGAAATAATAATCTTTGTTAAGAATAGAATTGTTAAAAAGTTTAAAGAAATGTTTAAAGATTGATCATTTTATTTTACAATTTGTGGGACATTTTGACGAAGTGATGGTTTCGTTTTATCATTGGAATTTCGGTTTCTTATAACGGTATTTGCAAATCATTTGTATATATACCAGTTTTGGTTGCCAAGAGCATAGCTGTAGCAGAGATCTGGCGAATAGAAGACTATAAAAGATATAGAGCTTGCGAAGCTTACGAAGTGAGTCTATTAACCGTCAACTTAAAACAACACACATATTAAAGGAGAGTAGTAATATAAAATATACCTGCTACTTACAGTGTTAATAAAAATTGCATCATAAATTAGATAATATTAATCTAAAAATGAATTAACTGAAATTCAGTATTTCAAATATTAGTAACAAAGTTGTTAAACGTATGATAAAGGTAGTTAGTTATTAATTACTTAATATATACAATTGTCCTATATCTGGTATTATAGTTATTCATGGTTTATGTTTTAATCTGATTTTAATAGTAACTCTGAGATGGAGTTGAATAACTAAAGTTATTACAATTACATGCTAAATACTGTGAACAAAATCAAAATTTTAAAATAAAGCCTCGAGAATAAGAATTAAATTAAATAAATCCAAATAAAATCTATTAGACCACAGCAATATATTAGTAAAAATACTCTAATTAATAGGGATGCTATACATGATACTCAACAGTGAAGGACAGTTTTCCTGGATATTAACTTATCTAAATTGGTTAAAAATCAGATACCTAAGAGGAAATCTCAAACTTAATATGTGATATTTGTTTAAACCATTTTGCAACTAAACAATCACATTAGAAATTTTGATAGTGCAAATAAAACTAAAATTAGAATGCCTGAAGGAGGTACATTAATAGAATTTGCAGACTATAGAAAATACCTGTTCAAACTTGTTGAAACGTGGGATGTCAGTCATCGTCTAAAAATTTGCACCGGATGTGATTAATGAGAAGGTTAATGACCTCCATTATCAGTGTCTGGGTTCAAACCTGTCCAAATCTGTTTTCATTGAGAGAGCTGTTTGTAGACCTGTTAAAAAATTGCAAAGAAATATGAAAATCCAGTTGCTATCCCGTACAAACAAGAGCTGGCAGATGTTAAAGTAGAAACCTAAAATATTAAAACAGCTTTAAGTGGATGACTTCTACCTTATGGATATGACACAAGACTTTGCTGGCATTTGCATAAATATGCGCGATTATTTAATGACTAATCACAACTTTTGCCTCCAAGGAGAGTACCGAGAAAATTCTAATGTGATTGTAAACAGCGATAAAGCAGTTGACTGTCTAACATGGATGAACTCGAGTTAAAATATATAACAATCTTATTTGCCACATTACAAGTCCAGGAATTAACAAGGAAATCGGAAACCATATTATTGATGCACGATTAAAAGAAACGTTTGCGTCTTCTTTGGCTAGAGAACACGGAATTGCAAGATTGGAAGCAACAATATACAATTACAAGATAAGTAATGTGTTCGGCCCTCTGGAAGATGTTTAAGTGTACTGGTAGACAGTATTTAACATAATACAACAGTGTTGAGGCTTTAGAAACATTGGGAAATCCGCAACACTGTTTGTAAGCACCGAATGTATATATTACGTGTTTTTCCTGACACTTTATTAAATACACAGTTTCGAAATTGGGCGATAGTTATTTATTTTGCTTTTGCTGTTGGATTTATGTATACAGAAGCACAGCATCCCTACACTTTAGCAATATGCAAGTTCTTAAAATAATATTATTTGTTTTTATGCTGTAGAGACGTACAGGTTATAGTTCGGAGTGTAAACTGAGTTTAAAAATGTAGAAAATAAATTAGATATTTCTATACAGCTATTAGCAACAGTACCATTTAATTGCATATTTTTTCTTTTACGTAAGACCCAACTTTTAGATTCGATTGTTTTAATATAGGTTCGAAAGTACTGCTGTACAAAGTAAAATGAAGCTATTATAGTCAACAAGAGATTTATATGTTTTATATTATCGATAGACTCTAGCTTTTTCTCTCATCAGCTTAATTAGGAAAATAATCTGATCGTTTATTAAACATCCGTACATGTTTTGAAATAACAGATTTTATTTACACAGTTCTCAGTGCTAGGCAATATCAGTTCAACAGTCCAGTCGTACGACAGTAATTTACCATTAATAACATTATAATCAGTTTTAGAAAAATTACAAAAAATTGGAGCAGCTGCAATAAGCGGTTCTGTAAACTTATATCTAAAATATATTTCTAAAAAAAGATAGTTTTGATCTACAGCAATAAGAGGGGGGCTTTCGCATTGAATAACCTCTGTGTCTTCGTTGTTAGATAACACAAGATCTAGAATCCTCGAATTGATGTTTTTAACATAATTCCACTTTTAGATATACAATCAACAAATAAATTAGCATTATTGTAGTACATTGAAGCTAAATGCCATTCTTAACCCAATTTATGTTGCGCAAGTTGAAATCGCATAATAGTTAACGGCTCAGATAATGATATAAAGCAGATTTTAACAAATATAGTTGCAATATTATCAGAGTCCAGCCCCTTGCTTACACTTCCAGACAGGTAGTCAGGAATACTTGTAGACAGGTAGACAGGTGGACAGGTAGACAGGTAGATAGATAGACAGGTAACCAGGTAGACAGGTAGACAGATAGACAGGTAGCCAGGTAGACAGGTAGACAAGTAGACAGGTAGATAAGTAAATAAGAAGACAGATAGACAGGTAGACAGGTAGAAAGGTAGACGGCTAGACAGATAGACAGGTAGACAGGTAGACAGATAAACAGGTAGACAGGTAGACAGATAGACAGGTAGCCAGATACACAGGCATACAGGTAAACAGGTAGACAGGTAGAAAGGTAGAGAGGTATACAGATAGACAAGTAGACAAGTAGAAAGGTAGACAGATAGACAGGTAGACAGGTCTAGACAAGTAGACAGGTAAACAGATAGACAGGTAGACAGGTAGACAGGTAGACAGGTAGACTGGCAGATAAGTAGACAGGTAGACACGTAGACAGCTGGACAGGTAGACAGGTAGACAAGTAAACAACAGAATTTAATCTCGGTCTTACTAAATGGAAGTATATCAATATAAAATGGCATTTCTCTACAACTCGTATGGGTATATTAAATGTGACTTTGGTTGTATTTTTCTTTTGAGAATATCTTTTACGATGAATGCTCATTTAGACCTGGTCTAATTTTTAATAACTTTTCAGGATTACCTTTCAAGATTAATTCTGCATTTAGATGGATTAATATATTTTAAGAAGCAGAAAATTTATTTTGAATTTAATGAATTTGCAAATACTATTGTTAAAGCTAAGAAAAATGATTTGTTGTCATTGATGAAATGTTCAAATACTTTTACAACAGTTAAGAGATTTATTATCCAAATTACTATCTCTCGATGACGTAGACGCAAGATATGAAAATGCAGATGACGAGGAAATTTATTAAATTGTTATAATTAGTTGAATCTCATAAAATGTAAATGTGCTTACTGGATATAAAACGGCTTTCCTTAAACAATGATTTTCATTTTTCCTTTTTCTTACATCATATTTATTAGAATTATTTTGTATAATACATTGCAATCTCTGCACCTGGTCCATCTCATTAAACTGCTCCACTGCCAGGGCATGGTTAAACTGTTCTATTAAATGGAAAATCAAATCCTGCTGTTGCTGCTGTTCGCTTAATTACAGACGAAAATGCTTCTTTGAAACATCGTTGAATTGACTCAATGCTTCTTTTCAATCGCTCCATATTTTCCAACCAGCGGGCGAATTGCATTCGATATTCATAGTATGACGCGGCGGTTGACTCATAATGCAAGTGTCAACTTCTTATGCTTAAATGCCATGTTGCGAGCACATTCTCAAACAATGACTTCATTTATTTTTACACATTTAACAGATGGGCAGGCGGACATCACTATATATCATATACGATCTTCTTCACACATTTACGTTCTAACCTCAAATTTTTTAAATGTTGCTCTGTGGGCTCCATCACACTGCCATAAAACTAATCCCGCCCGTCTGGAAGTCGTAGCTTTGTATTAGTTTTAAAATCCGGATGTCCATTCAGCGTAACGGTAATATTCATACGATCGCAACCAACCATGAAAATAACTTTGAAAATTCATAAAAATACTTTCTCTTCCAAAGAGGTGATGGCTTCCATGTTACTATCAGACTGTCACGATTTATTCAATGCGCGATGATTTATTTAGTAGACAATGAGCACAGGTATCAACAAATCTGGACAGGTCTCAACAATTCTGAACAGCCCCTTTCTCACAGTTTTATCAGCAATAAACCGGTAGAAAGCTAACACATGGCGTTCTAAAAAAAACTGCAGACACAAATGTCCACAATTTTCAGAATCACACCTTTGCAATGCTTGATGATTATATTTAACAGCTACCATCTTTGCTACTTGCCGATGTGTTTGAGAAAACGTTTGAACTGGTTTGAAGCTATCAGTATACTTGTCTGTCTGTCTGTCTGTCTGTCTGTCTGTCTGTCTGTATGCCTGTCTGTCAATTTTATCAATTACACAGTCCCATACAATGGCATCAAACTTTAAGTCACACGCTAAACCCCCAGGAAGCTAACACATGGTGTTGTACAAAAACTGCAAACATAAATACCTACAATTTACAGAATCATACGTTTGAAATTATCACAGCAGGCGGTGCGATGCGATAGCATCTTTGTTTTTTCGTGTTAGAACAGGTCGAGCTTTTCGATTTACAGCGGACGCGCTGACAGAGCATTGATGGTTTTCGAGAAAGATGCTCTCGCAAGTACGCGGATTTGAATTGCTGAGCTAAGTTGAAGCTGCTATATTTGTTTCCGTAAAGCGCATTTTGTGTAGGTAAGAAAGCTCATCTCGTTGTATTCTCCGCGTGCTGATTTTGATTATTTAGGCTGAGTTCCCTTTGCGATGCGACGTTAGAAATCGCTGCGAAGCGTCCGATGCCATATAATTAAGCCGAGAACACTTTCCGGTAAGAATCCTTTTGCGGCCTTATTTTTCGTAACTAATTTTTAACATTTAGGCGGGCAGTTACGGGCAAAAAGCTGGCTGTTTTTAAGCAGCTACGGCTAAAATCAGGCAGGCTAGAAAAGGCTAATTTCGGCTAACTTAGTTCCCCGATTCTGCTTCCACATGAGTTAGGATTTCCCAACATGTGCGATACCTCTTATAATGGCTGACTTCTAACAGTGGCGTCTTCGCTTGGAAGTCTCAGAATTTGGCAGTAAATCTTGCTCAGCATTTTATGGACGAAAGCCACACACAAGGATAATTCTACTTGAGATCTTTGGACTTTAATTTCAAGTTTAACTGTAAGTTCATGCCACATCAGCCCTCTTGTTTCCGACAATAGCGGCTGCCTTAATGTTATCAGTTTTTTCTAAGATCTTAGCAAATCAAACTGAGTTGGCTTCAATATTTTTTCAAAGGGGCTCTCAGGGCTCGGCCCCTCTCCAAAGGGGCTCTTGAAGCTCCACCCCTCTCCAAGGGTGCCCTCGGGGTTCCGCCCCTTTCCAAGGGAGCCATCGGGCTCCGCCCCTCTCTAATCGGGCCCTCGGGGCTCGGCCCCTCTCCAAGGGGGCCCTCAGGATTCGGCCCCTCTCCCTCTTGGAGCTCCACGTCTCTTCAAGGGTGCCCTCGGGGCTCCGCCCTTCCCCAAGGGGGCCTCGGGCTCCGCCCCTCTCCAATAGGGCACTAGGGGCTCCGCATACAAATCGGTCCGATATAATAACTGTACTTTTAATCTTCACAAATAAGGTTTTATAAACTCTTAAAGTACTCCGTGCTTTAAATGGAATGGCGTGTTTTATAGACAACATAAAGCACGCCGCATATGACCCTTGGAAACAGTTTAAAATCACGGCTGTAGAAAAAATACTTTTTTATCCTAGACTGTATGAAAATCTGCTTTTCGCATCTCTACAGACGCGCGAAAGTATACCTTTGCACGGCTAGCCGCGAAAATATTAGTTTTCGCAGCTAGACGCGAAAATAAATCACGAGCATCCTAATCGAGGAGGCCGTTTACTATTGTTTACTGGTAGTTTACCAGTTGTTGTTTGTTTCTTATTGTCAAATTTTATACGTGCAACTGATTAATTTTTCCGTTATTATTCTAAAGTACGTATTAATTACTGTTGTTACGATTTACGTAATTATGAACGTCAATATATTTTTGTTGTGTAGGATAAAAAATACTGTGTAAACTACGGCGGGAAAATTCATTTTCCCGCCTAGTTACACAAATTATTATATCTACGACAGTGTGTAAAATTGCCTTTTAGTTGGCAGTCTTAAGTTTGTAAAACGACTGTTTAATAACATGTTTTCATTAGTTTACGTCGTCAGTAGTAACGTGTTTAAAAGATTTCATTAGGCACGTTGTCAGTAGCAACGTGTTTTAAAAATTTTAAAACACGCAAAATTACGACCGGTTGCTGGTAATCCTAATTTACATTTATTTATTTTTTATATTTACTGTGTTATCTAGATTCTATGGTAGATAAAATATTGTACGATACACATGCGTAAAGCTTCTTTAGGCACTCGCGGGCTTAAAACGCGAGTGAGCGAGCGTTTTAACTCTACCCCACTCGTGCCAACAGAGTAGCTTTACGCACTTGTATCGTAAATTACTATTAGCTCACCCTTAATTCATTTGTCACTTTGACTTTTCACATCTGTCAATACAAAATTATGCGGTTTTACTTCCTTTTACGATAAATGGAGTATTGGATTCACCCCAAAAATTCGAAATTGAGTTTTCAACAGATCTTCACGTTTTAGAACTTCTGTTCATTGGTCTGTGTGTCTCTTTGTATGTCTGTGTGTCTGTCTGGCTGTGTGTCTGTATGTCTGTGAACAGAATATCTCAAAAACGAAAAGAGCTATGACGTTGAAACTTCATATATTAGTTTGGTGTATTATTTAGATGCGACAGCATAACCGGAAGTATGGTGTTTACTCTTGTGACTTTTCAGGTTTTTTCGATTTTTCAAAAACGGCTCCAATATTTTTTTTCAAACTTTACATTTTTATTAAGTTTTTAATGTGTATTGATGTGAGATAGGTTGAATGCTTCTAAAATGGGATTCTTTTGTGTTCTTTTCTAGTTTTTTTTAATTAACTTCCCTTTTAAATGGAACACCCGGTATATTATTACATTTTTGAATTTAGCTTAAAATTTTAGAGAAAGTTTGTCTCTTCAACTAACGCTCTATTTTGTACGGTTTCTGTAAGATTTTAATTTTTGGAATGTTTAGCTAGTTCTAAGATCACTGTAAAAGGAAGGTGTGTGCGCATATCACACAAGTTTTTTGGTATTTATTGAGTTGTTGGGTAAAATTTTATATAGCACGTCTGTGTTTTATAAATAATGTACTTGAGGAAAGACCCCAGAAAGACACACTTATACACTTATAAGATAAATAACTATTATCTGAAAATTCTAAACAAACATAGCTTTTTTAGAGTAATAAAATAAAGCCAGCAGGAATAAAAAGCGAATAATGCCTAAATGTCTCGTTCAGTTTTTCGAGCGGTGAACCCAATGAGGCCAATATGCTGATTAAATACATCATTATACATATAAAATGGACAGTTGCAAGATGTTCCGATGGTCGGCCCATTTTTCTTTTTGCCAAAGGGTGACCACATTTATATGTTTAGTTCTAGGATTTACTCTTCCAATTTTTTGTTTCTTTTGAATTTAGGTATTTTATGAACCTTGCTAAGGATTGCGGAACAAGCAAGGGCACTATTTGGTGTTTTCATTGCATTTTGTGTATTTTTTCTATTCTGTTCTATTTTTTGTTTACTTTTAAATCTTAAGCTGAATTGTGGTTGTGTCAGCATTTGTTAATGCTAAACATTTATTATCAGAATTGCAGAGAACTTCGGGGAAAACTAAATCAGCTGTACAGAGAAACTTTAAATTCCGATTATGGCATTCTATGTTTGACGGAGACATGGCTTACGGCAGGAATTTGTGATGGAGAAATACTGGATCAATCATTGTATAACATATATTGTTGTGTCAGGAATCCAATCATTACTAACAAAAACAGAGGCGGCGGAGTATTGATAGCGGTGAGAAACAAATTCAAAGTACTAAAATTTTCATCTGTTGAATATGCACATTTTGAGGCAGTGTGTGTTTCTATCAAAACAAACAAAACATCACTTTTTATTACAAATGTGTATTTTCCACCAGATACAAGAGTCGATTATTACTTGCAGTTTTATAATTTTTTCGAACAAAATGCAGATACGAATATTAATAACAGTAGACTCTGTATAGTTGGCGATTTCAACCTCCAGTATATATGTATATGGTAAAAATTCGGATTCCTCTTTATTTGACGCTCGTCATAATCAACTGTCCATCTTTGTTAATTTGCACTCGCTTAAACTTATAAATGACGTAAGGAACGTCAACAACAAAACACTTGATTTGGTTATTGTTTCAGAAAATTATTCAAATTTATGTCAAGTTGAGGGAGATGAATTTCCTTTAGTCGGTGCTGATTTACACCATCCTCCACTAGTAGTAAAATTAGAAAATGTACGTCAGGATGCAATGAGCACCAACTATAAGGGTTTTTATAACTTTAAAAAGTGCAACTTTCTCAACTTAACTCTGGAAATCCGTGATGCTGATTGGCAGGCAGTATTGAACTGCACTGATGTCAATAAAGCGCTGGATTTATTTTATAATATTATATATCAAATATTTAACAATATTGTCCCTAGAATTAAGAAATCATACGGCCAATATCCTGTGTGGTTTACCAGTGAAATCATTGAACTGAGGAAACAAAAAAATCGTTATAATAAAGTTAAACATTTATCTATAAACCTTCAAAATACGTACATGGGTATACGAAGGAGGGTGAAGTCGCTAACTGATGTAGAGCATAAAAATACCTAGCATTTACAGAGAATGCTATAAATAGCAATGAAAATTTTAATACATTCTGGACCTACGTTCAAAGAAAAAAGGAAACTAGCGGCAATGTCAAAACACATATTATATCAAATGGTGTGGCCTTAAATGATGCTGAGGCTGCAAGTGCATTTGGCCATTTTTTCAATCTGTTTACGTAAGTTCTACATATACATATGTTACCGGGTCGTTGGATAATTTTGGTAGTGACTTAGACTTATTTCATGTTCAGGAAATTACGAGCGATGATTTTAGAAAAGCAATCAAAAGACTTAAACCCAAGAAGGCTGCAGGTCCAGACATGATCCCTCCATATATCGTGAAGGCTTGCTCTGATTAGCTGGAATTACCTTTACTGCATATTTTCAACTTGGCTATGAGTACTACGTCATTTCCAGATGTATGGAAGGAGTTCATTGTTGTACCTTTGCATAAATCAGGCTGCAAATCAGACGTGAATAATTATCGTCCTATTGCTTTGCTTTCTGCTCCCGCTAAATTATTAGAACAAATAATGCATAATAAATTATTCATTCATGTAAGACCTGCAATTTCTGACGAACAGCATGGTTTTTTACCACACAACTCAACTGTAACTAATCTTTCAGTATTTACTAATCACATATATAAAGCATTGGAAGTTAAAGAACAAGTAGATGTGTTGTATACTGATTTTAAAAAAGCTTTTGATAAGGTAGACCATAAAATTTTGTTGGAAAAACTGGCCAGGTTTGGACTGTCCTGCAGCGCACTCAGGTTCTTTGCGTCGTATTTGAGATCTCGCACATTTATAGTAAAATTTAATGGTAATACTTCTGGAAAATTTACTGCAAACTCTGGTGTGCCCCAGGGTTCCAATTTGGGACTCTTGTTCTTTTTAGTTTTTATAAATGATTTGCCGGATGTTGTCACACATTCACAATCTCTTCTATTTGCCGATGATTAAAAAATGCTTTGCAAAATAAAATCTTTAAATGACTGTATATACCTACAAAACGATATAAACGAACTATTTCACTGGAGCTGTATAAATAACCTTCCATTGAACATCTCTAAATGCTTCATCTTAACATTTAGCAGGAGTAGAAATCCAATTCATTTTTCGTATAAAATTAATAATGTGGTAATTAAACGAGTACAAGAAGTGAAGGACCTGGGAGTGACGTATGACAGTTCATTATCTTTTAAAACTCATGTGCGTGACATTGCTGCTATCTCTTATAGAAATTTAGGATTCATTATTAGACAGTCTCATCTTTTTAAAAACATTAAAACCTTCAAAACTTTGTATTTTACACTAGTGCGTCCCAAACTCGAGTATGCGTCGACAGTGTGGCATCCTCATAATTTTGGTTTAATAAAACAAATCGAGATGGTACAAAATTAATTCTTACGTTACCTGTATTTAAGAAAATATCATTTATACCCGGACTATAAGTCTATTAGAACATTAAATCTTCGACATGAATTTGGAGTACAAAGTTTAAATAATCGTAGAAATATTTTTCTTGCTCAGCTGGGTTATAAACTTTGGAATAACTTAATTAATGAAAGTTATCTGTTATCTATAATGACGTTAAGAATTCCTGGAAGGGACACAAGGGCTGCGTCCTTATTTTATATACCTAAAGTATCGTATACATTTAACTCGCCGTTTTTAATTATGCTGAGATTACTTAATGAATTATGCTTATTAAATGATTTAGACTTGGTTTTGCCATATAAAAAATTTATCACGAGTCTTACTGTTCACTATTCCTATAATTAACTCTATTTGGTTTTATTTGAATTTATTGAACATCTTTTAAAAAAAAAGCTTTGAATTTGCGTCTCCACCAATTTCTTGTCTCCCATTGTCTCCGGCTGTGAGCTTGTTTGGTCGAACCCTGGTCTCTGTAAGTTATTATTATTCAAATAAAAATTATGTTTGTGGCAGTTGCTGGTGTGGAAGCAACTACTGTTCATTATCAATATTTACTTCCCATTTTGTTTATTTTTCACCACGGTGTAATGTTAATTGGTTGTATATTATAAATTGGATCCATGTAATTAGGTTTATAACCTGTTTGGGTCCCAATAAATAAATAAAAACTGTATTTTTAGGAAGTTTATAATAATTCAGAGTATATGATGTATCTTCACGTTCTTTGATATTTGAACGATATTTTAAGCAGCGTTCGCGAATTAATCTCTATTTATATATACAGTACGACAATAAATATAGGATACCGAAGTTTGCAAACTTAATTTGTTGTGGTTAACAACTATCACTTTAATATTTCCAGTTTTAATGTCTATTGTATTGATGTATGACATGCTCCACGTGCCCACCACCCCTTTGCAAGCATAGTTCCCTTCCAAGCATTCTTGAAGATTGCCCACATCATAGGTAGTTTCTAAATAGAGGTAACGTAAATTTTGGAAGAACTGTACGATTGCCCTCTCAATTTCGCAGTTGTGACTGACTGGGGGATTTTCATTGAAAATGTTGTTTTCCATCGTTCCCATTCTCTAGAAATTGAAATTTAACGTACTTGATACTTGGTCCATTATTTCTGCCTTGTTCGTATGGACGGTTATATAGGTTGCAAACAAAATGATTTTGCTCGGTAGTAAACATCTTGTTTAACACTGTTATTGCATACTTTTAACGAGAAGGTGTCAACAAAAGATCGGATTGATATTTGCAGCAATTGTCACTTATAATTACACGAGAGCTTTCTTTTTGTCGAAGTAAACTTGACATTTTAATGAGAATTTGTTGCTTGGCAATTTAACGAAAAAAACTGCCTCCGAAAAAATTGCGAGTCCGAGGGACGAGTAATATTTTCTGGCAGTTTTTTGAGTTGAATTGCCCAAAAGCAACGAAACTCGAATTATAAATGTTAAGTTTACTTCGATAAAAAAAAAGCTTGAGTGTAATTCGGTACGACAATTTAATGAATACATATTTAATTTACATATTAGGTAATTTAGAAGTCACTAAATTAACAAAGAAGGAAAAAAATATTTTAAAATTAGACAGTTTTAAAAGTTAGGTTCCGTTTTGTCGCTGGAAAAGTTAGGGCTAACTTTTGCCGCTGTCATAGTGACAAAAAATCCGGGATTTTTAGTGTATGCATTAAATTGTCATTTAAATTGCAACTGATACGATGATCTTAATTTTGGTATCCTATATTTATTGTCATATTGTATAAAGGAAAGCCACAACCCTGACTAATCAACGCAGAGCCGTAACCACTGGTACTATAAACTTGAAATTTTGGTGAAAGGTTCAATTTGTTACTTAAGGTAGTGCTAAGAAGGTATTTTTTTTTAATTTTGCCCCTAAGGGGGTGAAAAGGGGTAAAATTTGTTTTCTCGAATTCCTCAATATCTCTTACACCCGATGAGATATTGACTTCGTGTTTACTTGCAAAGATTTTCAATGGAAATGCCTAGAAACGTATTTCAGGATTTTGCCCTAATCAACCCCTTATGGTGCAAAT
This sequence comes from Agriotes lineatus, assembly GCA_940337035.1. Lineage (NCBI taxonomy): Eukaryota > Metazoa > Arthropoda > Insecta > Coleoptera > Elateridae > Agriotes > Agriotes lineatus. The sequence continues at coordinate 145,846 of CALNHX010000231.1, forward strand.
ATGGTTACGGGCTGAAATAAAAGACCCTTTGTATCTCCTGTTTCTTGAGTTAGAATATTCTTTTTTTGGTATATAGATGTATTTTTAAAATATTTAAAAAGTGGTTTAAGGAATTTTAAAAGATTGACCGTACGTGGGGAAGCGGGGTAAACAGTGTTTTTCAATATCTCTTAGACGCGATAAGATATCGACTTGGTGTTTGCTTCCATAGGTATCCAAGGCAAATGCCTAAAAACACATTTCAGGATTTTGCCCTAATCAACCCTTAAAGGTGCGAATCTGCATTTGGGGTGAATTATAGAACCCCTTGTATCTCCTGTGTTTGTTGAGTTAGAGCATTCTTTTCTGTCATATAGATGTGTTTTTCAAATCTTTAGAAAGAGGTTTGGGAGTTCTTTAAATTGCCCCCCAAAGCGGCAAAAAAAAACTGAAAAGGGTAGGGGGCTAAAATTATTTTTTCCCTCTCGGTTCATTTCAGGATAAAAGAGACTGAAAGAGTTTTTTGGAAATTTTACCCCTAAGGGGTGAAAAGAGGTAAACTGTGTTTTCACGAATTTTTCAATATCTCTTAAAATAAAATAGGAGAATTTCTGAAATTCTATCTCCAAGTGGTGGAAACGGATATCCTGCTATAATTTATGAATACAACATTTAATAAGTACATATGTTTTTGATTTTATCTCATTGTTATACTATAGTTTTATCAATCTATAAAAGGGTAACGACAATTACATACACATTTCCAGGGGATAAGTGAAGAATAAAAAAATTAAGGAAAAGTTTTTTCGGAGGAACATTGTTTCCTTTTTACCTACAATATTGTTTTGCAGCCTTTGTTAGTTTAGCGTATTGAGTGAGGGGGGGGGGGGGAGACTCCAGAACTAATTTAAGATTTAGAAGAAGAAACAAACATCTGTAGTCCGTACGAAGAACGAGCATCTTGCTAGTTACCTATAAAATTGTGGATGATGACCCTAAATCGTTTTTTTTAAATTAAAATTTGGCCTATTTTGATGAATAAAAAGTCTAGACCACTTGAATATTTTTTAATTGCCCATTTTATATAAAAATTCAGGTACTTAGTTAGAATGCTAGTGATTGAGTTTTTTTCTCGAAAAATGTAGTGACGCATTTCTGTTCCCGATTCGCTCCAATAAACATGATACTAATGAATTATGATTAAAATCTATTTTATATTTACTTCTATATTTTTAATTTAAGATGAAACAAATAATATCAAATTATTGTTTAGCTAATAATGTTAAGATCTTTTCAAAATTGTTCATAAGTATTCAGAGGAAGCGTAGCGGACATACACCTTTTACAATGTCTGTGTGTCTGTGTGTCTGTCTGTCTGTCTGTCTGTGAACAGAATATCTCAAAAACGGAAAGAGGTATGGCGTTGAAACTTCATATATAAGTTTTGTGTACTATGTGGATGCAACAGCAAGCTTTTTAAGAAAATCGCATCACCGGAAGTAGGTGTTTACTCTTGTAATTTTTCAGTTTTTTTTTGTTTTTTTCTAAAACGGCTATAACGATTTTTTTAAACTTTACATTTTTATTACATTTTGAATGTGTATTGATGTGAGATAGGTGATTTTCCAGTTGAATACTTCTAAAATGGGTTTCTTTTGTTTTTTAGTCTGTTTTTTTTTATTAGCTCTTATTTTAAATAAAACACCCGGTATATTATTACATTTTTGAATTCAGCTTAAAATTCTAGAAAAAATTTGTCTCCTCAACTAACGCTCTATTTTGTACCGTTTTTGCAGAATTTCTAATTCTTGAAAATTTTTGACAAAGGCTTAAAACATTTTAAATCAAATTTTTGGCTAATTATAAAATCACTGTAAAAGGAAGTGGTGTGCGTGTATCACACCAGATTTTTTATTAAGTAGTCAGTAAATATAGGCCAGCTTTACATGACTTATCTACAAATAAATAATTTCTGTCGAGGTTCTCGCATTTGGTCCTTTTCATTTGTACTTATCCCACCTTAACATAAGATTACTTAATCAGTTACCATAAATTAAACATAAACTATAGTTACGTATACAAGGTGATTAAATTATCATGTAACAATCAGGTAAGCAACACACATTACTTGTGCACTTATTCCATAAGCATCTTGGTTATCTGAAAATGTGTTAAATAAATAGAGATCAAAAGTGTTAGATATTTTTTACTAGTAACGCAGATCAAGTCAAATAAGAAAATTTAGGGCTAACAGCGTAATATTAACATAATAATTAAATGCTTCTGCATAATAGGTTGCCTACATAACTGTTACATGATAATTTAATCACCCTGTAATTGTTGCTTAAAACAACAAAATTAATCACAAAGAATAATCTCAAATTATCTATCTGGTCGGATTAGATTGAAATAGGTAAAAGTTCGGGCACTTTATTCCATGTAGGAACATGGCCTGAGACAAAGGGAGTCAGGGTAGCCGAAATATCTCTTTCTGAAACCCCCAACTGGCACACCGTTAACGGGGTATTGCGTGATGTGGTTAGCATCACGCCTTCGACGACTGCCTTACTTTCCTTACTTCCACAACGGTGGTTTCGGCACCCAATTTTTAAAGCGACTGGGTGGGCCGCTCGCCATTTGCCAGAGGTGGGAATGAACCTCGTATCATGGCACCGCCGCCTGATGGCCTATCCGCTCGGCCATGCTGGCGACGATTGAAACAGGTATCACAAGTAATTTAATCGTTTCTTATTTTTCGCCAGATATTACACTGAAAAAATCTCAACCTAATAAAAACCTCTGAAACCACGACAAACCCTATTCTTTTTTGGCATCTGTATTTTTCTTTTGGCATGGCATAGTATGCAACATTATTTGTAAGTAATGGTACCATTAGCCAATACAAAAAAATTCAAGCCTTAACATTTTAGTTATAGTTTATCTGTAGAATTTCGTTATAAGTAATATGTATTTAGCCATTTTATGTTTTATTTATGCAGTAATTCTAACGATAAATGTTTCACTATGCTACTACGCATGCAAGGTTTCCAGTCCCCCATGGGGCTCCTCTCCAGGTGGCAGATCGGAGAAAACTCCCTAGAAATAAAATGCTGGAAGCGGACTCGTCCCCTACAGGGCTGCAACTTGAACCATAAATGCAGAAAATATATCTTCATACATTTTTATAAATACATTTTCTTTTAAGAGGTTTTGCTGTATTCACTTTGGTAGCATTAAATAACCAAGTTTATTTTACGAGAAAATGATAGAGACATTGTAGTTATGCAAAAACTTTAACTTCAGCGAGTATGCGTGCAACGACTATAAAAATAGTGAATTCCTTTCAAAAACTTCTAAACCTCCTCCAATTTATATACAGAGTGTAATTCATGTGATGCAATCATTTAAAACTAAACTAAAATGTCAGTGAACACATATTTTTAAATTTAAGACTCGTTAGTGTTATGCTTCAACTTGTAATTTCATTAATATATTTTTCGTATTTTCTGTTTTCAGTGTACCTTAATTTTTGGGTTCACCTTCGGTCATTGTTTGTCGTTTCATACGTATTTCCAAAATACTTATATAACAGCTAAGATTTTGAAAACCAGTCTATTCCATTTTAGTCATAATTACTTCGAAAATGGTTTGTGCTTCAACACCTCTTAAACACGTTTCAGGAAAAATATATTGTAAGCATAAATCGGCGCACATATTTGCAGAACACATTTTATAGCTGTTTCTTATACTACATGTATATCAATTAAACTGCTGAGTGGCAGTATACACGCGAAAATAAATGAAAGCCATATAATTTATTGTAATACGTACATCTATCTGGGTTTACATATTATTTTCTACAGCTTCGCTTGTAACATATTTAGTCTTAAAACGAATTTCCTCAAATTCCAAAGTTTGTAACTCTTTTTTTCCGGTCGACAGATAGAGAAGCAGTGTAAAGACTAAAAGCCACTCGGAGATTGATCCTGCCAAATGAAGTTTATAACCTTCATGTTCTTCAGTCCACCATGTTATTTTATCTAAACCTAGAATGCAATTTAACAATAAACACAATAAAAAGGCAGTACTAATATTAATTATGCATTACGATATTAATCTATTGGACATGATATAATGCCATGGAACTTTATTTTAAAAACATTAAAAATGAAATAAGAATAGCAATATCAGTTTTATGTAAATCTGCAATACATCTTGATCATCTTCCTATTCTGTCAGTTGTATGCTCTGCTCTAAAGTCGTATGCAGGTTTCTCTACAATTTACCGATAAGTTCGCATTGAAAGAGTTGTGTTTATTTAAATTTTTTTCTTGAAACCTGAAAGTCACAATTCATGAACTTTTCTTATTGCTGGCCAAATAGTTAGCGGATACACACAGTGTTGTTTTGAATACCACCGGAGAAACTTCTTCAAAATAACTGAAAAAAGCTTTTAAATGCTTCATCATCTCGCTAAGCCATTCCGAATGATCAAACAATACCCTTTTGTAAAGCATCGGGAATGTGTTCGTTGCAATTTTCGACCAGTTTTTGTAATCACGAAAAAATCACCTTCCGAGATTTCTTCAGATCTTCACTTTTCAAGGTCCCTAGATGACGAAAAAGAGGTTTTCTTAATTCCGTCTGTCTGTCTGTCTGTCTGTTTGTTGGCGGTATAAACTAACTAACTATAAATAACGGAGCTTCAATTTTATAAACTGGTTTATGTATCGCCTGGTGTAACCATTTGCATTTATGCAGTTCCAGTCATTTGAGAGTGTAATAAATTTCATTTGTTAAATTACACTTTTGTTTTTTTGAGTGTAAAATATCTCGCTTAAGTAATAAGGGAACACGCCCTTTAGATGCGCTAAATACAATGGTACTGTTTAGCCATTGATTGGCCAAGTGTTAGGGAAAGGTAAGGAAAAGTTAAACTCACACAGTTTAAGTTCAGAGAGCTTGCAACCATGGAAAAATAATTAATTGATAGCTGAATAAGTACGTTATTATGATAAAAAATTGTACATACACCACTAATACATCGTGATGTACAGAGTAGGGCAAAACTCAAAATTGCCTTAAGAATGGGGGTACCTTATTTTTCAAAATAAAACAACGAAACGAAGAAGAAAAAGAATGCAGAAACAGGGGTAATTAAATACGAGTACTAGCTGATCTATTGTCGTTGATTTAGCATAATATTCATAGAGGCGTGTTTTTAAAGTAAGTACCGCTGTTTAATCTCGAATTAAACAGACCTAAATTTCAGTTCCAAAATTTACGAAATCCAGTTCATCGGTTTAAAATGCAATTCTGATTTCATATGCACGAAGTTTAAATGCCTCAACTGCAAGTAAGCAACTTGCGTAAATAAACGACTAGTAATCAGAGTTCAGTGTAACGTACTTGCAGATATAGCGGAAATACACTGGCTTAAACGCTGATGCCTGTTATGAAATTTTATATTGTCACAGTAAACATACTTTGCACTTTGAAACCGTAGTTCCTAAGCAATTTTATTTGTATAAATAGAATTTTATTTTTGTAATAAAACAATCGCCTACTAAGGTTTGATTCATTCACATCGTAGTGCTACCCTTCCAAGCCTAAACTTTTGAAGCGGGAGGCTGCGCTTTAGGGTAACTACCAAATATCATCGTCTCTCTGAGCGGCATGACTACATGGTCTCAGACCGCTAGAGACAAGAACCAGTGCAAGTAACGGAAACCTGATCCAACCTCCAGGAAATTCGGTTCAACCGTTCTGATGATTTCTGAGGTTTTCACGGCCATTGTCATTCATTAAGTAACAAACAACTTCCGCTCCAATCTCGAAAGTCGTTTGTTAACCGTTTTGATATTAAAAAACACGAGGACAAATTAATTTACAATTTTATTTTTATATGAAAGCGTGGACCTTATTCTACGTTTCAATGTAATTTTTACCTATGGTAAAGCACTTATCGTATCATACCACTAGCTTCTGAATTCTATCCTTGTTGTAATCTGCCGCCTGGTTTGCAATCAGCGTTTTTGATACCCAGCGTGAGCACAACTTTTGATAATTTAAACGTTCTGCCACAATTTCATAGAGAACACTTCTCGAAACTTGAGGAAACTCATTAGATAATGATGAAGTAAAGCGTCTGTTTTCTCGAACATTTTCAGCAACTTAGTGCACTTGATCATCATTAATGACGGATGGTCCTTTATTGTAAGCATTTATACGGCCATCTTTAAATGATCCAACCGATTTTCCATTCCATCACTTTCACGTCTCTTGCATTTAAGAAACGAATGACAGCGCGTATCTCACACTCAGCGGGATTTTTAATGTTCCGAGACATTTTAAATATGTACAAAGAAAAAGGTAAACTCGAGCAAATGCTTCCGTAATGGCGTCTGTGGCTAGCCAGTAGATGTAGTTACTCAGCACGCGTATGGGGAACGGCGTCCACAGCGCTGCAGCAACCATATTTAAAAACGGTACCTACTTAAAAACAAGCCTCGTATTTAAGAGTATCATTGAATGATACTTACAGTCCTAGTTTAATATTTACTACTAGAATGAGATAGATATTTACGAAATATTAAAAATGCATGTAGGTCTTTGCTTTGAATAAATCATAAACTTACCTTCGATGTAGCCCAACGAAAGGAAAGTACAAACAAATATAATGAATGCGAGAACAAAATATAGTAGCGTTAAACATACTCGGAGGTGCAGAACCGTTTTTCCTACATTAAATTCGGGGTGCTTCTTGTAAAATGGTTCAAATGCAAAAGTCATTCTTGTCTGCAAATTCTCAGAGTAAATATTGTATTTTATACTACAGAATTTTACTTACATTTAATAATAAAGAAATTCCAGCTCCAGTAAATGCTGCAACGGCACCCAGCAAATGAACTGACAGCACAGCTGTTTCTTGAACGTTGCATGCAACACTGAGGCCTATACAAAATACATTTCCAGACCACAACAATATTGTGTTCCATTTTTCTTCCAAATCGATGATTTTATACGCAATGGCAAATTTTATTTGACGGTACCGAACGTAATTCATAGTAAACACTGGAATTCAAGAAGGTAATACAGGAATACTAATTCTAAATAAGAGAAAAAAACATATGATAAGGTTTCCTTTCTTAAAGTACTCTGCATCAATAGAAGTTGGCGACAATCGAGGAAAATCTTCATTTTTAGTAAGTTGCTTTTAAAAAGGACTCCATGCTCCATTTTCGGAAGTTCTTGAACCATGAATACATCTATCTTCCACGTCCACAGATTTTTTTAGATTCTACATTATGCAATCAGTTTAATCAACTCTTGTGGCAAACTGTAGTAAATGTTTTCGTTCTCAATCATATAGGATGTTTTCTATTTGTGGCTGAACATTATTAACACGCATTGTATATCGGCAAACTAACGCCAACCTGGCAAACTTGTTATTATACAAAAAAAGCGTTTAACTAGATGCACCAATCATTTTTATTTTACACTTAAGATATGAATATTTTAAAATATGTAGCTACTTACAAAGTACTATGCCGACTGCTGTCATTAGGCTGAATATACAGCTTTCAGGCGGAAATGCTCCGGTGTCACTGATGTAAGGAACATATGGATATACGTGACCATTTCCAGTTGAAACAAAATAACTGAAAAATACAATTTTTAATTACTATTAATTTTTTATAGTGTATAAACATTTTCATGCATGGGAGAGAGTAATGTGGCAAGAACATTCTCTATAAAACATGATATTGTATGTTATTCAAGCTCACTGAACTACATCCATCTCCACTGGCTCAATTTCAGCTTCCAAGCTTGCTTGGTATTGTAGTGGCTATGTAGTAATTTACATATATGTAACCTAGTTATACATCACTAAGTTACAAACAGCTAAATATATAAGGATTTTTATTTAATATTTAAAACTTAAACATTGTGTTTTATTTCTTCGAATGCAATTAATCTATTGCAATGGTTTACTCGCCACAGCAATTCTGGTTGCCTAGCTAACACGAAAATGAAAGAATAATTGAAGATGAGCACAGAAGTAATGTTTTATTTATTGCAAGATAAAGTCAGTATTTTACACATGATATGATTAGCTGTAACTATAATTTGATTGAAAAAAGTTGGCATTAGATAAGGCAGAATTAAAAGGGTTACGTTTAAAGTTTTATTCATAAATAATTGATGGTCGGAATGGCAAGCGCACCTTAATTTATGTATCTGGCAGATTTGATTTGGCAACGTCAATACAATAATGTAAATTTAATATAATACAAATATAATTTGTGAAGTACAAAAATGATATAAGCGTTATAATTAAAAATTATATCACCCAGAAACGACAAGACAGCTGAAAAGGAAAGTAACGATGCAAAGCAGTGCAAGCAGAGCAATGATACGGCAACCTATTATAGGACACAGACAATTGTTAAGTGCTAAGATAATAAACATGTGAGACAGTGCATTCAAAACTAATTGTGTAAAAGCAGAGATTTAAAGTTTCAAGTGTTACAATTGGCAATTTTCAAGAAAGTCAGTTAATTCCTAAGTAAAAACATTATATCAAAACTTATTTCATAAATAAAATGTAAAACGTAGTTGCTAGGATATGAAACATTCAGTTGGTAATAATAACAAAACAGGCTTGTAAAAGTTGTGCTGGGTGCAACAGGTGCTTCCAGTTTCATGTAAATTATCAAATAAAAAAGCTTTTTTGTGTTAGCCAAAAAGTGGTTTTTCATATTCACCAGTCTGCAAAGTATCTGTGTGTGTAATTTTTGCAGTGATGACACATCGCAGTGACAAGGGATCAGCTCTGTGAAGTTCAACCAAGAACGTCTTACGTCTAGGCCAATTTTCGAATAGTTGAAGACATCGGCCAGCTAAAATAGTATGTACAACGTGTACAGCAGACCCTTCAGAGTGCCTAGGTGTCGAGTTTTAGAGCAGGGATTTATCACCAATTTTGTAATTGCCGTGGGTTTCCTTCATTTTGCGAGCCGACATCGGAGCTGCCCTTGCAAGGTCAATTTCACAGGAAAGCCGTTGCAAAAGGCCCACTAGTTTTGGATCTCATCAATATTAAACATCGCACGAGGTCGTGATAGTGAAAGCTAATAAATGCAGGTTTCGGCGTCCCTACGTCACTAAAACAAAACCAGGTTAGTCGAAAATTACGTCAGATTATTTGCATTGTATTTTACCTGTTGTGAATTTTGCATTTTTTATGTTTGAATTCAATTACACTATTTTTTTGTACAAGCGAACCATTTGTTTTTATAGTCAATTGGAAAGTTATAGCTGTCAAATACGAATTTGATCATTTGCCATACATGTTAATAAGCCCTACTCAAAAGTAATTGTGTTGAACCTACTCCTTTGAAAAACAGTTTTTCTCATGCTAGACCGGAGCTTCAATTTATTGATTGCAAATGAATAAAATATAAAGAGCAATAAACCATTTATTTTGCAAATACTAATTATAACATCATTTTACTAAGCCCTAAGATTCAAACAATATTGAATTCTTTTATTAAATCTATTCTATTTAATTTATAAATTGTGGTAATTTGCCCTATTTTATTATTTTTCATTAACTAAAGCCTTTATAGTTAAGGAAATCATTACAATATATAATGCAATTAATAAAACTATTATAACCCACTAACACTACAGTATCAAGACAGTGTGACAAAATGTTAGAAGCCTGTTATATTACTTTTTTAGAAGTTATCGTACCTGTTTTGTCTTTAGCGTTGAAATTACGTCAAAATGCTACTTAATGACTAAACGCTCTCAGATTTACAACGAACAAGGCATCGTCAAAACAATAAAAACAACACGGCTGCAAAGGACTGGGAATTTCCAGCGAATGAAAGTCTTAGAACCAGCCAAAAAACTAATATATAAAGATATGTAGACTATATCACAAATCACTATAAAATTGGAAAATAATCGTCCATAGTTGAAAGATGAAAATTACTGAAAAAAATAAAACAACAAAAAAGTGCAGCGACATCGAAAAACGTTATAAAATATGGGGTTTTAATGCCATATTATAGTTATTGATATTCTCTTTCACGTCGTACAGCTTAACGGGAACATACTTAGTAATAGCTCAATTATTTAGTGTTTCAGGTGACGATTATAATCAAAATCGATAACTTCCATATTGTAGTTAGTACCAAAAAACGACCAACTCCATCCTCACCAATAAAACGGCGTCTATCAGTCCTGTAATTCTTTGGTTATTTGCACTTCAACATGGTGCTATTCTTGTTCTAAACTACAAGCTAACGTCATCTGTTTTGGATAAAATTGCATACAGAAGTAATATATACAGATTATAGTGCTAGTATGTATTCGTGTTTCATTATTATTATTTTAAAAGTTGAACTTCCCGCGAGGTATGAATGGTCCTCGACACCGAAAGGTAAAAGAGGCTATAGATTATGAATGAATAAATAAATGAATTCTTTAATACAACATCCATGAAACTGCTGCAACACCGGCAGCCCCCAAGTAAAGTTTAAAAATAAAAACGAGATCCAACAAAGTGAAAAAGAATATTGCAAAAATCTAGATAAAATACTACTTTTTTGATTTATTGCATGTTTTTCTTCTTTCACAGACTTTGCCAATGAGTTTGCCATCACATTCAACTTGTGGGTATCACCCAAAGTCTTTCAGATGCGCTGTTTTAAAAATTTGAGACATTAAGGATTCCCATAACGCGTTTTATTCATCATGATGTAAATTAACGTAAAATGTCTTTATTTTGAAGCTTGTTACTATAAAAATTTGCAAACGAAGTCGACCCAAAAATGAATCTCAATAATTGTTTTTTCAGAAAAGTGCATAACAGTCTATCAGATTCCTTTTTGGAAAATATTGGTAATTACTAAGCACAGATTAAAGTCCGGTATGAAAAGTTTAGCTGCCTCTGGTCGAATATCTATAGAAGCACGAGAAGGCGGTAGAAAATTGCTAAAGTTTTGCGATAACAAAACTTCACTTACAAAATTTATTGGAAAGTTACAATGTATTGAATCTCGATTCTGTTTGTCCAAAACCAGTCGACGATATTTGACCTTTATTTTACATATTAAGAGGCTAATAGAATTACGACATGTCAGCTATACAACCTCAAGTCAAAGAGTCTTATTTTCGTGAAATTTTCAATAAAAGTTAAATGTTGTTATGTGGATTTCCAGTTTCAAGTGTTTGCCTTCCAGCATTTTGCCCTAGTACACCCCTGGGCACCTATTAGAAGAATTCAATTTCAAAGGACAGCTGAGTTACATTTTATTTATCTTATCTGACCTTTCTGTCGCCGAGTTGTATAGACGCTGCGTTGCTTCTTATTGCATTTAACGAATTTAATCTCAACGTTAGCTTTATGGACAAAATTCCAAGTTGTAGGAGCATGAGCTCATTTCAAAATTTTCCATGCTGTGAGTAACAGAGCCCATCGAGTATAGAAAGAGTTAAAAAAATCTGGTGTGATACACTCACACAACTTCCTTTTACAGTGATCTTATAATTAGTCAAAAATTTCATTTTTAAATTTTAACCATTTGTTAAAAATTTTCAAAAATTACAAATTCTACAAAAACGGTACAAAATCGAGTGTTAGTTGAAGAGACAAATTTTCTCTAGAATTTTAAGGTGAATTCAAAAATGTAATAATATACCGGGTGTTTTATTTAAAATAGGAGTTAATAAAAAAAATAGAAAAAAAACAAAAGAAACCCACTTTAGAAGTATTCAACTGGAAAATCACCTATCTCACATCAATACACATTAAAAATGTAAGAAAAATGTAAAATTTAAAAAAAATCGTTAGAGCCGTTTTTGAAAAAATCGAAAAAAACTGAAAAATCACAAGAGTAAACACCTACTTCCAGTTATGCGATTTTCTTCAAAAGCTTGCTGTCTCATCTACATAGTACACAAAACTTATATATGAAGTTTCAATGCCATACCTCTTTTCGTTTTTGAGATATTCTGTTCACAGACACACACACAGACAGACACACAGACACACAGACAGACAGACCAATGAAAAAAATATGTTTTTTTGGGATCAGGGGACTCTAAAACGTGAAGATCTGTTGAAAACTCAATTTCGAATTTTTGGGGTGAATCCAATACTTCCTTTATAGTAGTAAAAGGAAGTAATACGTGAACGCTGAATATACAAGGTGGATAGTATTAATTAATTAAGCGTGACTTGTGTACTGGCAACCGAAGAACAAACGCAAATTTCTGAGATAAATTTCCGTCCGGGGTTTATCAAAATTCTGAAGGTTGCTCTTAGAAGTGTAGGCGACCAGTCTCGTCTGTTTGATTTTAGTTGGCTGTTAGCCGTTTGAGACGAATAAAAATTCCGGATTCAAATCTCGCGTATCTTTCTTTAATTAATAGTAGGCACGTGCGTTCTATGCCATCGCTTCGGCTGATTTTAAACAGTGGCCTAACCCCCTATAAACTCGGGGCTTAACAACGTTTTATTTTTGGAGCTGTGCCAAGAATTGTCAATGCGGAGACTGTTCACTACTCACGTTCACACCTAACATAAGTCCTCAAAACCATTAAAAATCAGCTTTATCGTGGACCTGCGTCGACTGTCTAAAGCTGAATTTGGGTGGCATCAACCCCTTTCTGTATCCTACGTGGTTAAATTTATCAGCTAAAAATATCTGCGATATTCTTAACAGTGCTTTACCGACATTGTGAGCGAGTTTCTCCAGTGACATAATTAAATTAAAAGGTGCTCACTTAACTAGCAGCTAACTTGGTTTAACATCATTCTTTGTTGTTGTTCTTTTAATTTTATAATACTCTTTTTACGCTGTCATATCATTCAATATAAATGTGTAACACCATACGTATGGATTATCTTGTCAGCGTTTAATAACATTTGTGGTGTGTACAGATCGCCGTTGTACACTCGAGGTTTGCTGTTTTGGTTTGTACACTCGATGTTAATTATTTTGAGTCGACCTCTCTTCTCTCTATTTGATACACTTTTGCTGCGTTTCAAATTTTATAAATTGATTTATGCTATATATTGTCTGTTACGTAATTCCAGTCATCTAAGGGCTTAATAATCTTAATTTGTAAGCTACACATTACTTTCTTTGAGTCAAACTGCCAGTTTTTTAAGCAGTAAGAAAACGCGCCCTTCGAGGGCGTTAAATATAATAATAATAATAATATTTATTTAAGAAAAAGAAATAATACAGCTGCAGCAACAACACACACGACAACTATAAACTAAAAGAACATAAATGAAGCAAAACAAACTATAAAAGTCCACAAAGAAAAAAGTAAAAAGAAGAAAAAACAGTTGCGTGGTGGTCTCAGCCTAAGCAAAGCTTGTGCGCCGAAACCATACATGCAACAAAATTAAAACACCGCCTCTTTCAAATTAATCTTAAAGAATTTGAAAAAAAATTAACTAAAAAATTCAAAGTTATGAAAAAAAATGCGGGTTATTTACTATTTGCTATATTTTACTATATTACTATTTACGGAGCTATACAAATTTTATTCGAGAAGGACTAAAAAAGCAGTCATATCGCGCTGTAACAATTCTTCTACAAGATGCTTTCGAAATAGCCGCACCGGTTTTATTGAAAGAAGATTTCTGGGTAATAAATTGTAAAAACGTGGAGCTAAATAAGACGCGCTTCTTGTTCCAATTGTCTTTTGGGCATTTATAGTAGCTACGCACTGATTTGTAACATTTCTTGTGACATAACCATGACAAATAAACTGTTTTGGTTTGTCGTGATATCTGCATATAGCTGCTATCATATGTAATTGTCTGACCGTGCATACACGTGCTTCTAAATATAGTGAGTGAGTATCATATCTGAAAGTTTTGGACAGTATAATTTTCAATATAGTATTTTGTACGGTAGCTAACTGTTTGAGAGTTGTATTGTACACCCCACCCCAGCCAATAATACCATATTGGAGCAGGGATTGTACTAAAGCATAGTATATTATTTTCAAGTCCGCAGTTTTTAAAAATGATTTTAGTTGTTTAAATAGATAGACAAATTTTCTTATTTTTTTAGTAAGTTCATTTATGTGCAAATCCCATCTGAAAAAACTATCTATAGTTATTCCTAAATATTTCACATTTGTAGTAACTTTTATATTTAGATCAGAATTGCTAATTTTTATAATACTATATAGTGGCAGATTGTTTTTATAAGACGTAAAAGGCACACATTTTGTTTTTTCAGCATTTAATGTAAGCAGATTCAGATCTAACCAAGTTACAATATTCGCTAGTTCCACGGTTATTTTTGTGTAAAGGTTTTGCCACGAATCACCAGTAAAATATAAAACTGTATCATCAGCGTAAGTAATAATGTTGTATTGATTTTTTGCATTTAATAAGTCATTTATGTAGATTATAAACAATACTGGTCCCAGTACACTCCCCTGAGGCACTCCATATTCGCACAGAACTTTCTGGCTGTATGTTGCACCAACTTTTACTTGCTGCATTCTTTTTGACAAATAAGATTTAAACAAATGAAGACCAACACCTCTAACACCCATCCTTTCCATTTTTTGCAGAAGAAGATTGTGACTCACAGTATCAAAAGCTCTGGCTAGGTCTAAAAACACCGCTGCTGAGACGTTTGAAGAATCTAGATTGGCATATATTTTTGAAGTTAATAATTGAATTGCATCTTCAGTGGATTTGTTTTCTCGAAAACCAAACTGATTATTTGATATTATGTTATTTTTTTCCAAAAACGACATTAGCCTGCGTTTTATTACCTTTTCTACAATTTTTGTTATGTTCGTGAGTAACGCTATAGGACGATAGTTTGATATGGTGTTTTTACATCCAGTTTTATATATAGGTATTATTACTGCAACTTTTAAGACATTAGGAAAAATTCCACTGGAAATGATCAGATTACTTATATGTTGAAGAGGATCAGCAATGAGATATTTTATTTGTTTTAGATTCTCAGCAGTGATGTTATCCAGGCCAGCAGCTTTACCTGCTTTTAAGGTGTCAATTTCATTTATTATCTCCTGATTTGTTACAGGGCTAAGGTAAAGTGTACTGGAATTCACAGTATTTGGTAATTCATTACATATTTTACTTTTGTTTTTGTTGATAAGAATGTTTGCCATACGATTTCCTATACTACAATAATGTCTATTAAACTCATTTGCTATTTGATTTTCATCTTGTATTTCTATACCGTTTTCCAATACTATACTTTTAATTTCCATATGTTTTTTTTTATCATTTAAACTTTCTCTAACTGTATTCCATAAGTGCTTTGAGTCATTCGGTGACTGCATTATTTTATTTTTATAAAATTGCGACTTTGTTGTTTTTATGCACATTTGTAGAATATTTCTATAATTTTTATAATAGTTTCTGAGTTCTACATTACATTCATTTCTCAGTACGCGTTGTTTTAAGGCATCACGAATGTTTATTGATTTTATTAAATTTTGCGTAATCCATTGTTTACGCTTTTTCATTTTCGAATTAACTGAATTATTGTTTTTTACTTTGAGTGATTTTTGTTTGCACGCTTTTAGAGTATCAATAAAGGTTTCTGTAGCAATATTTGCGTCCTGCTCATTTAATATACCGTCCCATGACAAAGAGTTAACTAAATTAAAAAATCTTAAGCTATCAAAAATTTGTGAGGTTGATTGTGGATTAACCTTTCTAGGACGTTCAAAAATTAAATTTTTTATACTAAAAATTACAGTGTAATGATCAGTGATATCAGTCCGCAAAATTAAACCAAAAATATCAGAAGACTTTTGCCGTGTTTTTATAAAAACGTGATCTAAGCATGATTTCGTGTCATTAGTTACTCTTGTGCATTTGTTGATTACAGATTTGAACCCGTGTTCAGACATCACATTCAGATAATCACTTTCTGTTCGATCAGTTTTTAAAATATCAATGTTTATGTCTCCAAGAAATATTTCATTGTTCTCTCTACATTCCGGCAAATAAAGGCGCAACTGTTCTATAAAATTTTGAACTTCAATATTATGGCATCTATATACTGCACTGATACCATACTTTTTATTGAGCTTTTCAAGTTTTATTCGAATTACACGGGTTTCTAAAGAGTTTATTGTTGTAACAATAGCATTTAAATTATTTTTAACAAAAATTACTACGCCATCATTTCTGTTTATACTTCCATTGTTATAATGTGTTGAAAAGCCGTCTATATTAAAATTATCAGCAATAATTTGAAATGTTTCTGTTAAGACAATGACATCTAAATTTTCTTTATCTAATGAATGCAATAATATTAAAAATTCGTCAAAATTTTTAGCAATGCTCCGTATGTTCAATTGCAATATATTGATCTCATTATGTTTTAATAACTCCTTACATTCTAACTTATTATCTAAAACAATATTTTCAAAATTATCATATTCGGCAAGTTCTTGTTGCAAATTTAGGTTTAAATTAAAATTGGCCATTTTTAAATTTCAATTAATTAACAGAAATCGTGTTACATAAGATTTACCTTTCTTTATTCTGCCGCACTAAATCGTTGGAGGTAAGAACACGTATTACAGCCGACGTATCACTGCAACGCACAAAAAGTTTTCCATTCTTAAACCAAACATATTTAAACACTTTCTTATCTTTATCCGCACCATCCATTTCCTTTTTCTGCCGTGCCTCATAAAACAGTTCACGATAATAGGGAGTCATATGCTCGTTTACATATATAGGTTGGCCTTTTAATTCGTCGTACAAAACTGTGGTTTGGGGCTTCTTGCTTTTGCATTTATTGAGATATTCATCTCGAACCATCCTGTTTGTAAATTTTACAATAATTGGGCGTTTTCCAGAATTTTTAGTACTTCTGGAATTTACTCTGTGTGCAGCCTCTAGATCCGTCTTAGAGATTTGGATACCAACACTTCTTCCCACCTTGATTATCACATCGACCATATTCTCTCCAGCTACTTCAGGTACCCCATCAATTTGCAAATTGTGGTTTCGGGAATATTGCAGATTTTCCTCCATTGCACTCTCCAACACTTGTGTTTGTTTTTTTATTGCCTCATATTTACTAGATATATCTTCGTAATTTTTGCGCAGCGTTTTATTATCTTCTTTTAAAGTTGTGATTAAAGTAGTATACTCGTCAAGTTTTTTTGAATAGAATTCCATGGATTCTTGAAAGCTATTGATTTTTTGTAGAAGACTGCTGTTTTCTTCCTTAATGGTACTTCTTATCACATTCGTGATGATTGTTATTAACTCTGGGGAAATTTCCGATGGTTCCCGCATTGTTGGAGTATCGGGATTCAGTTTACAGCCGGGGCATCTCCAAGCTGTTTTTGCTTCAGCGGATGTTTTCCTCCAGGCCGTTTCACGAACATTTACACATAGATAGTGATATTATCTGCTTTCGCAGCCTTTGCACTTAACAAAATCACCTTCAGGTGGTAAATCACTACTGCACTGATTGCACTTATTCATCGTTTGGGCTTAAAAATGCACTTTAGCAATGACAATTTTTCATGGAGCGTTTGACAAAGACGTGTAGCTCGTAGCTCGCCCGTGAAGTTGTGTTTAGTTACTGATTGGAAAATTGTAAATAAAATGTAAGAGAAAGTTGAACTCCACTAGCTAAACAATTAAGTCTTTAGTCAACAAGCAATTAAGCCTCAATGTATATATTTTGTATTAAGCCAGCTGCTTCGACCGTAAATGAAGTAGCTAAAGCTTGAAGGTTGAATTTCACGCTGACGCTTTGTCATTTTCTCACAAATTTTACTGTCATCATAGGACAGAACCGAACTTCACGAGTAACATAAACAATGCCCTTTCGCAAGCTAGCTGCGGACGATCAGGGACTTTACTACTGTTACCTCCCAACGCACACCAAGCTGTGGTAAGTGCGGCCGGGTGTTGCCGCAAAATCACGTTTATACCATAACAGTGAAAGATTACCGGTGAAGAACAAAAACAAATACACCTTTGGTTAAAAAAAATCCATAAACGTAAGTCTAAAGCATTCTTTTACTTTTCAAAGAAAGCTAAAAAAATATTTTGTTGTTGCCTAAAATAACAGACTTCTATAACTTAACTATAGCTGAAGACAGTTCGAAAACAAAACGTAATAAGAACAACATATTTTTTCGACGACTGACATCGAAAGTAGATTTTTCTCACTGTCATTTGACAACAGAAAGTTGGCATTCACCGCTCAGCGTGCGTTTTCATCACTTTGCCGCTCGCCGAGCGTTTTGGGTTTCCGCGTGAGCAAAACAGATGTCCGAATGTTTCCTTGACAACGTCCGTCATTTGTTGAAGTAATCGCGTCACATGTCATCGACTATGCGAGTAATTTCAGATTGATTGTCAATTCATTTATGAAATGAAATATGATTATTTTTGCCTTAAGAATATGCTCACTCGTCGAAAAAATAGTATGTATGTTTCGAGCTAAAAGTCGGATGCCTCAACCAGCAATATTCATGCGCAAGCGGCAAGAATGCACTTTCAGCTCTTAACATACAATATACTATTCTTACTATCGAACGGGAAATAAAAACGAGTACAAAAAAAGGTCGAACGAAATTCGTTCAGCTGTATATCATAGATTAAAACAAATTGACTTTGGAATTGAGAAATGATACGAGATAAGAAATTATATAACTCTTGTCTCGTCTCAAACTGTGAGTAAGTAGGTCTCGTCTCTACTCTCATGTAAGAGTCTCGATTTTCTCGTCAAGAAATTCTGATCTACTGACATTTAGTATTTTACTAAAATGTAGAGCTGGATTCAGGCAGAACTAAAAATTGAGGGCGACTGGAAGACTTAACATTAATGATGTGATAATAGCATTCTTAGGGTTCATATTAACTACAGTAGCTACAATATGGTAATCGTAATTATAAATATTTTTGTATAGATGCGTTTATATAAAATATTGGTGTTATTAGCCGTTTTTACTTTTTTCTTGTTGGTCCATTAGTCAGCAATTTAACATTATTGTCTATTATGCTGCGGTGAAGTATTCCAAGAAATTATTAACCGGGTAAAAATTTTTGTTGTGGTAAAAATGGTATGTTATAAACGCTATAGATACGATATGCAGCGAGTATGAGAATAAACGCTACGGCATGGTCAATTTTGTAAAATACCAAGTAAAGGTATTTACGATTGGTATAGATACTTTAAATTAATAAATAGAGTTAAATTATACACTTAAAAAGCTCTGTTGAATTTGAAATATTACTGTTTTAACGTGTGATTTTAACATCTATTGACCACTGCTATAAACAGTCTCGAAACAGCAAGAATCTCACCGAAAAATTCTCTTCTCATCTTGTTTCTCGTTACGTTATTTCTCGTCTCATCTTTCCGAGTCGAGACGAGAAATAGAGAGAGTCTTGTCTTAGTTCTCGAAATCGAGACGATATGAGACGAGATATTTCTCGTTCTCAACGGTAGCACTAATTTTTGCGCTACCAACCTATTTTTACTTGTGTTGGGAGTTGTTATCTGTAACCGAAAGAACTTACCGTAACCTTGTCGGTTGGTATACACCTTAGTTAGAGAAACAATATTTGTAGTATTTAACCATATTTTCACATATAATCTCATAAGAGCATCAATTCTTTCCGGATTTTTTTTGCCTAGCCTGTTCTAAGGCACTTACATATCCTGTAATGTAATAGCCATAACGTTGCGATATTAGTGGCAGATGCTAGTTGTAATCAAAATAAAGAAGTGTCTTGCAAATGGCTTTGAGAAGATGCTCCAAAGACTTAAAATTCATTGAAATGAGTGTTATCTATTACCGATCATTTTCTTTTACGCGCTGACAGGATTTCGCTCAAGCAGAAAAAGGAATTAGAAAAAAAAAATAGAAATGTTAACGCAATACATTGAGTTGCTAAGTGTATCTGCAACTTGTATTCATTTGGGCAAGTAAATTTGAAGTTCAATACTGTTCAAAGTAACTTAAAAGCTACTGGTTCTTGGAATTTGAGATTTAAACAATCTAAAAAGCAATATGTTCACATGTGAAACATTGCATTACCATATGATATGTTTTATCGGACTTTTTCCACTGTCCAGAGTGTTCATCACCACTGCCAAAAAATGACATTCCGAGTACAAATTGCATTACCATAATAACTTAAACATCGCCAAAAGTGTAATAAACAATCTGTAAAGATCTTTACTCAAAACTTCCTTCCCAGTGGACGTTGTGACACAAAATTGAGCAAAGCTGTATTTTTGATACTGGTAGTTTGTATAACAAGGCACTGAAGTATAACTTTTTATCACGAATGTGGATTTAGTTGCCGAGGCCCGTAGGGCCAAGGACAATAAACCACATAAGGGATAAAAAGGAACTTCAGTGACGAGGTGTACACTATGTTTTTTTGAAATCGAGAAATCGTGAAATTACAACATTTTAACCAACTTTTGTAGGTTATGTTCGGTCGATTGACGTTTATCTGTCGCCTCGCCACCTACAAAAAAGTCGTAAAACAATGGATTACTTCACTGCCGATTCCTCGTATTTTAATGACGATTTCGGCGTACTTCACTGCCGATTTCAAATAAACATATATTAATTTAGCAAAATGACGTTTATGCGCAATGTTTTAATATTGTTGACATAATAATTAGAGGCAGCTGGGACAACCGAGAAACCAGGAAATTTTCAGATGGTCCGCTTTCTGCAAGCAAAAGCAATTGCCAAAGCGGCATTGTTCTGGGCTAGTTTATAGTTTTATGAGGATACTTCCATAAAGACAAGTGGGCGTCGTGACACTAAATAATTTTAAAAATCGAAGGAAACTGGGTAAAAATATCTTCGCGTTTCTAATAATACTAAATTAAATTTTTAAATAAAAATATATTATCTTTAATGAGATTCGAACTAGTGCCCGCGAACGAGCCTGAACATTGGCTACCTTTGTTAACCGGTGAACCACCGCTGCTCTGAGTGCTCCACTCCCGCACTGCCAATTCTTCCGATCTAGGTCTATTTAACATACCGCACTTATTCGTTTTTCATTTTTGTCTTATACAACAGTTATCCTGTATTTGTTGATTCCCATTTTTGGCAAGGATAAAGCCAGCACTATGTGCAAATTAGTACTTTTATGTATTCCTCAGTTCAAGCAAAAAGAAACAACATTTTATTTTTCTAAGGTGCTCAACTTGTATATATTTGTATGAAATTGTACCGGTTTTATGCAAGGCAGATATATAATATGTATACAAGATATCTTCTTCTTCCGACAAATAGTTTTTGAGCTATACTGCCAACAGACAGACACACGCAATTGAGAAAGCCTCTTTTGCGTCATCTAGGGACCTTGAAAGTGAAGATCTGAAGAAATCCCGGAAGGTGAGTTTTTCATGACTACAATACTTCCATCATCTTTCAGACGAGGGAAGTAAAAAAACGGAACTCCAACATTGACTAACCTTCAGTTTTTACAATTACTTGATTTCAGAAGGCGATGCTGATGACAACAATGAAGAGACTGAGTTTGAAAATATTGTACTTCCTGAAGGTAAGGCTGATGGGGTATTAAGAATACAACAATTACTGAATTTATTGAAGAAAATCCAACAGTTTTAATTTAACCTTGGTTACATTTGGAAACGCTTATTTTTTCTATGGTGTTTTTAAAAAGAAAATATTTTGTATTTTGTGTTTAATGTAAACCAACTATCGGTTGTTGTTATGTTTCTATGTGTACTAAATACTTTAGATCTTCATTATTCTTTATTTTCAATGCGATGCATTTTTAAGGAATAGTCAACAGGAATATCTCTACTGCATTAAAATAGCCAATTAAATGTTGACTTTTTTGTCAGAATGTTCTGCTATGTAAGAGATTCACGGGATATATATCTTCAGAGCAAAACAATTTGGCAGAAAATTGTTAACATTTATTCAGGCTAGTTTACATGGACGCTGGATATTTGGCATGATTATTTCCTGAATAATTAAATAAAATTCAGTTGGTGAAGCACATTTGATAATGATATGAAATTTATTCAGAAGCGATTAAATTTTGACACATATTTAACCGAGGGTTAATTTTTGACATTTGAATGTTTATCATTATTAAACTGACAGAAACCATGGTAATTGCGGATTATTATGGATATAAAGAAAATAATCAACAGTGATATCCCAAGTGCATTTAAATAGTTGATTAAATTTTGACGTCTTCTGTCAGAATGTTTTACTAAGAAATTTACCAAGTAAATTTGCCGTGTAACAAAAATCCCGAGTGCTTAGCAGTCAGGATTTTTGTGCGGAAAATATTTCTTCCGAGCAAAAGATTTTTACAAAAACAGTCCAAATTTATTCGGGCTCGTTTACATGCAGGCGGAATATTCGGCATGACTGTTCCCTGAATAAATAGATAACATTCACCTGGTGAAGCACCAATTTATTCAAAAGCGATTAAATTCTGACACATTTTTCAACGCGATATAATTTTACATGTGAATTTTTATCATTAGTAAACTGACAGAAACTATGGTAATTACGTATTATTATGAATAAAAAGAAAATAATCAGAAATGAATCCCAGTAATTTTTATTACCAAGTATGGTAATATTTCCTAATGAGAATCAAAGCTGACAATTTTAAAACTTCAAGAGTTTTTTTATTAATCTGTCAGCAATTCAAGTACAAACATCAGTATTTTTCTCAATAACCAATAACCTTAGATACTAGACGTTTCAAATGTCAAATCAGTGCTTGCATGCAACGTTAGGACATTAAATTCACTAAACACGTGGTCTTCCGTCTTTTTCGTTGTTTATGTATAATGGTAGAGTGAAAGACAGCGGTAGGAAAAAAAAAGAAAAGATAGTAGAAACCAGCTGTTCCACAAAATGTACTAAGGTACTAAAGTAGAAAATACATTTCAAAATAAGTAAAGAGTATTCCTGAGTGTTACAAAAATGACGACAAAAAAGTTAGAATTACTAAGAACAAATAAAATTACTCAGTCACTGCAAAAAAAACATTTATAACCTGGTAACAACCAGTTATTAAATATATAATATTAATTACAGGCCAAAGAGCGAGTATAATTAAACTTAAAATACCAAAAGTATCTCAAACCAATGGAAAGTGTAATTTAGCATGCAAGTGCGTAAAGCTAATCACGAGTGGGACAGAGTTAAAACGCGTATGCGTATCGTACCATATTTAATCTATGATAGAATTTAGAAAACACAGTGAATATAAAAAAATATATTTTAAATGTAAATTAGGATTACCAGAAACCGGTCGTAATTTTGCGTGATTAAAAATGTTAAAACACTTTGCTGACGACCTGACTAATGAAAACATGCTATTAAACAGTCGTTTTACAAACGTAAAACTGCCAAATCAAAGTCAGTTTTACACACTGTCGTAGATAAAACAATATATTAAATCAGGATTCTTCAATTAAATTATACGTCTTGATCATAACATAGAGTAATTTTTGAGCATAGGGTATTTTTCCTTTAGTAATTTATAAATAAACACAAAAAATAAGTAAATATCGTACTGTGATATTGACCGTACCCTATAATATTCTGAAGCAGTGAGATGTTAGAATTCTAAAATCTCTCATTTAAATGCACTAAGGCACCAACGATATTATTTTGATTAATTTATTATAGACACTAAAAAACAGAGTACAACTTACCATATGATAAAAGTTAGTAAAAACCAAATACTCGTAACAATGGGTAAATAGTGAAGTTTTAAAATAGTTGACGCCATTATTTGAAAACAGAATAATTAAAAAAGTATGTAGTATTTATAGGAGTGCATATAAAACAGTACTGCAGAACTTTCGTTTATGTACTGCATTAGTCTAAGTGTTGTACAAAGTGTAATTCCGCGTTATTTATAAACTTAAGGCCATCTTCTACATCAGATGTTGGCTCAATAATTATATTAATTTCTGAAACAAGTTATTGTAGACAGATAGCAAAGTAATACTGCAATTTGCTTGAATAGTAATTTTAATGGAAAATAACGACAAAATTAAAACACGATACCTATTCTAAGATATGAACAGAGTACGGAAATGATAAATTAGGAATTGTGGAAAATTACATATTGTACAGTTAGCGTTAAAAGCAGGAAATACTAGTATTTAACAAAGTGTGTGCACCTCACTCTCTTCCTGCGAACGTTGAATAGAAACAGTTGAATGTCTTCACTTCCAAAGTAGGACAATTCTTGTTAAGTTCTCCTAAGATAAATTGAATGGGTGTTTAATTCGATATACATTTTGTCACTAGAGGAATCAAGCCAAAGTTACGAGTATAAAAAACTATTTTTCAAGACACACGCCATCAACGATAGTTCGGTCATCTGGTTACCCATTACCATCGTCAAAGAATTTCAATATTTTGAAATGTTGAAAACTACTGTTTACTTAAACTATCCATAGATTTAAGACGCAAATGCAAAAGCAACCACGTTCTCTATCTTGTGTAAAAACAATATTTCGTTACCTGTCATTCGCTATCTTGTTGTAAACCAGATAGGAAATTTTATACCCGATTAGTATACAACTTTAGATTTTAGTCCATTTAATTATTTAGTACTTAACGGCTTATTGCACTACAAGGCGGGCTTTTTTAATAAATCAGTTTTCGCTACGCGTATGTTTGTTAAAAGTGGCTTGGCCGCAGTTTCAAGGATGTTCACGTATACCAAATTTTTATGGTTGACTTTAAATTTTGTGTAAGCGAAAGCAAAACAAGTTCAGTAGTTCAGAAAGGTTTTGTAGAATATTTCTTTTTGTAAAGAATGATGCAGCAGCTTTAACTATCCATTCAATTCTAAATACAATCCCAAAAAGATTATAATTTGGATAAATTGAACTTCCACGATCTTGCAGTGCTATTAATTCCACACGTGGCCCGGAAATTGTTCGACTCAAAAGTGGAGAAATGCAAACATCACACCAAAACTGTTATTCAATTCTTTTAATAGTATATCCGGCTAAAAAATGCAGATGCAGAAAAAATATCAACTGAAAATGAAATGTTGCAGTGTTTTCACCAGATCTTATATCGTTTGGAATTATTGCAGAACTCATGTAACTTACAGTCTGCAAGTATTCGCTGAATAGGAAGATTTTACTATTCCATAACGTAACATCTCTTTCAATGCCTGCAGATGTCGCTACTAATCGACTGACTGTTATGAAAGTTACAGAAAGTGAGAAGATGAGTGAAACCACCTTATAGAGCCGTTATTCGTGTAGATTTAATTGCACTTGCACGCAGGCGGATAAGCACAGCATACGTTTATATACGATTTATGTAGAAAATCTATATAACAGTTGATTATTATATAAGTTCTCTATATTTATGCATGAATGGTGTAAACAAGGCATTTTTGGCCCGCACTGGGCGCTTCATGTGCAAGTTACGTATCTAGAAATGCTTAGGGATAAGATTGTATTCTGCTAGATCTGCATGCAGTTCTTAGAACATTTATGATAACGCCTGTGGAATCGGAAAACACCTTGCATGTCCTTAAGATAAGAGTTTTCCTTATTGTTAAGATGATTCTTGCAGTTAGTTCTGTTTCGACACTCAGGTTAGTCTGTCCTGAATTAAGTGTGTGGAGCAGAGCTCCGACGTCTGTAATGTTTAGTGTTTTAAGTAGAAATATAAATGCTTTTTAAAAACACTAAGCGTCGTTAAATAAACATACCTTTCATACAATATATTATGTAAGAAAAAACATTTTAAAAAGCTGAACCACATCTCATTTCAAAAAAATCGATAAAGGGCTTTACTTAGAACTTCTTTCGTAAGTGAAAGTTTTGACACTACAAATTTCACAAATATCAATGGAAAACAAGAGTGTTCAAAATTATGCAAAATAGCTTAACGTTGCTAATAACACTAAAAAAGTACAAGAAAACCCTTAGCAGATTAAATCAATTTGCAAAACTATCAATGCTAGCGGCGAGATCCGAACTCGAGCTTCCAGGTGCGTATCAGACGCTTCCGTGTCTTCAAGAACTACGACCGGCTGCGTAGCCTGTATCTTTTGGGTCCCATTTCCATCAAGGGTAAAACCTGACCTATGTGAAGACTATTACTTTTATCTGTTTCTCAGTTAAAGTAAAAATAGACCACATTCTACGTTTTATAGTACTTACTCTGTTTATATTTGACCGAGTATATATTCGATTTCAAGCCAGGTAGATGTATAATCCGTATGCCAAATAACGCCCTTTCCCAGCAAATAGTGTTTGAGCTATACCGTCAACAGGCAGACTAACAAACGAACAGACGGACAGACATACAAAATTAAGAAAACGGTCTTCATCATCTAAGGAGCCTGACACGTAAGGACCTAGAGAATGATTACTTCGCCTTATAGACGAGGGAAGTAAAGATAGAAACTCAACATACCTTAGCTGAAATCGGTGGTCGAGTAGGTGATTGACAGCCTACAAGGGAGAGCAACGGCATTGCACACCAACCTAAAAAATCCTAAGACCTCAGGACATTTTGAAAGTTTTATTTTTGTAATATTTTAGTTTTGTAATACCGGTTGGTTTGAAACATCTCTAAAGTAAAATTGTTTGTTGTATTAAATTACAAGAACATAGTTAAATAAAAATATCGCATAAAAAATTTATTTAATAATGCGAATAATACGACTTTTCAAATCAGTTCAACAGTAAGTGCATTCCATTTTTATGAGCACAAGTGTATGCTAATCACGATGGCCTTGCTGAAAGAGAACTCAGATGATCTAGACATTCTAGACTGAAAAGTCGCTAAATATCAACCCAGCCCAACCTTTGGTCAAGGGCCTGCGCTAGGTCTGAGCTGCATCGGATAGTGCTTAGCACCTTCGTTATACTATCTACCTCACTGCTTTTTGTAGTCATGTCTTTCTGGCGAGGGCGTGGGGGGGAGGGGGAATTCTTGGCTTAACCGCCCGCATTAAGAGGAGTTCTTCAATAACCAACCAGTGGCGTATTAACCATGGTTTCCGCCA
Source organism: Agriotes lineatus (assembly GCA_940337035.1). NCBI lineage: Eukaryota > Metazoa > Arthropoda > Insecta > Coleoptera > Elateridae > Agriotes > Agriotes lineatus. The sequence goes on from CALNHX010000231.1 coordinate 172,919, forward strand.
GACCCCTTAAAATTTTGCTCCCGAAATTTTACTTATTATTAGAAACATCCAGCAATTATTAGCAGTGATTATTTTAGGTTGCTATTTTCACTAGGAATCAACGTTTTATTACAAATATGGATGCTTGGTCACCAGTAAGCGGTCTCTGGATATAAGAGAATCTCCAACTTAATTTATCTTTACCACGAAACTGCGGGGCTCTGCTATGGCAGACCAATTTTCATGTAGCTAAACGTCGGAACTTTATAAAAAGACCGGAAATAAATGAGAGTGTAAACCCTCCACCAACTCTAGGAGTAGTATTGAGTAATTTTAAAGCTACTCACTCCTTTATTGGATTTCATATGTGTACAATTATTTCACATGTCTTGAACCCAATAGATTTTATTTAATTAAGTATTTGAGGCATTATTATTTCAGATAAAGGTAAGTTCACTGATGCTGCTCGCTGGTTAAAATCAAGTACTGCAGCCCCCTTTTAACTCCTTTTTAATCTCCGTTCATTTGTTTCCACTTTTGGAGTGAACGAATTTATCGGAAAAAGTGGTGGCACTAAATATTTAACACCTTTATCTCGTTTACCGAATCGTAGCGCTAATCTAAGGTCGTCAAGAACCCGCCCTTTTTGCTGAGCGTTTTAAGCAGAGGCAACCTTTGTTAAAGCCCATCGCAACGGGATTGGGGTAACGAATCTGTGTAATTTTCTCGATTTTGTTGTGAGGTAGTTTTTATGCGGTAACAAATTGTCAGTTTTGTTGTAAAGAGCATTTGTTAATAATTTTAACAATTAGGTTATAATTTTACATCTAGATATAAGCTGTTCTATATAATTATTGTTTAGCGTTACAAGTTGTGAGTATAGTTTGTAATTAGAGCTTCATAGGGCCTGTCCTCTGCTCTGCATTTATAATAATAATAATAATAATAATAAATTGTTTCTTTGTATCGTTAATACTAGTTTAGGCTGTAACAAGCGTCACAGGAATGAAAGGGAACCATGTTGAACAGCTTGAGACTGTCTCAAAGCCCCAGCTAAAAGACAAAGTGCAGCTGAGCGGAGCTGCTAAAAACATCTTAAATGGCTGCTTAAACACAATCCAGAAAAGGCCTGGGCGAAGGAAAGAGGGTCCCTAAACGACCCAAGAAATGAGTCAACGAGAACAAGATTCTTGGACTCCACCCTTGAGGTGGCCGGTAAGAAGAAGAAGGCATTAAACTGTTCTGTTGGAGGCAGAGTTTGCCTCAACTGCCGAAAATGTTGAACATGCCTCCTTCTTCATAACATATTGCCATATTGGCAAATGTATTATGACCCATTATTCACTTTGGATGTTACTAATGGCTTCTCTTACCGTGTTTTGGCATCTTTCAAAATAAGTAAAATATATGAAGCGAGAGCATCTTAAAAAATAAAATTTTGCCTAATTTTGCTTTCACTCAAGAACTACTACTTAAATAAAAGTAATATTTTACACATAGCTTACGTTTTTTCCTAAACGAAAAAGAGCATATTTTGAACCTAACATATACAGCGTGAGCACTTTAAAAAATAAAATGTTTATTTTTGCTGTATCTGAGAAATAGATGAAAGTGATCATTTGCACATAGCTCAAGCTTTATCTTGACAAAAATGGGTAAATTTTGTAAAAGAGAGAAAAGGGTCAACAATAAATGCGTCATATTTGAGGCAACCGCATCTCACCGCGAGAGGTCCTCTGTGGCCGAGTGCAGCGAACCGGCGGTTTACTTGAGGGCTACTACCAATCGTTGAAATCGAATGCGCAGGCTCGTTCGCAGGCGCTTACGTTTCAATCACACCGCCGGTGAAGTTTTTATTTAAAAATGTAGGTAATTTGCATTACCCATTGTTTTCTTTTATTACTTCGGTAACACCGGGGAGTAGCTGGTCAATGGTAAATGTGAGCCTTGTAAGGGAGCTTACCTGAAGACCGTTGTATGAATGGCTACTTTCCAAATAGTCCAAAGGACACTACATGGTGCGATAAACACAGAAGACAATGGAAAAAGTCCGATAAAACATCTCACTACAAAAAGAATCCTGAAGCTGGTTAAGGCCAAAATAAAGAAGTACGCAAATATTTCTGGAAGTTCCATACGATGTCAGTAAACCTTGCGTCCTCCGAGGCCCCGAAGAAGTCTTTCTTCAAAATACGCTATACATTTGAGGGAGCCTAAAAGGCAAACTACGAAGGGGCATAAGGACACCTTCTCTCCCAAAAGGTACCCAAAAGATCAAAGAAGGGAAACTCTACAGGTACATCCAACCCCATCGGAGAAGGGAAAGAAAAAGAGCCTGGAAAAGACTCGTCAACCGCCCAATGCGGGGCAAAGGTCAAGAAAAAATCAAGGGATAAAAGTCCCTCAGAGCTTAAATCCGCAAACAAGTAAAGGCACACCTGCCGCACAGCAAAGGCCCCTCGGATGTGCTGAATAATACCTTCACTCTAAACACCATGGGCTTTGTGCTAGTTCAAGAGCCATATGGCTACAAATGGTTAATCAGTGGACCAGCAACTCCAAAAGATAGGTTACTTTACGGTAAGGCTAACACTACACACAGAGCGGCACTCCACGTCAGGCCCTCTGTAAAATGCTTGTCACTAACCTAATTGCTATTCAGGGATTTGGTTGCAGTAACCGCAGCGGTACAGACAAGAGGTAGTAATTGCTTCGACCTATTTCCCAGAAGACTCGGAAGAATCGCTGTCCACAGAGGTGTCCAATCTGATCCAATATTTCATAGAAAGGAATAAACACCACTAGGCTGCTACGCAAACGAACATCACACAGCATGTAATGCAGCATACCGTATGAATGATGCATCCAATTAAAATAATATCCAGATATCCAATGTATATCATGTGATGTAACAGTTGTATGTTTTAACTGGTGTGTTGTAAAGGGCAACCACATGGTTGTTTATGTCAAGTAGTAAAAAAATATCTTGAATTGATAATCTATGATAAATAGTCACGTTAAGGATTAAATTCCAATGAATTGTGACGAATAATAATTGAATAATAAATGATTTGATACGTAGTAGCAGTATAGTATTCTCTACGATTCAAATATAAAATTCAAGATTGTTTGATTCCAGTTAACGTGGTATTTTACTTTTGTTGTTTTTGTATAGGTTTTTAATTGCATTAATTAGTGGTATATTAATGTTTTTGGATTCTAACACTTCAAACATTTTTTTAATAGGTACACTATCGTATGCCTTATGAAGATCCATGAATACTAAATGCTTTTCGATACCACACGCTTGTCTTTTTTCTAATAGTTGTTGTATACAGAAAATATTATCAATACAAGACCGCCCCGCCTTAAATCGACTCTGCTCTTCTATGATTTCCACTTCCTTTTCTAACCTATTATTTATTGTTCTCCCGTACAGTCTACTAATCGAACTTGTAATGCTAATTTCTGTGTAATTACCACATTCTCCTTTATTTCCCTTTTTAAATATGGGTACAATAGTTGCCTGTTTGCATTCCTCAGGCAGTTCGTCTTGTTGAAAAAACCATTTATTAAAAATCACTGCCAATTATTATGTTATTTTTGGCTTTCCTTTATTTTACCAAATTTTACTGAATACAACCCTATGCCCGGAGCTTGCAATCGGATTTATATGGGCGAACTTTAAAATGTTTGCGAGCTACGAAATTTCCCCCTAAGCACTTCCGTGCAGCGCACAAAATTGCTTATTTGTTTCGACATTCGGGCGTCAACGGCTAAGAATTCGTGGAACATATGCGCCTTGCTTGGTCAAAACCTCGCGAAGAAAATACATTTTGAGTGAACCCTTTTTTCTAAGTAATAATGGAGCTAGGCTTTAAAGCTCAATGTTATTCGATATGTTTGGGCCTCTCGGGGATTGCATAGTTAACTCCGTCATCTTTCCCACATACTTTGTTAATCGGGGGCTTCCCCGGTTTCTTTTGGGCAACATTTCACTTCGTCGTGGAACGGCGAGACAAGAAATTCAGTCTGTTGCTGCCAGAAAGAGATGTTTTTCCGAGGATGGGGAACGAATTTTGTGTCCATCGCGCGGCAAGTAAATTTTTAAGTCGTAAAAGTTTAAAAAGCCCGGGCAGCAAGCTTGTGTGTAATGCGTTAAGCGGCGCGTCTTCTTTTTTTTGTTACTCCTGTGGAAGAGTTATTTTGCACTAGTTGCACATCCGTTTGAAGACGCCCTCGTAAAGCCTTAGTGATTTCTCGTGTTGAGTGAGAAAGTTCTGTATGTTGCACATCCCATTTTAACGCCGAGTCCGACTTGAAGTATTCCGCTCGCTGGTGGACGCTGTTTTCATCACTGGTGGCCATCGCTTCTCTTTCGACTAACCTTGGTTCCGACCGAAACTTTGACAACTCCTGTCTGCGCTGCAATACTGTCCTCGTCTCGCCAAGCGAGATCGGGGTCTGGTTCACAACATCCACCGACTACATGCTTTGGGCTAAGGTTAAATGATCATGTACACTTGAGTGCTTTGTGAAGTGGCGTAAATCGTTTTGTTATCCGCTACTCGAGATTTATGAACATTGCGTGCTCCATTTTGATTAAATTATTTGATTTAATTACTCTATATACAGAGGCTTTACTCCTGTTATTTGTTGCTTGTACTGTAACGTAGATGTTAAGGTAACTCTTTCTTGAGATCCCCCTATATTCTCAGTTGGGGTGTACTCTTGTATTGAATTTGAGTTCACCTTGGTGTGATACATTAAATGTAAATTTTGTCAATTTCAGCCTAGTTATTTGTTGTTGGTTTTGAACCTTTTGGTCACTAACTAATTACGGCAAAGACCGAATGTAAATGAGTGTAAAGCTAAAGCATGCCTTTCAATTAAGCAAGCTCTATGATTTGGGCTAGTGTCAGTTTTGTTGTTAACCTTCTAGGATGGTGGCCATTGAGGCGTCATTTGATTTCACGGCCACCCTGTGTTTGTACCAGCCGGCCTGGAGGGAGCTTAGCGGACGACGAAGAGGCAGTTTGCAGCGACCCCAGTGAATTTCTCACAGCTCCGTGACGTTTCTCGTTTTGGTCACGAGAGCTTTTCATTCCCTAAAAACGAGTGGCGCTCTGGGTAATATTTTGAGCAAATGTATAGGGTAAGTGTCGTCGGTTTTGAGTGCGCTTTCGAACCACTCCTTCCTGATTGAGCTAAGCTGAGGGTAACAAGAACACCTCCATCTGTTCCGACACATTTTAAAATCTGTGTTATTGCGAAAACCGGCGAACCCTTCACTTTTTTCCCGACTTTGCCTTTTAGAACGACCCATGTTGATTGAGTTAAATTATCTTGTAACACAATACTTCTTTTACCCTTACAGGAGCGTTTTTAATCAGTTCGATTGGTATACCTCCCGGGCCTATCGCTTTTCCATTTTTCATCCCTTTGAGCACATGTTCTATTTCTTTTAACGTAATTTCTTCTGTTGTTTCTTCTAGTGGCGAATTCTGAGTGGTATAGTCTATTTCTTTGTATATCATTCGGTCCTCTGTAAGTAATTATTTAAAGTGATTTTTCCAGTTTTCCATACTTATTGGAGATATTCTAGTTCGTTCATATACATTTTGTCGTAAAGTGTTTATTACTTTCCATGCTTCTTTTGCTCTGGTACTTCCTACTAAGCTATTTATGTCTAAACATTTTCTTTCCCATGCATCTGTCTTCGCCTTTTTACTAGTGTTTTAACTTCTCGATTACACGTTGTATATATCCTCCTGTCCCGCGGAGTTCCTGTGTTTAACCACTTTTGAAACTTTATTTTCTTTTCTTCAATTTCTTTTCCTATGGCTACGTTTGCTGCCGCATGTAATTTTTGTTTCAATTGTTCGTATATGGCTTTGGCTGGTTGTTCTACATTAATTTGCATTTTATTACTCAGTCTTAGTTGATATAGGAATCGACTGGAATCATCTTTAAAGCTGTCATTATTGTATACGGGATACTCTATTGCGTTAGTACTGTAGTGCTCATTTGATTTGTCCTGCTTGTTCTTATATTTAGTTTATATAGGAATCGACTGGAATCATCTTTAAAGCTGTCAATATTGTATACGGGGTACTCTATTGCGTTAGTACTGTAGTGCTCATTTGATTTGTCCTGCTTGTTCTTACATTTGAAGTACATTTTTGCTTTAACTAGAAAATGATCACTCCCACACTCTGCCCCTCTATATACTCTGACATCTTGAGTTTTAATATCTGATACTTGTCTCTGTATGATGTAATCGAGTATAGACTTTAATTTCCGTGTTGGTTGTATCCACGTATATCTGTGTATTTCTTTATGTTTAAAATGCTCATTCGTGATTTTTAGTTTAAATTGCTCACAGATATCTATTAGCCGTTATTCATTATCGTTACATACAACTTTCCCGTATCTACCAACTACATTATCTCCTATCTTAGAACCTATCCTTCCGTTTAAATATCCCATTACCAGTATTTCTTTTCTTCGTTTCGCCTTTTCTATTGTGGTCGTCAGTTCTTCTTCAAACATGTTCTTTACTACTTCTGTTGCGTCATTTGTGGGAGCATACACTGATAATAATTATCGTATGTTCGTATATGGTAAGTTCTAATTGCATTAATTTTTTGTTAATCTCTTCCCATGTCTTGATAAATTTCTTCCACTTTTTATGTACTGCTATCGATACACCATATTTGGCTCTTTTTTCTTTGGGCACCCCACTATAGAAATGAATGTACTTTCCAATTTCCTCATTTCCGGTGCTTTTCTTTTTTGTTTCTGTTAGTGTACCGATATCAATATGAAACTTCTCCAGTTGATCAAATACTTATTTTTTTATTGTTCAATCCTTGCACATTCCATGTAGCCATATTCATTGTCCTTTTCCGCATCCTTAATCGTCTTCTGTTTTTTTCCATCCTGCATCCGAGGCTGAGCTTTTGAGTTTTTAGTGATTTTACATTTTTTATAGGTATCGAAGGACTAGTCCTTCTCTAACCTTCAACCTGGAGGACCAGGATTTTTTGTCGGAGTTTACCCTTTTAGCCGAAGGTCCCAATTTTCAGGCGCCGATAACTCGCCTTTCGTCCTTTCTCGTTGGCTACCGTCTATTACGACTGCAGTCAGGGGGTACGAATAAAACGTGAGAATAGGACTTCTGGCAGGCATTTCTCAATACTTGTTTAGAAATGCTAATTCGGCATTAGCATCCCTTTCGAGACCCTATACCGCATAATTTTATTTTATTAATTTTACTCTAAATGCTCTCCGTTAGAATTGTAATTTTATGTTTATTAAACTTAGTAAGTTTACTTACAAGACTGCATTCTTTAATTTAAACGTCAATGACGCCATTGACAAGAAGCAACAAGAATTAAATATAATTTTCTGGTGTTATATAATACATTTTTTTTTTATTGATACATCTGCTAATTTACAATCTACTCTAATTATATTATAAGAGTATTGAGTAAATGTGATGACTGTGGTGACATGTGGGAGTCCTCATCCAGCGATGATACTCCTGGGTTTTTATTGAGATGATTTATTCCTTGAGATCAATGGGCCAGTGCTTATTCAGTCTTCGAGTTGGCAATGGATGCAAAAGTTGTTGGACGAGGTTATTCCCATGGTCTGGTAGCTTTTCAAAATAAGATGACGCTGATTTCCTTATTACATCCGCCACGAAAGGGATATTGAGGTCGTTGTGTAGGGTGCGATTGCTGACGTACCATGGTGCGTTGACGAGGCCTCTGAGGATTTTTGACTGGGCACGTTGAATGATGTTAATTCTAGTTTTTTTGGCGCATCCCCAAAGCTGGATTCCGTACGTCCATATGGGCATCAGGCTTGTTTTGTATAGTAGGACTTTATTTTCAGTTGACAGTTTAGTACCGCAGGGCAGTGTCCTGGGTCCTTTCCTTTACCTCCTTTACACCTCCGATATTCCTGAAACGGGAAATACCGCAATCGCTACATACGCTGATGACGCCGCTATACTCTCCATACACAATGACGAAATAGAAGCCTCGAGACAGTTTCAAACGCACTTGGACAACATAAGCGAATGGGCTGATCAATGGCGAATTAGAATTAGTGAAGCTAAATCCGTTCAAGTTACATTCACGACACGAAGACCCACTTGCCCACCCGTCACATTCAAAGGCAATCAACTGGAGGTCAAAACGGAAACCAAGTATCTAGGATTCCACCTAGATAGGCAGCTAACATGGTACCCTCACCTCAAAACAAAAAAGAACGCAGCTAGACCTTAAATACAAGCAAATGTATTGGCTCCTTGGACCCAAATCTAAACTGTCAATATAATACATATGGCTTAAAATTTCCAAAGGTATCTTTGATGGAGTTACTTTTTGCTCATACTATATTTGCTTCCACTTTTCTCAGAAAGCTCACTTGTGTATTACCCCTGTTAGGAAAGTGGTGGCGCCTTGGCATCTACATCGGCATTTCTTTTAATAGGCCGTTTGTTTATTAATGAATAAAATGTCATAAGCACTAACGTTTTGATGCGCTTTTGTTTATATTAACAGCGAATTAAAGTTAACGGCAGATTAGTGGCCTTTATTAGGCTAGCTGTAAATGGTTTTTGTTTTCGCCACGAAATTATCCGGAATGTGCAGGTAAAAGTATTCCTGGTGTAAATCTGCCGCCATCTAAACCAATCGCCAGCCAGCATATAGTGCCCTATGTCAGCTGTTGCTGTAAACTGCCCTCTTTATAAACATTAAGTTGTAATTAAGTATACGTAGTTGCTAACAGTGTTAAATGAGTTGCCTATAGGCATTTCCATTACATGGTTACCTGATTTTCTAGCTATGTGTCTATATATTGTAACTAGCAAGGTACCCGTTCTTCGTAAGGACTACAAATGTTTTTTCTTCTAAATCTTAAACGAATTCTAGGATGCTCCCCATCTTATTCACTCAATAAGCTAAACTAACAAACGCTGCAAAACAATATAGTAGGTAAACTACAAACAATATTCTTCCGAAATAAGTTCTCCATAACCTTTTTATGCTTCACGTATCCCCTGGAAATGTGTATGTAATTGTCGTTCTCCTTGTATAGATTGATAAAACTATAGGTTTTGTATAACAACGAGAATAAAAATAACAAATGTACTTATTAAATCTTGTATTCATAAATTGTAGCAACATAACAGTTTTCACCACTTGGAGGTGGAATTTCGGAAATCCTTCTATTTTATTCTAAGCTGGACACACGGAAAAAAACTTCTTTTTACTTTTACTCCATTTTTACTCATTTCACAACGAGATTTAGAATAAAAACTTTAAACCACTTTTTAAAGATTTAAAACATATGCCCAAAAACCATGGTCAGCAGGAACCGCAGAAAATACGAAAGGTTCTATAATTCTCCCCTGAATCCAAATTCGACCTTTAGGAGTTGATCTGTGCACAATCCTGAATTACGTTTTTAGGAACTTGTATAGATAACCTTTCTAAGTAAAAACCAAATCGATATATTATAGGGCCTTAAGAGATATTGAGAAATTCATGAAAAGACATTTCTTTTTAGGGGTGGAATTTCGAAAACCCCTTTCCTATCACTTCGCTACGTAACTAAAAGACTCTTCTTGCCAAATTTCAAGTTCCTGGTACCAAGGATTACTACGGATCCGAGTTGTTGAGTTGGTGCTTTATCTTTTATACATATAGATTATAGCGGAATATCCGTTTCATCCCCTTGTGGGTGAAATTTCTAAAAACCTTTTCTACCTCATCTTAGTCTAAAATGCACCATAAGAAAAAAACTATTATTTTAACCCCCTACCCCTTTTCAGTTTTGCCTCTTTTTTACCCCTTTAGGGGTAATATTTAAAAAATCTATTTGTCAAAAAAGAATGTTCTAACTCAATAACCATAAGAGATCCGAAGAGTTCTTTAATTCACCCCGAATCTAGAATTGCATCTTTACGTGTTGATTAGAGCAAAATCCTGAAATATATTTCCATTGACAATCTTTGGAAGTAAATACCAAGTCGTTATCTCATCGGGTATAAGAGATGTTGAGGAACTCGTGAAAACACATTTTACTCCTTTTCACACCTGTAGCGGTAAAATTTCAAAAAAATCTATTTTAACCCATTTTATTGTGAAATGGAACTCACAGCGAAAATTTTATAATTTTAACCGCCTACCCCTTTTCAGTGTTTTCTCCTTTTACCCCTTTAGGGTTAAGATTTTCAAATTCCCTTAAACCCCTTTCTAAATATTTTAAAAATACATCTATACCCCAAAAGAGAATGTTCGAACTCAATAAACATAGGAGATACGAATGGTTCTTTAATTCACTCCCAATCCAGATTTGCACCTTTAGGGGTTGATTAGGGAAAAATCCTAAAATACGTTTCTAGGTATTTGCATTGGTAATCTTTGCAAGCAAACACCAAATCGATATCTTATCGGGTGTAAGAGATATTGAGCAATTCGTGAAAACACATTTTATTCCGTTTTACCCCCTTAGGGGTAGAATTTCAAAAAATCCCTTCTTAGCACTACCTTACGTAACGAATTGAACCTTCCACCCAAATTTCAAGTTTCTAGTACCAGTGGTTTCGGCTCTGCGTTGATTAGTCAGGGTTGTGACTTTCTTTTATATATGTATAGATTAATGTCACTTTTGCTATATCTTAATTGGTCATCAATCATTATTTTTAGTTTGATGCATTGAGAGCAGCTGATATTTTACAAATACATTCTATTTAACTACAAATACTTAAAAAATTAATGGTTTTAAACTAAACACCAAAAATAACTTCAAAACACAATATAAAGGTTTAATATAAAGCTAAAATAATAAAAAAGTCAATAACATTTTGTTTCTGAAATTGCTGAATCTAAACTCATATACCTACTAATTCCAAGTAAAATAACACAGAAATATACATGACATACATTATCGTTATTTAAAGTATCATCAAAATCGTCTTATACACATAAATAATTATAGAATCATTAATTATACTTTAAGTACAATTGTAATGGTTTTCTATATTATATGTGATAAGTTCTTACATATATTGCAGACCAATCCAATTTGATTATTTTTAATCACGTGAGTCAGTTTGACAAATCGGACCACACTTGAAGTGAAAACGACCCTAGGGTGATTTTCAATCACTATGGAAACTATCTAATTAAATTTCAGTAGTATCCTATCACAAGTTGGTGGCACTGTAAATCTAAGTCAAATTCGAGCTAATCAGGTTAGGTTTTCCGTCAGTCTGTGTCAAAACTGACGCAAAAGCTAACCTGATAACCTCAAATTTGACATAGACTTACAGTGTCACCAACATAATATTATTATAATGAAGTGTCAAATTAATTTGTCAGAAAATGGCTAATTTATTTAAGAACTTATCTTTCCGAATTCACCGCGGCCAGTGATAAATCCTTATAATTTTGACAAATTAATATCCCTCAAGTGCGTTGCCTTTAAGAAATAACCCTCGGCTTCGCCTCGGGTTATTTCTAGGCAAGCACTTTCGGGTTGTTATTTGTCAAAATTATTGCGAGTGATTATCACTGCCCTTGGTAAATTATAGCTGATAATTATTTCTAGCAGTGCATAAATAAGTGGAATACACACTAATTGATTTAGTTCAATATATATGTATCCGACATGAATCTTTAGTTATTTTGAATCGTTCATAACGTATTTAGTCTTAAAACATATTTCTTCATATTCTAATGTTTGGAACTCTTTTGTCCACGTCGAGATATAAAGGAGCAGTGTGAAAGCTAAAAGCCATTCAGAGGTTGCTGCTATCAGATGCAGTTCATAACCCTCACGATCTGCAGGCCACCATGTTATATTTTCTTCTAAAATTAAAATTCAGTGTAATAACAAGACAAAATAGTTGGAATGCAGCTATACAGGGTGATTTATAAGTATGGTCAGTAAATTTGATGGCAGTTAGAGGACATCAACAGAACAACTTTTCATAGTAAATGATATGTTAAAAATTAGTAACAATTCCACACAAAATTAAAACATTTACTTGCTTAAACTACTGAGGGTCACTGAAATGAAGTTGTAGTGGGTTCTATGAACTTATTTCGCACATGTGGTTGCTAGAAAATCGAATTTAGGTGAAATACAAGTGCAAGAATTACTTTTTTTTATATTTCAATCACATTTATTGCCTTAGGTTATTGTACTCTTATTGATTTAACCAGTGTTGCTCAAAATTCAGCACCAGACAAGTACGAGATGAGTGGGCGAGTGCTTAGTCTTGGTGATGCTGCTAAGTCTCCGCAATAATCTCACTGTATCTTCCAATCTTCTGCCAGGAATTATTCGTTGTTCATCGTATAACCTTATGGAGTAATCATGATAAACACCTTCGTGTGCAAAGAAACCAGTGATAATTTTCTTGGCATTGCTCCAACTTCAATGCGCTGTTTTCCTTTCCTCCTCTTAGGTTTTCCACTGAGGAGATTGGTAGCTTAAGTATTATAAAACAGTGTACTACCAAGTTTGTGAACCCCTTTTTGGTTTGTGAGCGCTGTTATTTTAAAGAAGCATTAGTAACAATATATATGCTGACGTCTTCTAGGAGTCAGAGTTAGCATAGTGGTGTACATTTTATTTTGTTCATTGAATTATTCAATAGATAGTTGTTTAAATTGCCAACTTTGTTTCACAGTCTATTTTTTATTATTTATTGTACAGCAGCTGGTAGTAGGCGTATTTAGAATTAACAAAGGTAGGTTTTTGTTACCAAAGGGCTGGTGTACGCATTACTCTGAAGGAGTGTTTATTTTTTCTGTCCCGAATTTTGAAGGGGTTAAATGAGGTTAACTTAAGAATTCGTGGCACCAAGACAATAATATCTTTCGACTTAATTATTTACATATTGTTTGCCCGAACCCTCCCTTTATCCCGACTGTTAAACTAGCGGGAATAATTTTGTGCAGGGCCAAATATCATCGCGTTAGGGAAGTGTGACCAAGTAATCGTTCATCCGATTTTATGTATTACAAGTTTTAATAAAGTGACAACCTAGCTTTCTTCGCGTGGTTTTTGTTTCTCTTGTTTATTAATATGTATAAGAAGCAGGCGTCCCAGCGCATGGCAAAAACCACTTCATTACAGCACTGTGCCAAAGTATCGATAAAGCGTTTGCACCTTCTTATCTTGTCTATTTACTTGTATCATATTTGTATGTTTTCACTGAAATGTATATTATTGTTGTTGTTGTATTAAAAGATGTAGTTTTTACGGCTAGCTATAACTGTTAATTTCACTTCTGTTGTTCCATAAAAGTTATACATAGTTTTCTCTTCGCTCCAGGATCTTCGTAACAGGAGAGGCTATGTGGCTTTCTAATGCGTCTAGACACACACGTGTACGTAACCAAAATTAAGATGTAAGCAGGTTACAAAATTAAGATAAATATCCTTCCCCTTTAGATTGCACCCAATACTAAAAATTGCATGCACTCTGGATGAACATAGGCATAGCGGCCTTGTTAACGTTAGAGTAGGCCTCTTCAACAGTACTTGATGTGCGGATCAAATAAACTCGTAATATAAGTAATACATTGTTGGTATCCACTCAATTTAGATATTAATCATCTTCGTTAGGTTCGATGGCTCGATGCGGAAAGATTTTATATACCTATTTATTAGTAAAACTACTCCCTTAACTTACTTAACTGTTACTTAATACAATCAACCAGTTGTAATAATTTTCAACATTATAAATATTTTTAATAGATTCAGCTATGCTAGGTTTAGAAGCCAAAGAATTTATCCAGATGAGCTCAATGAGTAATATACCGTTAACCAAGCTAAGGATTTGATTGACATTGATAATGTGCTTGCAAAATCTTACATTTAAATAAAGCTTACAGATGGCGATAAGAATGAACATCAAATTAAGGAAATTTTAAAAACATTAAATAAAAATAAAAATTTAATAATAGTAGTAACCCACCCACGTCAACACTAGGGCAAATATTTAAATGACGACTTTGTAAGGACAATTCTTCAAAATTAGTACGTTCCTGTATTTTTCGCATAACTTAAGCCAAATTCGTAGTGTAGTAGTGAAGACTCAAACCCTATACGAACCTTCTTTCCGCTTATTTTAATATTAACGCTTTGCAGTTCATTTATATTCGTCGAAATTCAATTCTCCGTACGCTGGTTTTATAAATTCAAGCTTTGTTATTACATGCGAATCGTTGCATGTATCTCATTGCATTCCCAGGATTTGGTCATTCAGACAGGCCAAAACTTCCCGCGAGGGCACAGGCATTTTCTTCGTCAGGATTTTATTAGCGCAACGTCTTTCGCATGGTCCCTATAAGCCAGAGAGAGAACGATCTTAAGCGGAGCGTGCATCTTCTCATTTTAGTTTTTGCATCGGAGACCGAAGCAGCACTCATCGCCCGGCCATCAAATCGTTCCGAGGTGTGGTGCGTTGGTCCTCGGGCCGACTTGGTTTAACCGAGCCCGTGTAACTCGAAATTGTCATAAGTTGTGAAACTTCATTGTTGCCGCCTTCGAGCCAATGTAGTAGTGATAACGTTTTGTACCGCCGTAGCGGGATTTTAATTGGACATCTCAACCGTGTGATAAACTACCAGTGTAATGGAGCCCAGAGTCCAGAGTAGTCATACCGAACCTGCTTATCGTAAAGGTACTTTATTTGTACCCGATTGGGGATGTAATGCCGCTCTTTCGCTTGATTATCGCTCTTTCATGTAGTTTCCCAGTAATTCCTGTTCGCATTTCGTGGAAATGGCTTGGAATGCTATCTGCAGCTGGACAAGAACGACTTAATTTAGCACATCTGACTTTCTAACAAGTATTATAGTTATTAACGTTGCACCGCCTACACATTTACAGTAAAGTGCTCTCCGAAGTATTTGGGCAAATTACGCCCTTTGGTTGATTTAGATTGTAAAATGTTAAACAATACCGTAAAATGTTATTGCCTACATGTTGTTTTGCGTTTAGAGTTCAAGTAAACGTTGTTGTACCATTATTGAAGTAATTGTCGCTAAATTCCGTTCATGTGACGTAGTTCTTTTGTGCAAAAGTTAGAGTTATTACTGTTTGAAATGTAGCTATGTTATTTGATTATCATTGTACCGCTGTGTTTCGTTTAAACGTCGCAATTTAGCATAACTAACCCCTGTGGCCAATTATTCTTAACTGTAACCAGTAAAGCTTATCATGTTTATTATTATATACCTTATTACTTTAATAAAGATTATTGATTGTTACTTATGCTTTTCATTAGCATTTGCATACACATTTGTGTTTTGTACAGGAAATCAGATGGATTGTAAGTAAGTGTAACGAAAGATAGGTTTAATTCAGCTCGCTTCCACGTTCAGAGTGCGTTCACCTGTGTTGTTGATTTTGCTTTCCCGATTTAGCCCGAATGTGGTGGCGCATCAATATTTAACATCTTTTATCTCGTTCAATAAAATTGTAGCCCTGATTCAAAGGTCGTAAAGAACCTGCCCTCTCGCTGAGCATTTCCAAGTCGGAGCAATTTTTGTTACCGTCCATCGTAACGAGGTTGGGGCTACGTATCCAGTTAAAGTTTCCGATTGTGTCGTTTTTATGTCGTTAAAGTCGTTTTTTTGGGTAACAACTTTTTTATTATACCTGCATCAGAATCGCTGTTTAAAGCACGCCTGAGCGTGAGAATACAGACGATTAAAGCTCGCCGAGCTTTAAAGGTTGTCAAGGAAACGACTGAATGCAACAACGGACATGGACGCGACAAAAACGTAAATAATTCTCGTAACTATAGTAGCAATATTATTATGCCCTCTCGATTTATCACGACAAAAATTATTTTTAAGTTTTTAGTGCGTCATTTATTTCCAGTATTGGAGGTATAATAAAAAATAACGTAAAGTATTCGTGGATAACTGGTCTTTAAAACACTTGCTCTATTTCGAGCACTCCGGCTACGCCGTCGTGCTCGAAAACTCGCGCGAGTTTTAAAGACCTTGTATTGTTTGAGGCTTTCGCGGTTACTCGAATTATTCTCCTTAGCATAGAATTTCGGCTTAGACCGCGTAGTATTTGTATATGAACACCCAGCATTTTCTGGCTTAATGTGCCTTGCACCTTGTGAAGTCGAGCAAAAACCCGCTCGATGGCCTTGCTCTTTGGTGGCTCGTGTTGTTTGAGTATCTTGAGAACGAGGATACTTAGGCAGATTTGGCCGTTTTTGCTGTTTGTGCATCCATATTCACTAACGTTTCGCAAGACCTTGCAGCTTGCAAGGTCTTGCGAAACGTTAGTGAATATGGATGCACAAACAGCAAAACGGCCAAATCTGCCTAAGTATCCTCTTTTAAAGACCTTGTTATCCACTCATACTTTAATATACTAGTCTGTGTATTATTTGTTGCAGTTGTAGTTACAAAAAAATAAGAACAACTACATAATAAAAGCAGTTGATAGCATTCAAACAAGCAAAACTTGACTGCAGTACGTAAGCACCTAAATTAAACTAACGCATTAACCACATCAAAATAATATATGCAAGTAAGTACCTACATGTTAAAACCACTTCAGATGATGTGTGCTCTCAGATTTTTTCCTTTAAAGTGCTACATAGTTATACAATATTTATGAAATGATATAACACTCTTACCATCGCATTAATAGTAATTTACGATACAAGGCACGAGTGGGGTAGAGTTAAAACGCGAGTGACTGAAGATGCTTTATGCATGTGTATCCTACAATATTTTATCTACGATAGAATCTAGAAGACACGGTAAATATTAAAAAAAAATGTAAATGCAAATTAGGATTACCAGCAATCGGTCGTAATTTTGCCTGTTTTAAAAATTTTAAAACACGTAGCTACTGACAACGTGCCTAATGAAATCTTTTAAACACGTTACTACTGACGACGTATATTAATGAATATATGTTATTAAACAGATAAAAATTAATAGCGTAGAAGTAGAAAATTATTTCGATAATATACCCGCAGTAGCTTTGATTAACTGATACTCTTACCTTCAAGGGTGCCCCACATAATTGAAACACAAACTGATGTAGTAGGAGCAAAGATAAAGCACAGTACTGTCAAACATAGTCGGAGATACACAACAGTTTTTCCAATATTAAAGGTTGAATATTTCCTATAAAGTGGCTCGAATGCAAAAGTAATTTTTGTCTACAAATTTCTGAAATTAATGATCGCATATTTTATTAACGAACTTTACTTACGTTCGAAATCAAGTAAATTCCTGCTCCAATAAATGCTACAGTAGCAGCACACATGTGAAATAACAGCGCAGCTGTTTCTTGAACATTACTTGAAACACTGAGACCTCCACAAAAGACGAGTCCAGACCAAAGTGATATTATGTTCCATTTCTCATTTAAATTAATATTCTTGGACTTTATTGCAAAATCTACTTGACGATGTCGAATATAAATCACAATAGATACTAGAATTAAGAAATATTAATAGGTAGTATAAACACATGCTGATGTTAATCATTTTGCATACCCCACATCCATTCAGTTGCCTGCTTATTCTACGAACGCTATTGCTACACGTTTTGAATCGAATACTCAACTGAATGTAATGATTTTAGCCTTATAACCCTAAAAGTATCTTAACAATACATCAAAAGAAATTAAAAACTGGCAGAAATTAATAGGACCATTAAAAGTAATTGCCGGAGATACAAGAACAAACACATACTTGATCTATATTAAGAAGTAGAAAGGCACTCATCCATAACGAATCACGTGATAAAACTCCTTAGTGCCGAGAAAACTTTTTGAAAAAACGATGCCCTAAAAATAGAGGAAGACAAATCCAGTGTGCAAGGATCGGAGCATGACTCAGTTATCACTCGGATTAGCAAAAGTAAAACATCAGGGATATAAGCAGAAGTCGTAAAAGCTATTCGACCTTCGGTAATTAAACTTTTTTACGATTTACTTAACCGGTCAAATACATATAGAGTACATAATGGTGTTCGACAAGAGTGCATTCTCTCTCCGATATTGTTTTACATCTATAGCAAGTACACCATGCGAATAGTAGAAAAAATTGAGAAGGTGGAATATTACTGGATAGCAGAAAAAATCGAAATCTGCGTTTTGACACTCTTTTAATTGCCGCGAGCATTAAAGAGCTTGAAGCTACATATATTGGAAAGGCTAGAAGATGTGTTTTATTTATGATAATTAAACTTGCTTTTACCTTGTTGCAACATAACGAAAAGTTCAGCTCCAGGCTTTTGGTAGTTGCTCGCACAGGCTTCTGGCGTTAGCAAAGTCGGCTCGCTTTGTTGAAGCTCGAATGGCAGCTAGAATAGCAACTTCTGGCTATGAACAATGCACTGCTGTATCTCGGAGAAGCTTTTCCAAGCTGGCATTTATAATACTTCGCGTGGCGTCCCTTTTGCTTCGGGCGATACGCACACCTCGCTTATTGGCAAGCGACTTTCCCAGCTGCTTTCAAAGCGCTAAGTTGCACCAAACCGTTACGTCACTCCCGCAAGCCCGCAAAATATTCGTTGCAAGTTTTAAATACACAATACTTTTTAATCTAGTTACTACAATGTAAGGAATTCAGTTTAGTTTTATCCTAGCAGAATAATGGTTAAATGCCAATGTGATTGTTAATTGTCAAGATGACACAAACTCTGCCGTTGCAATTTAATACGTTAAAACCAAAGGTAATGATACTTGACTTCCTAAATGATCTTCAGAATACTAATAAAATTGATGGATATAAGATGGTTGGTCATTCCATTTACATGGTGTTGCCATGGTAGCTGGCTAAATACAGTCCGTGGTTTTTGAGACCTCACAGTTTAGGAAATCACGTCCTGATTTTCTGAATTTCACAGCTGCAAAGACAACACTTCAGACCAGTAGGAAATAAACCATTAGACATCTAGTAGCACGTTTTCGTTCACTAGAGGTGTGAAAATAAGTTCAAAATATTTTAAATAATAATAATAATGGTGAGGCACTAACACCCCATGAAGGAGCTTGGCCTGCAAGGCGGAAGGTCAGAGCTTCCGTATCCTCGCTCCCACACCCGGCTGGCGTGTGTCAAATTCATGACACGTGGTGATGTGGTGAGCATCACGCATTAGACAACCGCATTATTACCCCTTATTCTTTCGAACGCAGGTCCCCAATTATTTAAATCGACTGGGTAGGATGCCCGCCAGGCATCGATCTGGGATTTGAACTTCAGACTTCCGGGCCGCAGTCCAAATATTTTAAATATTTTTGGTAATTATTATCGAGGAAAGTGGGAAAAGTGATATTTCAGCCTGTCAGTCATTCCGAACTTGAAGGAATTAGCAGAAGCCTTTATTTTGCAGCTTCTTCCGGCAAAGTCGAAACTTGTGTATGAAAAAGAGTTTGTCACATGTCGGCAAAGAAAGTGTCGAACCAGTTGTTCGTGTGTAAAAATGTAAATGCCTAAAGTCGTTAATTCACTGGTAGAACTATTCTAATAATAATATCAACTTCAGCTGTTAAGAAAAATATAAATATTTATCCCAAAGTAAGAGTTCCTTAAATGCAAAAGTTGATTCCATAGACGAAGTTACTACTTTTTTGCCAGATAAGTTTTTACATACCAATTAAATTAGTCATTAGTCATAATGGAATTGTAGGATGCCTGCCGCCGTGCCAAGACGAGTTTTAATAACTAGCATAAATTAATCCAATCGAGATTTCTTGCAAGTACATGTGATCCCCAAAAAAGCAGAAAATGCAAGATTATTTCTCCAATATACGAGGCTTTTTAATACTAATCCATCAGTAATAATACCTGCTCGCCGCGTTCCCAATTTCAATCTACAAACCTCGCGGTGTCTTCATCTAAAAGATATCACATTTTGAACGTGGAGATTAGTTTGTGATTGAAGTTTATAATTATCAAAATATTTTCAGTTTATTCGTTTCAGCATAAAGTAAAGATGGAAATTATGTTTAAAATACAATATTTGCCAAATGTCCCCGGCTGTTTCTGCCAATGGTCACTCTTTTTAAGTATATTTTCGTGCAATTTATTCCACTTCATCAATAACCCAACTATTGTTATGCTTAAGCTAGTCGATTGACTGCTAATTGTTCGCATAGACTCTGTCTTCTTCAAAGCCCAAACGAAAAAAGTCTAGAGGAGTTAGATGGCACAACCCTGCCCACGAATGTATATCACCATGTTGAAAAATTAGAAGGTCACAAAAATAGTAAAGCTACTGTATTAAGTGAGTTTAAAAGTTCATGGTTGAAACCATCTGCAACTAGCTGCAGTTTCCTGAAATACCTGTGTCATGAGACAAGCTTAGCAGATTTTCTCCACAATTTCAAGTCGCAACCTGTAGAGGTTATTACGAGTCTCGTTTGAAAAGGCCGCGCGAGTGTCTCTGGGAAACTCCCTTTAGATAACTACCAGAACTGTGCGTATTAATGTAGAACAAAGTTCTAGAATATATCTTTCTGACGGAACGACATCCATATTGAACGGAAAAAAATGCATAGCGTCATGAAGTTACAGTTTACCAGTCATCTGTTGCTTATTTCCTTTACGGTTCTAAGTGTCGGATTTAAGATATTTTTGTTTAGTGCAAAACCAGTTAGACGCATTTCGTGTTTACGAATTACTTAAAGCGGTTTCAGTTCAGAATCTCCGTGCTAAAATCAAGTATAATATAATCCATTGAGCTCTCATGCTGACCTTGAGCGAAGGTTAACCTGATTTAGACGTTAGAAATTTGAAAAAGTCAACAATTACCCCACATTGCAAAACTGATTGAAATGCGAAATCACGTCCCTTTGTTCGCCCCACACTGGCGTTCTAGTGTAATTGAATATCGAGGGCGAACCAAAAGCTTTGTTCGAGTGGTAGATGAAACCAGTTTACTTGACATTGAAATTTAAGTCATTTCATTGTTTAAGATGTCCAAAGGGTAGTCGCATCAGGAGCCATTCCTGCATATCTTGTCTTCTGGTGTAGAAATTATTTTTATTGCAATAAGGTTTAAAAGCTGTGTTTTGTTGAACATCTAATTATTGTTGTTGTTTAACAATGTACTAGCACTTGCTTTCTTGATATACATATTTCCATTTCTTTGGTGAAGTTTGACTATTCTTAAAATAGCTTTAAACAAACGGAAGTTAAAGAGTTTTTTAAGTGTACATTGAGTAACTCAAGTAGGTATTCCCTCGCCGAAAGCCTTTTGTCAGAAACTGGCAATGCTGTGTATTTCATACATCTTGCTTGCTTGTCTGCAGCGGCGTCCAAATTAAAGGTCCTACCGTCGAGATCAGATAACCCCCCCCCCCCTTGCGCTAAGCTAATCGTGAACTGATCAGAAGCTAATTATCGCTGACCACCCAACGCCCTTCGTCTATTACAAACGCCACTTTATACTGCAACAGTTGTTTCTTTAATCCCGTGGTACGTAGCGCAGTCTTGATGAAAGTTCAAGATCCAAATCCTCAATTTGTAGCCATAAAAAATTTCCCAATATGTTGTGGTAGCATTCGGCATTGGCAGTAACAGTTCTGCTATTGCGGTGTAAAAAAATAACCCAATAACAGCTCCATCCCAAAAATTACATCAGATAGTAACGCGAAGCTGATGCATTGCTCGTGGAGCCACGACGCGAAGCGAAGTGCTTCTAACGTGGCTAGTGCTTCAATGGCACTTATACACGTGTATCATACGCTACTTTTTCTACGTAGTTCGGTGACGCTTTTCTGTCACATTGTGTTAGATATTCTAGGTTATGTTGACATTCAAACTTACGGCAAAGCGTGTTTTAATATTGTATTAAAACACGCCACCAATGGTAAGGTGCGGAAAAGACGTAATTCGGGCGCTAATATTAAGAGTGTTACAAAAGTCACTTTTGACACTAGAAACTGTGCAAAAAGATGCCATTTTGACAAAATCATAGAACAAATTAATTTTTGTAAAAGGATTGCATGATTTTAATTTGTTCTTCCCTTGTAAAATGCTGAGTGATTAAATTGCATGGTCTTTAGATACCTAACAGATGTTAAATATAAACACTCTATTAAGGCGTTTCGGCCATCTTGTGTTTTCCATTGTCCATGACCGAACCAATTAAGTTTTTCTTCTGCAATGTGGATACCCTGGTAAGTTCTCCTAAACAGTCGATCTTCACTGCTGTTAATTTTAGCAGTTTTTCTTTCTTTGCTGGTGGACTTCACTTCCACAACACAGTTTCAACCATGTACTAAAAAATATAATTGCAAAATTTTGTCACCCACATCTCTCTCCAATGGTTAAAAATGTAGAAGTTGGTGCTTTAAACTAATATCTTTAAACAGCAATAATTTCTAAAATTCCTCTATTCTCAATTAATGCACTAAGTGCTGCACCTGGTCATGGTTTATCTGTCATACTCTATCTTCTATTTTTAAACTTTCTGCACCATTTTTACAGTTGCATATGCAGCATACTGCGTTTTCGTAAACATATTGCATTAGTATACGAATCTTCAATCGCTAAACCCTTTCAGCTGAACTTTCACACTACAAATGACATTTGAATACTGAATATTTTAAACACGAAATGTCATTAAACATTCACAATTTATCAGTGTATTGGTTACAAATACTACCACTATTTAAATAATTCAAAGGCATTACCAGCGTACATATATCAAACAAGTAGAGACACTCATGCAAAATGTTGAAACCTGTCCAGAGTGCCTGGGGCAGTAACTCGGGGGGGTATTTCTGAACTTCACTGTCAGATGGAAGCACAAAGTTCTACCAATCAGAGCCAGTTACTGGCTCTGCTACCAATCATGATGTGACCAGAGTCAGTGGATATAGGAGAGTACCGCCACGTCCGCCATGTTTATTCCTCTAAGATATGCGTCAATTTGAGGTTTGTAACACAATTCCGACAACGTGACGTTTGTTGACAATCCAAAACTTTACTTAAAATTGGCAATACTGTAAGTCTACATCAAATTCGAGGTTAGCAGGTTAGTTTTTGCGTCAGTTTTGACACAAACTGACGCAAAACATAACCTGCTAACCTCGAATTTGACATAGACCTACAGTCTTGCCAATTTCAAGTAAAATTTTAGACATAACTCAGTCAGTTATTTCTGATGGGAACAAAAATGGCGGCGATGGCGGCATTTTCGCGGATCAAAGAATGTCGGTACTCTCCTATATACACTGGCTCTGGATGTGATTAGTGTACCTGTATAATACTTTAGTAAGAGTAGAGCAAACAGCGAAAAATTTTGGATCATTTTTTCATGGCTACCAAGATTTAATGATATATTGAAAAACAAGGTTGGTAAAACTGACACACGAGTTGTCAGTTTCATCAAATTCAAGGTTAGCAGGTTAGTTTTTGCATCAATCAGTGTCAAAACTGACGCAAAACCTAACCTGCTAACCTCAAATTTGATGAAACTGACAAATCGTGTGTCAGTTTTATCAACCTTGTTTTTCAATATATCATTAAATCTTGGTAGCCATGAAAAAATGATCCAACATTTTTCGCTGTTTGCTCTACTCTTACTAAAGTATTATACAGGTACACTAGATGTGATCAAGTAGTGGCGCCACCTGTTAGTACCATCGAAAAGTACCCCCCAAGAGCCATTCAAGGTCATCCAAATCGGAATTTTGACATAAAAAAACCGACAGTGAGTGTCTCTACTTGTTTGATTTATGTACGCTGGCATTACTACATTTGTTTCCAAGGCTAATTTGACTAAGTTGCATTTTGGTTGAACAAGCCTCGTAAATCCATAAAATGAGCAGTTCAGGTAGTTGAAGTAGTAAACACATTTGCAAAAAATGCGACCCAGATTGCATCGTTTTTTGGGCTGTCTAATATGGCAAAGTACACTGGCCATAGTTTTAGAAGGTCCTCTACTTCCATTTTAGTGGGTGCAGGGGATGAAATATTGTGGCTTAAAGTTCTCAGAAAATGGAATTCGATGTCAATTGTAAAAGGGCATGTGGGACGGTTCATTACAAAAATAGAATTTGGAATAGTATTATTGGTGGCAAAACTTCGAAGATTATAAATGTTGAAAACGTTTCCAACATTCAACAATACTACTAAGTTATTTTACCATCTACTTCATTTGGCATTAGCGTAAAATAGCAACTCCAGTAGCACAATAACCATGAATCTATTAAAAATTAATAATCACTAACTTTCATTGGTATCTGAAAAATTACGTTCCTACAGCTAAAATAGCAAAGCAGACTAGTGAAATAAATGAATACTTACACAGAATTACTCCGATTGCCATCATTTGAGAAAATATACAACTTTCTGGTGGTGTCGTCCCAATGTCACTGAGGAAAGGAATATATGATGATACGTGTCCATTTTGAGTCGATACAAAATAACTAGAAAGATCTTAATTACTGCTTCAATCTATAGTATTAATTTGTACAATATGAAAGATGAGCGAGTTCACATAATTTTTCACCGGGAAAATATTAATTGTGAAAAATGAGATGCGGAAAAGTTTTGCTATTCATGCTATTAATACTATAAATGATATAAAATAAATTAAAAGTTATTTCGTATGAGAAAAGAATAACGTACCACGTTATAAAAGTTAATAAAAACCAGCCAACTGTAACTCGAGGTAAATAGTGGAGTTTGAAAATATTTGACATCATTATGTAGATAAAAGCTGTACTATGCAAGAATGCGGAGCGTTTGTTTCTGAACTATATTTGCTTTATTTCATGCTTTATTCTGCGTCATTTATAAACTTAAGGCCATCGTCTTTATTAGTTACTGGATCAATTATTATTTTAATTACTAATGCAGAATATTATAAACTTGCAGCAATTTAATGATGGAAATTCCATGAGAATTATATAAAATGAAAAAAATATTCTTATATATAAAAAGAACACGATCGTCAACCAACTACTACTCAAATTAGTATTATTGCTAGCCGTTCCAAATTAGTATTAATAGCCTAAAATTGTATGTAAAGTACCAAACAAGCCAAGCAAAGTTCAGTTTGATTTTCTTTTGTAATATATAAAAACAGCCATTACTTATAAACACCAAGCAATGTAGTTAATCACTACAAAAACTGGAAGAAATACATTTACATGTAGATTATATTTTTTTTTCTTCTAAAGTATTTTGATCAATGGTAGAGCTTCTGGTTTGTGACCTAAAAGTCTTACTTGATTCCCGATGGCGGCCAAGACTACAAAAAGCTAATGTTGACATCCACTACAGTTTCCCAATTAGTCTTTAGTAACCGCAGAGGGAAAGGGGCTGTACATTTAGGATTCCGCAACGAATTGTGCACTGGATTTTCATTTTTGTATCTTAAAACTTCTTTTCTACAAAGCTTTTCTTTAGATTAAAGCATTGCATCAGGTGTAAATAAATTCTGGCAATTAACTAGTTCCCTAACCGTAAAAACAGTTTAATATCCTTTATCTAATAGACTTGTCTGTCCGAGACGCTGTTTTGTCTGTCCGGGACGCTGTTTCAGCAGCCAAACCGTAAGAGATAGAGAAAAAAGTTATTAAATGAGACATTTGTCTCACTGGTTGCTAGTTTTTTACTTAATAGGCAATAGAAACGTTTGAACATCAGGTACAACCAGAGAAAAAAAATGTCCACCTCAATACCAGGTGACCGGTTTCAAAGCCGAATACAACAAAATAATAGTATATTACCAAGTTACTAGAAACATTTAATTATTATAAAAACGGAGTTCCCCAGTTCAGAACTTTAAATTATAGAAGTGTGGAAGTCCTCAATTACGTTGGACACATCATTTGTTTACTAAAAATTTAAAACTTGCCATGTGTTTAATTATATCAAATAAAGATTTGCAAGCAAACAATACTTCGAGTATTTAAATTTGACTAACAGTGAAAAGTAAACAGTTTGATGCGATTTTAAAAAATAATAAAGAATAAGGTAGTCGTATTTCAAAGTTTTAAAATTGCAACGAGCTTGATTATGAGACGTTGGCTGCTTACTCTAGGACACTATGTCACTTAATATACATTATTGACATTCACATTCTCTCTGAAAGAGTTACGAACAGGCCAGTGTTTTCATCAGGATATTTTGTTGAAAAACAATAACAGAGCAAATAAAGTTCACTACATTGACCTCAATGTCAAGCAATT
The DNA here is from genome assembly GCA_940337035.1 of Agriotes lineatus. Classification (NCBI taxonomy): domain Eukaryota; kingdom Metazoa; phylum Arthropoda; class Insecta; order Coleoptera; family Elateridae; genus Agriotes; species Agriotes lineatus. The sequence goes on from CALNHX010000231.1 coordinate 199,132, forward strand.
CTTTGGAGGTTGGCAGTTTTCAATCTCCGTGAAAGTTTTCTTGTTCCTTTTTAATTGTTAATCGTTGATAACGAGGGCAGATTGTCCCTCGAAACGTTCGTTATTTAATACGTTATTTAATCATTTTAATTTGCAGAGTGACGAAATACCCAAAAAAGAATATGAATTACCATTCGCTCTTGACCCTACCCCCTTCCTAAACTGCAACGACGACGTTCGATGCTTCATCGAAATTTAGTCGGAGGTGTTTCACTGTGGATATGAAGATTGTCGCAGGTGGTAACGCTATTGTGATTCCTGACTGTGGTATTTTGCAAGTATAGCATTATCGGCCGCAAAAAACTCAATTTAATCGGATTTATTAAGTTGTGCTGTGCATATAAACTTTTTGAGTTTCGGGATTTTTCTAACGTATCTTTTTTTCCAGCGGCACCAAATAGAGACTTTACATCAAATCAGAATACCGCACGTTTGTCCATCCATCGAGTTGACTACATTTCATTGCCGCCAGTGGCTTCCAGTTGCACTTTCCGCCCCAGGTGTATTCTCGTCACCTCCCGTCGACCTGGCAATGACTCCTGTCTTCTCGATTAATTTTTGAGTTGCCCCTATTTTAAAGTAGTAAATAAACCCATTTCAGGTGCCTCGAACCACCCTTGTCTCAACTGAAAACTGCGGGTGGCTTTTCCTTTTGAGTACCGTTCCGTTTTGGCCAGTAACAGTATTCACATTTATATATTATTCTGTTCCTTATTGTTAGTTTATGTTTCAGTAGTAATGGTGATTGCAACGTTCCACCTGAAGAAATTCCAAGCATGCCGTCTATATCAGGTTTAGTTCGAAAATGTAAAACTATAGTGCAGGATGAAACTGAAGCAGCTACAACTAAGAAAACAAGAAACTGACATAGAGATCTCACTAAATGAGCCTTAAATGTTGATAGAGAAGCGATAGAGAAAACAAAGAAAATGCGGTTATTTGTTTTGAAAAACTGAACTCTGAAAACTGAAGTTGAATCTAATCCTAAACCTATTAGTTACGCCTGCCTTTCTTTCATCGCCGGATTAACCGACAGAATAAGAAATTTCTTAGATAAGAAGAACATCACGAAACGTCAAGTTCAAATCGACGACCACGGCATAACCCGGAAGAACTTACCATTATAACTAAACTTAAATGGGCACTATACAGTTTTGAACTATTTGAAGCTCCAGGCGAAGACCGGATCTACCCAGCTCTTTCTCAGGGCTGGGGTGAACTATCCACCGGTTTATGTGAGATGCTAAGAGCAAGTTTGGCCCTAGGTCATATAGCAGTATTCTGGAGTAAAATGAGAGTGGTATTTATACCAAAACCGGAAAAGGAAAGCTGTACCCAGGCTAAACCTTACCGACCAATAAGTCTGACATCATTTATTCTGAAGACATTAGAAAATTTAATTAGGTATTGTTATGATACACTAAGGGTAGTTGTAAAAAGCCGGACAAAATAAAAACATCTTACCAGTTCCAAAAACCATTCGAAGTATATCTTCCAAAGCAGAAAGAGTAAAACGAAGAAGAAGTCTTAACCAAACTAATGGGGAAAATCTGGTGCATTGATTGATCAAGAACAGAAAATGGAACAGGTCCGGGTATTTCTGACACTGGACCAGGAAATGAAATAAGCATAAACCTGGGACAATATGCAACTGTATTCCAGACCGAGGTAACAGCAATTCTAACTTGCGCCCAATCAATGGTGCAGAGATCCTACAAAAGTAGAAGAATAAATATCCTGACGGATAGTCAAGCAGCTATAATAGCGCTGTTATCAAACCAGTTTAAATCAGAACTGGTACGTGAATACCACAGCAAACTGGTTCAACCGGGAGAACACAACAAATTGAGCTTGATGTGGGTCAGGTCACCAGGGAATAATAAGCAACGAACAATCTGATAACTTAGCAAAGTCAGCGAGCTCAATCCAGCTGATAGGAAACGAGCCTATCTGTAATATAGCTTATAGGATGATCAGGGAGCAAATTAGAATCTGGTTACGAGATTATCATCGCAAATTATGGTACGACTCCCCTAAAGCAAGGCACTTTAGAAACTTCGTAGGAGAACCGTCCAAGAAAGCGACATTGGTACTTCTGGAAAATGGAAGGGAGAAAATAAAATACGTAACAAAGATAACTACTGGACACTGTTATATGAATATGCCCACAATAGGGGTAGTAACACACACATATTACAGATTCTGTGAAGAGGAGGACTACAATTTACTGGTTATGCGAGTGCACGGAACAACTCTACGACAAAAACACCTCATTAAAAGCATCAGTACGCTTTTCTAAGAACATTGGAATATCTTTGTAAGGCAAAGTAAAGCACTGGGAAGCACAATAGGTCCTTTAGGCTACAGTGTAAGAAGGGGGGACAAACCCAACCAGCAAATGCAGGTCAAACAAAGCTTGCCCAAACTGTTCAGGGTCACATCTATTGAGTGAATGTCGAGCGACAGATAATGACCTAAAATGTGTAAACTGTGCACATGCAGTGGAAAAATTGAGAATGAAATTGGACACAAATCATCCAGCTTGGAGTACCGACTGTGCAGTTTTTAAACGTAAATTGGAACAAGCTAGAAGCAAAATTGATTTTTTAGAGTAGGTGAAAGAAGTTCTGAAATTATATATTTTAATTCCCAAACTATGTTAAAACATATAGAAGAGTTAGAAATTTTAATGTTATGGAGGCGCCCGGCGTTGCTATTCCTAAGTGAATCTCGCATTACGGATGAGATCGAGGATTGTGAAATACATTTTCCAGGGTATAGTACAATAAGGTGTAATTCTCAAAGTCGAAAGACCGGGGCCGTAGTTATAGTGTTGAAAAACAATATCGAATTTAGGGTAATATCGAATATCACATATAACAAGAACTTGAAATTTGAAGAATGGTGTGACGGAAATGTATCAGACCGCAGCGAACATTTAATTATAGGTGATTTTAATATTGACATGTCCAAGGACAGTTTCTATGCGAAACGTTTAACAAATCTAATTCAACATCTAGGCATAAAACAATTAGTTCGCGATTATACAAGGGTGACTGAAACCTCGAACACATTAATAGATCTAGTAATAACTAACATTTCGAATTTAAATGTTGATGTCCTAGATTCGATAAAGATCACTGACCATTGCGATAAACAATGCATAACCAAAGAGGTCAAAACGGTGGGTAAAAAATTTTTTGATGACTACTCACAAACTGCTTTATTAAATAAATTAGCTAATTGTAATTACGATAAGAGTACAAATGTACACATTGCAGCTGCAGGCATTGTGCAATCTTTGCATAATTTCTTAGCTGACCTGATTACGTACCGCATTAGCAAGGTGAAAAATTCTTACACATGGTTTTGTACAGAATTGCAACAGTTACAGAAGTATCGGAACACGTTATACAAAAAGACTAGATTATCTGAAAATGCAAATGATTGGAAACATTATAAAGAAATCAGAAACAAATATAGCAATTTGATTAAAGACAAGAAAAATCGCTACTATGAAAATAAAATTAAAGAAAGTCAAGGCGATTAAAAAAATATGTGGAGAATTATTAAACATACATATAAATAAAAAGCCGGAAGCAGAATTTACACCGAAAAACATTGTATTCCAAGTAGTAGATATAACCGATTCCAAAGAGTAAGCTGAAAATTTCAACCATTACTTCATAAATAGTATTGTCTACATAAATCGTGATATACTAAACACCAATTTTGAAGAGGCATTCATACCTGATCCTGTTAACATCTTTAAAGTTAAGATTTCTTTAATCGATCTTGAGCAAACAATAACGATCATAAAAAGAAAGGGTGGCACAGATGGCATTTAGGTTCAGGTTCTAAGAGATACATTGCCAATTATAGGAATCCCCTGGTAAAATTAATAAATAAGTCGTTAAAGAGTGGAATTTTCCCAGAATACTGGAAGAAAGAAATTCCTATCAGAAAAATTGTGGGTACAAAGAAATGTGAAGAATTTAGACCAATTAATACGTTGCCGGTGTACGAACAAATTTTAGAAAAAAATGTCAAAGACCAATTGCAGGAGTTTATCGAAGCAAATAAGATTATAAGTGGCAAACAATCCAGATTCAGAAGCAAACATTCGTGTAAAACGGCATTAAATCTACTGTTAGCCAATTGGAAAAGTGAACTTGATCAACAGAAAAGTGTAGAGGGCGTGTTTCTAGATTATAAGTGTGCTTTTGAAACAATCGATAGGAAAAAATCTGGTGTGATACACTCACACAACTTCCTTTTACAGTGATCTTATAATTAGTCAAAAATTTAATTTTTAATTTTTAAGCATTTGTCAAAAATTTTCAAAAATTACGAATTCTACAAAAACGGTACAAAATAGAGCTTTAGTTGAAGAGACAAATTTTCTCTAAAATCTTAAGCAGAATTCAAAAATGTAATAATATACCGGGTGTTTTATTTAAAATAGGAGTTAATAAAAAAAATAAAAACAAAAACAAAAGAAACCCACTTTAGAAGTTTTTAACTGAAAAATCACCTATCTCACGTCAATGCACATTAAAAATGTAATAAAAATGTAAAGTTTGAAAAAAATCGTTAGAACCGTTTTTAAAAAAATCGAAAAAAACTTAAAAATCACAAGAGTAAACACCTACTTCCGGTTATGCGATTTTCTTCAAAAGCTTGCTGTCTCATCTACATAGTACACAAAACTTATATATGAAGTTTCAACGCCATACCTCTTTTCGTTTTTGAGATATTCTGTTCACAGACAGACACACAGACAGACAGACAGACACACAGACAGACAGACACACAGACAGACAGACACACAGACCAATGAAAAAAAATATGTTTTTTGGGATCAGGGGACTCTAAAACGTGAAGATCTGTTGAAAACTCAATTTCGAATTTTTGGGGTGAATCCAATACTTCCTTTATCGTAAAAGGAAGTAAAAACTGATTACAAAAGTGGACAAATATGGAATACAGGGAATCGAGTAACAATGGTTCGAGAGTTATCTATCTTTGCAAACCTAAACAACTGTGTATGATGAAGAGGAATCGACGGAAATTCTTAACACATTGGGGGTTTCTCAGGGATTCCTATTAGGTCCATTGCTATTTCTACTGTACATCAATGATCTGGAAATAAATATCAAGCACTGCTCGCTAAATTTGTTTGCTGACAACACATTAGTTTGGGTAACTACTGAAAATATTACTGATGCCGTCACCAAAATAAATACAGATCTTGAGATAATATCACTGTGGTTACAAATCAATAAACTAAAATTAAATATTGTCAAAACAAAGTGCATAATTGTATCAAATAAAATTAATAGTCAAAATATAACTGTTAAGGTAAAATAGAAGGTCTAGAAATAGAATAAGTGCCTGAAATTAAATATCTGGGAGTTATTATAGATAATAGATTTACTTTTCGTAGTTATATAAATTGCATTACTAAGAAAGTTGCTAAAAAAATTGGATTTTTGGAAAGAATAGCTAGTAACCTAAGTATTAATGCTAGAATTCTAGTCTATAAAACCATTATTGCGCCACACTTTGATTACTGTTCAAGTGTCCTCTTTCTTTGTTACGAAGCGGATTTGCAAAGGTTGCAAAAACAACAAAACAGAGCGATGCGAAATATTGTACGATGTTCTAAATATACGAATATTAAGTTAATGCTAAATACGTTACAGTGGCTAAGTATCAAACAACATATTTATTTTAATATAGTGGAGTAGCATAGAGACACCTTGATCGTGATATCAAAATTAATTAGGTCAATTAAAATCGCGAATTAAATTCAATTAACTCCGCGGTTTGACCCAATTAATTTCGCGGTTTGCTCTAATTAATTTTCATATGTGCTACTGATTAAATTACGCTTTAGCTACTGATTAAATTACGCGGCGGCCATTTTTAATTTGCTTCCGGAATTACGCGGCGGCGCGCAGGAATGGATTATCGAGATTTCCATTGTCCCTGCCTACTATATAGCTTTCATTTTTCTCTAAGTTTTATTTTCTGAATTTAAACTTCCCGGGTGTCGGCCATCTTGGTTTTCTGGGCGCGCACTTATCTCGGATGCCAGTTTTAATTTCAATTTAGCTCCCATTTTTTAATTTGATTACGTCACGCCGAAGTCTTCCGTCTCACTCTTCGCAACTGTTCTCTCTAGCTCGCATTTATTTAATTTAAAAAAACTTTTTGCGACGTCCCTAAGCCGGATTCGAACCAACAACCGCAGTATTACGAGTCTAAGGGTTAACCACCTCAGCTACCCCGACAGCGTACCTGAATGCGGTTAAAACTTCAACACTTGCGTGCCGTTTCGGCGCCCTGTTTAACTAATGAATTTAAAATTTACATCGCTGTTTATGAACATAGATATTTTTAAAATTTATGCTCAGTTTTACTAGAGCAAATACATTTTGTCCCTCGAAGAAATTTCAAAAAGAGGCCAGTTTAAAACCGTTTAATAGATGTGGCTATCGGAAACCCATTTCACTGCTCTGACGTCATACTGCCAGACTTTAAAACAAACTATTTTTCAAAAATATAAATTATAAGAATGGAATTGTGTAGCCTATTGTGTTTAAATGTTGATACAATTTTTTAAAAATTGGTTTTGTAACTGGTTTTTATGGAAATAATTCTTTTATTTTTATAATTTGCGTGACGTGCATGAATGGATTATCGAGATTCTCATTGTCCCACCCTACAATATAGCTGAAAATTTCCGCTCGACCGTCGCAAATTTGAAAGCTATATGAATATCGGTGCACCTAATTTGTTTAGAGCTTGGTCAATTAATTTAATCGTTTGTTAAAATACGCGTATTCCTATGCATTACCAATTTTCGGTTGTATAACGAGGATAGCAATTTAAAACAGGTTGAGACATGCGGTTATGGCGAACAAAGCATCGTCTCCCGTCTCGCTCATTGCAGCTGTTCTCTCTTGCTCCCAAAGTCGACTTTGAACCCTAGTTGTCACGAGATTCTCATATTTGGTTTTTATTTTATAAGTAAAGCGTTTTAGTTACTTTGAAGCACACCTTTTATAAAACGCACCAGTCAAACTTAAAATAAATCACTAGGTTTTGGCGAGAGTCGGCATCGAAATGACAATTTAGTAATAATTTTCAAAGTACATTACTCTAACTTGTTGCAATTTTAGTAAGATTTGAATAAAAACACCACTTTCATTGAAAAATCTTCTGCCACAAGCATTTCGATAAACAAAATTTCAGTTACGTAGGCTTATTGTTCATTTTTATTACGAAAATTAACTCAAAATTGAACAAAAATCACGCAATTACACATCATGTCACATAAATTTTTACAAAAATCGACATCATGTCACATAAATTATACAAAAACTGATATCATGTCACTTGAAATTATACTAAAAACGACATTTTTACACGACAAAAATTGAACAAAAATCACGCAATTACACATCATCTCACATAAATTTTTACAAAAAGCGACATCATGTTACATAAACTCTGCATAATTTTGCAAATTTTTTACACTTTTTTATAAAATGCATCGCTCAAAATTAAAAGATATCGCAATTTCGTTGAAAAAATCTTCTACCACAATCATTTCGATAAACAAAATTTAAAAATTCTTGTACTTTTGATGGAAATATATGTGTGTTGACCACAAATTAACATAATTTTGAATAAAAACGCGCAATTTCGTTGAAAAAAATGTTCTGACACCATCATTTCACTTAAAATTTTACAAAAACTGACATCATGTGTCTTAAAATTATACAAAAAACGACATTTTTATTCAATAAGCGATAAAAAATACGCCAGCCCACATTATTTCACTTAAAAAATTATCACAATTTGTTTTATAAATCGTTTTGTAAAACGAAAATGATGTAAAAACAGTTTTAGAGTTATTTCTAAGCATAATTTTGCAAATGTTTTACACTTTTTTTTATAAAATGTATCGCTCAAAGTTAAAATAAATCACAATTTTTTAAATTATATCACACCATTATGAAATCGTAGATTGATTTTTTGAAATTTTACACTTTGTAACTGTAAAATAACTTCAAATACTAATATTTTAGCTTTAGATTTTGTAATTATTGCAGATTCGTGAAAAAACAAAAGCAGAGTAGAAATAAAAAACACAAACACTTTGTAATATTCAAATATATTGTTCTTATTTCGTATAATACTTAATAATATAAAAGTAAATGTACAGCTGAATGTCTTATTGTCTAAAAATCCGCTAGTAATTTACAAAACTGTAGTTTGAGGTGTACAACGTTTCAAATTAAAAAATCTGCAAGTAATAAAATCAGAATTCGTTTACATGGGATCGTAGAACAAATTTCATTGTGGCATTTTAAAGTTTAAGGCGCTCCCAATCCAGGATTCCGTTCGTATTTGATGTTGAGAACCTCTGCCTTAGAGGTGTTTTTCTAACGGCCCTTTTTTGGAAGTGCTTCCTAATCGACGTTTTTCTGACTGCACCTTTTTGATGTGGACTTGGATGAGTAGCTGGTGTTTTTAATTTATATTCTGAATCGGACTCCCAGTTATCAGTTTCCATTTCGGTTTTTCCTGTAGTACCAGTCGGGGTTGGCTTCTTTTGCTGTTTAGGTTTAGCTAGCAGCACATGAGCAACGTTAACGCCTTTGATGTAATCAGCAAACTGTAGGCGTCCGGGTGGATTAATAGTTTTTCGAGGCCTCAGAGCGTCGTGAACTAAATCGACTATCTTAGACGCCGGTAAAATTTTACCCTTTATAGTAACGGTACCCTTGCGATCCCAGCTCACATCGTTTGAAGCATTCAAAATGCGTAGGAAAACTTCAGCTTTTTTCTTAAAAGCTTTGGGAAGTGTTGATAAACTAACGGCATTTGATAGGCTGTTACTGCTTGTTTCAATAGGTATTTTGATTGGCTGCCGTGCCTGGTTTGTGAAATAAAGGAATCTTTGTAACACTTGGTTGTACTGCCCCCATTCATCGTGATCAGTTAATTTGGACTTTAAAACTTTTTGCATTTCGTCATCAAGCTGAGATAATATATTTTTCTCCGAATTATCGCCAGACTTAAGGCGTTGGACAAATTTCGGGGATACAACTAACATCTTCCGCGCTTGGTCCATTTTAGTCGAAAAGGAGCTCAGTCGTTTGTTCTGGTAGAGCCGTCATGAATATACTAACTTAAAATCAAGACTTTCATAATAAATATATAAAAAAATATATATCAGGTACGGGAATCGAACCCGTATTCTCTCTCGAGATCAGAGCTTAAATCTGACGCCTTAACCATTCGGCCAACCTGCCTCCCTGTATAAACGAGCACTCTCTGCATAATTAAGAAAGAAAACATATAGTTTAAAAGCCTTCTATTTGCAATTTTAGCCGTTTGTTCTGGTAGAGCCGTCATGAATAAACTAACTTAAAATCAAGGCTTTCATAATAAATATATAAAAAAAATATGGCAGGTACGGGAATCGAACCCGTATTCTCTCTCGAGATCAGAGCTTAAATCTAACGCCTTAACCATTCCGCCAACCTGCCTCCCTGTATAAACGAGCACTCTCTGCATAATTAAGAAAGAAAACATATAGTTTAAAAGCCTTCTATTTGCAATTTCATACAATATTTTATATAAATTAAGCCATATACAAATTTCTAAATCGGATTTGATATATATTTATTGAAGGAGTTGATCCTCAACTGACGTTTTATTATTATTTGTCGTGATTCGTCATCGCTGAATTTTACAGGAACCAACCTGTCTGCTATGTGACGCAGGCAGTGTTTCCATACCTTTTATTTTAAAATTTGTAAACCAGAGGTCCAGGATGCAGCCGCACCAAGTAACAGAGTACAATGGTTTAAAACGAGTTAGTGCGGCAGCAGTTTGGACCTCTGGTTTTATAAAATTTTAAAATAAAAAGGGATGGAGACATTACGTACGTCATACAGCAGACAGGTTGGTTCCTGTAAAATTCAGCGATGACAAATCACAACAAATAATAATAAAACGTCAGCTGAGGGGCAACTCCTTCGATAAATATATATCAAATCCGATTTAGAAATTTGTATATGGCTTAATTTATATAAAATATTGTATGAAATTGCAAATAGAAGGCTTTTAAACTATATGTTTTTTCTTAATTATGCAGAGAGAGCTCGTTTATACAGGGAGGCAGGTTGGCCTGTAACAGCCTGCATTGACTAATTATTTGCTTACTTTAGGGCTACGAATAATTACCACTGTTAATGAACTTTTTATTCTCAGGCAGCTCAGATCCAATTTACTCTCTCAAGTATATAGAAAAGTACATATAACATAAAGGGATTTATTTGGGTATAACTATTTACACTGTAACATAATAAAAATGTTTCCCGTATTTGTTACAAAAATAATATGGTTTCTTCTCTGGCCTCTTTGGACGCCTGGCAGGCAGACAAACCCTTTTTCTTCACGGGCTGGACGGGTTGCGGATCGCCAAGATAGCGCACGTACCGCTATTGTGGCTGGCGCCAACGTCCTCTAGCGGCTAAAACTGCAAATGTAAGAATTCCAGGTTAACTTTATGTATAATTGCCGGACATAAATACGGGTGTAATCTTGTTTATTTCGGGGGCTGTGACTATAAATTGACGTGGGGCGAAGGCCTGACTTGCCCCAACCTAGTCCGTAGTGCCGAAAATGTCTCTTTCGGCGAGTGAGATGACAGTGTATCAAATTTCTCTAGAAACGGTGTTAACCTTAAAATTTGCTAATTAAACCATGGAGATTGTAATTGTTAAATTAAAGCACTACTGACAGGCTCAGGACGTCTATAAAACAGGATTTCTCTAGGTGAGTAAAGTTTTGAATTTTTATAACAAAATTACTGGGAGCATTTGCCGGGGTTGACCTTGACCTCCAGATAGGTTTACGTGGTTAATTTCGGGATTCGAAACTTTTACTTTGACGCAAAAGTACACACAGGGGTCTATGAAATTAATTACCAACTTTCTGAGAGGCGAGTGAAGCTCCTTTAGGTTTTATGAACAGATTTCGTGTTTTAGCTCAATAAGGATTTTGAGGTTATTACTAGAATAAAGAGTGAAGCTCTTTTAAGTTTTGCGAATAAGTTTCGTATTGTTTCTTGCGACTAGCATGGGGAGCTTCTCCAGAGGGGCTTTAAAATAGGGAAAAGACAGGTCTGTATACTAGGAGCCGTTTCTACAGGTTGAGAAAAATTTATAACAAATCGTTTTAGGTCGATAATCGCGAAGCCATCAACGATTTTTATTATAACGAGTTCAGGAAAGTTTAACAGAAATCGAGATTGATTTATAACAAGTCGTTTTAGGTCGATAATCACGAAGCCATAAACGATTCTCATTAGATCGTATTCAGGAAAGTTTAACAGAAATCGAGATTGATCTATAACAGGTCGTTTTGGGTCGATAATCACGAAGCCTCAAAACGATTCTTGTTATAGCGCGTTCAGGAAGGTTTAACAGGAATTTCTAGTCGCAGGAATCAAGTGTTTCGGACCGGATCAAGATCTAGGTCCCAGAGGACCTAGAGCGAGGCGCTGGTCAGGGACGGTGGACGTAAGCTCTTCTAACAGCGTGCGTTTTCTATTTATACAATACCATACTGTTTATCAGTGCCGGAACGATGATTACTCCGTGTTATCATGTTTCTCGCGCTTTGGCGATGTCTTCTAGGTGAATGTGACGAAATTTTAGCTGGACGAAATTTGAAAGCATTCTAATGCGTAGAAATAATAATTTCGGCCGACGCTAACGTCACAGGCCAAATGGTTAAGGCGTCAGATTTAAGCTCTGACCTCGAGAGAGATTACGGGTTCGATTCCCGTACCTGCCATATTTTTTTTATGTATTTATTATGAAAGTTTTGATTTTAAGTTAGTTTATTCATGACGGCTCGACCAGAACAAACGGCTGAACTCCTTTTTCGACTAAAATGGACCAAGCGCGGAAGATGTTGGTTGTATCGCCGGAATTTGTCCAACGCCTTAAGTCTGGCGATAATGCGGAGAAAAATATATTATCTCAGCTTGATGATGAAATGCAAAAAGTCCAAATTAACTGATCACCTATTGAAACAAGCAGTAACAACCTATCAAATGCCATTATTTTATCTACACTTCCCAAAACTTTTAAGAAAAAAGCTGAAGTTTTCCTACGCACTTTGAATGCCTCAAACGATGTGAGCTGGGATCGCAAGGGTACCGTTACTATAAAGGGTGAAATTTTACCGGCGTCTAACATAGTCGATTTAGTTCACGACGCTCTGAGGCCTCGAAAAACTATTAATCCACCCGGACGCCTACAGTTTGCTGATTACATCAAAGGCCTTAACGTTGCTCATGTGCTGCTAGCTAAACCTAAACAGCAAAAGAAGCCAACCCCGACTGGTACTACAGGAAAAACCGAAATGGAAACTGATAACTGCGAGTCCGATTCAGAATATAAATTAAAAACACCAGTTACTCATCCAAGTCCACATCAAAAAGGTGCAGTCAGAAAAACGTCGATTAGGAAGCACTTCCAAAAAAGGGCCGCTAGAAAAACACCTCTAAGGCAGAGGTCCTCAACATCAAATACGAACGGAATCCTGGATTGGGAGCGCCTTAAACTTTAAAATGCCACAATGAAATTTGTTCTACGATCCCATGTAAACGAATTCTGATTTTATTACTTGCAGATTTTTTAATTTGAAACGTTGTACACCTCAAACTACAGTTTTGTAAATTACTAGCGGATTTTTAGACAATAAGACATTCAGCTGTACATTTACTTTTATATTATTAAGTATTATACGAAATAAGAACAATATATTTGAATATTACAAAGTGTTTGTGTTTTTTATTTCTACTCTGCTTTTGTTTTTTCACGAATCTGCAATAATTACAAAATCTAAAGCTAAAATATTAGTATTTAAAGTTATTTTACAGTTACAAAGTGTAAAATTTCAAAAAATCAATCTACGATTTCATAATGGTGTGATATAATTTAAAAAATTGTGATTTATTTTAACTTTGAGCGATACATTTTATAAAAAAGTGTAAAACATTTGCAAAATTATGCTTAGAAATAACTCTAAAACTATTTTTACATCATTTTCGTTTTACAAAACGACTTATAAAACAAATTGTGATAATTTTTTAAGTGAAATAATGTGGGCTGGCGTATTTTTTATCGCTTATTGAATAAAAATGTCGTTTTTTGTATAATTTTAAGACACATGATGTCAGTTTTTGTAAAATTTTAAGTGAAATGATGGTGTCAGAACATTTTTTTCAACGAAATTGCGCGTTTTTATTCAAAATTATGTTAATTTGTGGTCAACACACATATATTTCCATCAAAAGTACAAGAATTTTTAAATTTTGTTTATCGAAATGATTGTGGTAGAAGATTTTTTCAACGAAATTGCGATATCTTTTAATTTTGAGCGATGCATTTTATAAAAAAGTGTAAAACATTTGCAAAATTATGCATAGTTTATGTAACATGGTGTCGCTTTTTGTAAAAATTTATGTGAGATGATGTGTAATTGCGTGATTTTTGTTCAATTTTTGTCGTGTAAAAATGTCGTTTTTAGTATAATTTCAAGTGACATGATATCAGTTTTTGTATAATTTATGTGACATGATGTCGATTTTTGTAAAAATTTATGTGACATGATGTGTAATTGCGTGATTTTTGTTCAATTTTGAGTTAATTTTCGTAATAAAAATGAACAATAAGCCTACGTAACTGAAATTTTGTTTATCGAAATGCTTGTGGCAGAAGATTTTTCAATGAAAGTGGTGTTTTTATTCAAAGCTTACTAAAATTGCAACAAGTTAGAGTAATGTACTTTGAAAATTATTACTAAATTGTCATTTCGATGCCGACCCTCGCCAAAACCTAGTGATTTATTTTAAGTTTGACTGGTGAGTTTTATAAAAGGTGTGCTTCAAAGTAACTAAGACGCTTTACTTATAAAATAAAAACCAAACATGAGAATCTCGTGACAACTAGGGTTCAAAGTCGACTTTGGGAGCGAGAGAGAACAGCTGCAATGAGCGAGACGGGAGACGATGCTTTGTTCGCCATAACCGCATGTCTCAATTTGTTTTAAACTGCTATCCTCGTTATACAACCGAAAATTCGTAATGCATAGGAATACGAGTATTTCAACAAACGATTAAATTAATTGACCAAGAACTAAACAAATTAGGTGCACCGATATTCATAAAGCTTTCAAATTTTTGACGGTCGAGCGGAAATTTCCAGCTATATAGTAGGGTGGGACAATGAGAATCTCGATAATCCATTTATGCGCGTCACGCAAATTATAAAAATAAAAGAATTATTTCCATAAAAACCAGTTACAAAGCCAATTTTTAAAAAATTGTATCAACCTTTAAACACAATAGGCTACACAATTCCATTCTTATAATTTATATTTTTGAAAAATAGTTTGTTTTAAAGTCTGGCAGTATGACGTCAGAGCAGTGAAATGGGTTTTCGATAGCCACATCTATTAAACGGTTTTAAACTGGCCTCTTTTTAAAATTTCTTCGAGGGACAAAATGTATTTGCTCTAGTAAAACTGAGCATAAATTTAAAAAATATCTATGTTCATAAACAGCGATGTAAATTTTAAATTCATTAGTTAAACAGGGCGCCGAAACGGCACGCAAGTGTTAAAGTTTTAACCGCATTCAGGTACGCTGTCGGGGTAGCTGAGGTGGTTAACTCTTAGACTCGTAATACTGCGGTCGTTGGTTCGAATCCGGCTTTTTTAAATTAAATAAATGCGAGCTAAAGAGAACAGTTGCGAAGAGTGAGACGGAAGACTTCGGCGTGACGTAATCAAATTCAAAAACGGGCGCTAAATTGAAATTAAAACTGGCATCCGAGATAAGTGCGCGAGCAGAAAATCAAGATGGCCGACACCCGGAAAGTTTAAATTCAAAAAATTGACCTTAGAAAAAAATCTGCAAAAATTTCAAATTCAAACTGGCAGCCGAGAGAAGTGCGCACGCAAAAAACAAAGATGGCCGACACCCAGGAAGTTTAAATTCAAAAAATGGAAAGCTATATAGTAGGCAGGGACAATGGAAATCTCGATAATCCATTCATGCGCGCCGCCGCGTAATTCCGGAAGCAAATTAAAAATGGCCGCCACGTAATTTAATCAGTAGCACATATGAAAATTAATTAGAGCAAACCGCGAAATTAATTGGGTCAAACCGCGGATTTAATTGAATTTAATTCTCGATTTTAATTAACCTAATTAATTTTGATATCACGTTCAAGGTGTCTCTATACTACTTAGTGTTTTTGATTTACAAAGCTGTTAATAATTTAATACCAAATTATATGTCGGATCATTTGATACTAAATGTTGACGTTCATCAATAAAAAACAAGGAATCGATTTGATTTTAGGCTGCCTAAATTAAATAAAGGGAGTACACAAAATTATCTGTATTACAAGGGACTAAAAATCTATAATTCGCTCCCTCAAGATGTAAAACAAATGACAAACATTTATAGTTTTAAAAAATATTTAAGCAGCTTTGTGAAACAATGCTATTAATATTAATGTTATTAGTGTAAATAAGTTAAGATATAATAATTATGATTCTATGTACTAGTATATTATACTAAATAAATGAACTTACTTACTTAATGTATTGTACTACTTCTTGGATGTGAAATCTGGACACTAGAGATAACTATGAACCGACTGGTGTTACCGACGCATCTTATAGATATCGTAGACATCACATAACTCAAATCGAGAAGTTTGAATGTTAGTGAACGAAGAATGAGAATTGATTGACAAAAAAGGGAAACAGAATATTTTCATTGTATTATCGGAAGTCCAAAATATCATTTACTGAGACTCATAATCCTGGGTAAAGTGAAAGGATAACAGTAGAGAGGCCACAATAATTTATCATGGTTCCAGAACATCAGGTAATGAACATATCTGTCAGATATGTCACTTCTAATGGCGTTGTGCATATTCTGTTATTAAAATACTGTGATTTTGCAGTTCCTGTAGTAAAAATATTTCCCGCCAATCGTACTGGAATTGACACATTATTGACAGAATTTTGTTGAGCAAAGTCAAACATTCCATTACATCAGCCGTTGCTAGGTAATTTACAATAAAACTGAACAGGAATTATATTGCCGTTCTAGGCAGGGAAGATTCGAGTGCTATTTCCTTATTTTTTAATTACTCGTATCGATCGGCAGAAAAAATAGTATGTGTATCTTGGACAAAAAGCAACATTCCCAGATTCCAGTTGACCGGGAATGTTACGCTTTTCGTCTTAGAAACACAATGTACTATTATTGAAATTTGATTAGACGGTTAGGAAGTCCCCATCTTTATTTTCTTTAATGAAAATACAAAAATAAGAAAGGCATTACCTTATTGCTTTAGTTATAATATTTTAACAACGTTTGTATAGTCGTCTTTCTTCTTCAGTAAGTTCTTCACTTTTTTCCCAAACTTTTTTAGCTAGCCCCTCAGCTCGTGCAGGTTCAGACATTGGAGGAAGCCATGCAATGCTACATTCATCAAAATATTCACCCAATATACCTTCTGTATCTTTAGAGAGCGCTACATAGATCGAGGTTTGCGCTCCTTCTACGCGTATCTACAAATTTAGTTTTTCCATTATCATATTCCATGTATACAAATAGTATTACCTTAAAGAACATATTAATAGCACCATGTAACAGTGCTTTTCTAAAGCTGGGCATACTTTTAAACAGATCGGTATGAACAATCTCTGGATGTAAAGAATTTGCTTGTATGCCGCTTCCTTTTAACCTCCTGGCGAGCTCGTTGGTGAATAAGATGTTGCACAGCTTCGTGTTGGCGTAATTGGTTCTTACTGGGTGTTTCTTCGTTGGAAAGACATTCAACTCATCGGGATCCAGATTGGCCCAATTAGATGCTGCTGACGCTACATTTACAATTCGACTAGGCGATGATCTTGTCAATAAATCTGAAAGTAATACTTTGAATTTAATGATTGGAATACTGAGAAGATAGAAAGATTGCTGGGCTGGAGAGATCGCTTATGTTATTTATCACAGCTTTAGTTTGCTTGATGAATGAACTATAAACGATACAATTTTTAGCTCTGGTAACTTTTTTGTTACAAACTGTGCTTATACCGTACATGCAAAGCCTGCTCAGAATCACAATTACATTTTTTTTAATTTCTTACCTAAATTACCCTACAATAATCATTTTTAACAATGTTACTAGATCTCACCGTTTTCTTTATTAAACCACGACTTGCTGTGGTAGTCAAAACACAATTTACGTTTACATTTCTTTGTAAGGGTGGTATTTCATTGAATTGATAGATTGCCTATTCGAAAAGAATGGGTCTAGGAAAATTCACCGCCAACAATTCACCGTCAGCAATTCACCGCCAGCAGTTCACCGGAATGCAATTCACCGCCACCACAATTCACCGCAACAAAAATTAACCGCCGCAATAATTAACCGCCATTATTCACCGCAACAAAAACGAATAATTTTTTTAAATTAAACTTGAGGTCCTCGATTCCTTGAAAATGGATTAAGTAGTTTGTAAAAATAACTTCCAGTAATTGTCATAAGCAATGATGCTATAGTTAGTACTTATTAAGTACAGCTATTAAAAGCCTATTTAATTTTATGATCCCTCGCAAAAATAGATTACCCAACAGAAAAGAATTGTCGCGGTGAATTATTCTAGTTTACTCCATATATTTCTATATAAATTTGATAATGTTCCTATATCAACATGTTCTAAATTGTATTATTTGCTGGTTTTTATTAAAGTTTTTTAATAAAATGTTTTAATTTTTATTTTATATAACTAAATGAAACAAGTTCAACTAAATTTTTGGTATGTTTCTAAATTTTTAAATTCTTCACAAATAAATTAAGTTTTTGTCGCGGTGAATTATACTAGCGATGAACTGCTGCCGCGATGAATTGTCGTGGCGGTGAATTGTGTTTCGGTGAACTGTTGGCGGTGAATTGTTGACGGTGAATTGTTGGCGGTGAATTTTCCGGCACCGGAAAAGAATATTGTACTTTACCTTTTAGGCTGAACACCAACAACATTTTTAACATTATCGTTTCAAGACACACTACAGAAGATTTGACTGATACGTACGTACCTAAATATTAATAAAAGTGTTAGCAGGAATGGTCCCAGATGATTGACCTGAATAAGCATCGTATTTCCATCTTCCGTTTCCACATCTTCATAGCCTACAGCACCCGCATTGTTCACTAAAATATCTAATCTACTCTCTTCGGCATATACTTCCTTGGCAAAAGTTCGCACAGACGTCAAGGAAGCGAAGTCTGCTATTTTAACAAATACATTAGGATTATTAGTTGCTCTGATGATTTCCTCATTGGCTTCCTCCGCTCTCTCTTTGATTCTACAGGCTAGAATTACCCGGCCGCCCCTTTTAACAAAGTCTTTGGCAATGTAGAAACCTATCCCTGAAATGAAAAAGTCGTAATTTCCCTATTATATTCAACATTTTATCTATATATATTCTACGAACAACATTGTTAGGTGGATCATGATTTTACTTCTAACTCAAATCTTCGTAACACAGTTATGCCATTCATGATACTCTAGATTTTATCTAATTTCCGAATTTACTACTAACGCAACTGCTACACACTGTTTTCTACAAGTTACTATCATAGTGTTCTTAGTTTTCTTCAACAGCATGGTTAACTAGCAGAGGTCTAGAAGCAATTATCAACTTCATTTTATGTTATACAATTATATGATCGCGCCATATATTACATGACTTCGACTAATGAGACTTCTCAAGGAGGACGGAAATTAATTATTGCGCACCCTAGAAGAAGGATGTCGGTTTAAAATTAAATCAGCGATCTATCAATATCTACTCTTAGCGAAGTGTGCGAATGAAGCAGAGGACACCTCTGACTAGGTATCCGAGCTCGCATTCCACTAGACCAGTGATTCCCAAAGTGGGCGATATCGCCCCTTGGGGGGCGATGGAACGATCCAGGGGGGCGATAGTAGCCTCGGGTGCATTTGGGGGCGGTGAATAAAACTAAGGGGGCGGTGAAAGCTTAAAGAGGGAGAAAAACCATTCGTACATATTTCATCTGTTGTGTAACATAATGTAACATTATTATCCAAATAAACATACAAAATGCTAGTTAAAGATTTATTTATTCCATAAAGACTATTTACCATTAGTAAATGTTCTTATTCGTCTTCATACCATTTGTTACTTTAATTACTCAGTCTGTTTATTCTCCGTTTCTTTAATTTTACTTTATCACACCCTTTTACACCATCCAGAAGGTAAATATTATTATAATAAAGGGTTTTTATTATTCAAATTTGCTTTTACTCAAAATACAGGTTACAAATTCAGAAAATATTTGTTTATTTTAAAAATATCATTTTCTCTAGCAATAAAAATTTATACAAAATTTCTATATGGTATATTTTATTATAAAATTTCATAATTGACTTTTTCAGATAATTATTTTAGTTTGGCTTTCACTTTAGTTATTCCGATTGTCAGTTAATACCTACAAATTAAAATCTAAGCTCTGATGTTACCAAACAACTATCCCAACTAAATCAACTTATATGCTCGAACCTTTTTAATAAACTATTCACAATTTAACAGTAACTGTATTTAATGTATCATTCATCAAACAATTCTCAAATATTTATGTTGTACTTTTAATGTATAAATTCCCCCTTGTACTTTTCTTTCAAAATAATTTCCTACCTTGAAATACCCTTACAGATAATTATCAGTCTCAAAAAGCTACCACTACAATATCTTTCTGTTTTTTCGCTTAAAGAATGAAGATTTGTAGGGGGCGCACAGTATTTTTGTTTCTGAAAAGGGGGCGGTAGGCCAAATAATTTTGGGAACCACTGCACTAGACTATACCGACAGCGTAGTTACGTTACAGCTTAACGTCTCTTGCTGATAGCGAGAATACAAATAGGCAAAGACATGCGAAGAAAAGCCACAGATCCCGCCAAAAGCTTTTCAGTTCTTTGCATTAACATTCTACAGAAACTGGCGCAGCAACCATCCTGATAGGATAGGTTATGTCGTTCTCGAGATAGAATGTTTACATGAATTCGGCGGGACACCTTCACTAAACTTAATTTTCCAACTTTTTTTTAACGTCAAAACGGTTGTTGCCTTCGGGAAAGTTGTGCAGTTTTATGAGACCTCTTACATAATTTTGGTTTGGTCGCGATTGATTGAGTGGTTGCGTCAAAAATTCTAAATTAGTAAAAATGGTGGCCGGAAAATAGTATTTCGGTAGATTGTGTTAAAGTAAAATAGGTTTGGTACAAGAAGAGAAGATAAACAGACTCTCTAAAAGACGATAACACAAAACTGTTACAGACTCATTTTTTATATCATTAAATACGGGAAAATCGCTTAAAACTTCTCACCAATGCAGCAAAAATGCCACCTACCAGAATAAAAAGAAGCAAAAACGAAAAGATGCGTCAAACCATGTTACAAGATAGAAATAACAACTAGCAAATAAAAATAATGAGACTTGTCTTAGACGCAGAAGCTAGAAAACTGACAAAAAACACCTTATATGTCCCATCCTTTTTAACTTTTTGGATATGTTGACAGCCAATCAGTCACACAATCCTAACCTACAAAACAATCGAGTTTCGGAAAAATGCATAAGAAATATACCAGGAGTAAAATTAAGTGCAGAGACTCTAACGAATATAACGTTCAACAGGTACAACGAAATGAATCAAATAAAAAGATTAAGTGGTGCGTGATATACTGTGTGAATAATCTAAGATTATTTCCTTCATATCCATAATAATGCGTAATCACCATGGTTTCGGTCAGTTTAATAATGACATAAATTCAAACGTCAAAATTTAGCCGCGGTTAAATATATGTCAAAATTTAATCGCTTGTGCATAATTTTAACGTGATTATTAAAGGTGCTTCACCAACTGAATTCTATCTATTTATTTAAGAAATAATCACTCCGAACATCCCGCGTGCATGTAAACTAGCCTGAATAAATTTTGACGATTTTCTATCAAAATGTTTTGCTCTGAAGAAATATATCTCGTAAATTTTCCGCCCCAAAATCCCTCGTACTACGCACTCGGGATTCTTGTTGAGCGGTAAATTTACTTAACATATTTCTTAGCAAAACATTCTGACAGTAAACGTCAAAATTTAATCGGCTATTTTAATGCACTTGGGATATTACTGTTGACTATACATTGGCAACTTTATTTTAGCATTAATCAATTTACCCATACTAGTAACAATTGTCGGTTTTGAAATTACAATGAAATAATCCAGTTTCAATTAGTTTCTATAGTCATTTTGTTGTTATTTTGTTTAGAAACACCATGGTAACATTAAGTAAATTCCCTATGTCACTCACAAACGTTTTTAATTTCACTGCTCTGCTTTTGCACCGTTTTTAATTATTAAAGCACTGATTTTTGAGATCCGCACTTTTCACGTCGCTCGCTTCTTTTCTGTTGCCTTCATTCTGGAATTGCTTGTTACGGTAAAAATTCATCAGTTTGACAATGATCAGAATTATTGTCCAAAATCGGGTACAAACTACAGGGTTCGCCGGTTTTCCCTAGAAAACACAGTTCTTAATGTGCTGGAGCAGATTTTGTTGCTCCGGTTACGCGCACTAACTCAGTCGGGAAGGCGTGGTTCGAAGACTTAAATGAAAAACCGACGGGGTACTTACCCTTAGCTTGCTTAAAAGAATTGCCAAAAGGACGCCACTTGCTTTTAAAAAGGGGTTGCTTACGTGAATAAAGCAAGAACTTCACGAAGCTATGAGGAGGTCCTCGCCTCGCTGTCCAAGCATCCACCGAGTCTTCAGGAAGAACACCAAGAGTGGCCATACACAACGACTTACCTTGAGGCACACCCTTACTAAATAGTAACAAAAAAAACACTAACACTAGCCCAGAGCTTGGGGCTTGCTTATCAAAAAGGCGTACTTTCAGCTTTACAATGCAAATTACACTCGGCCTTTGCCACACTGGATTAAATGATGACCCAGAAGGGGTCCAGAACTCAACAAATAATCAAATTGACTTTAATGGATTTATTAATTAGGGAATTAAAGTTTACACAAATCTTTACATTAATAAAAATCACCCGGAGGCGAATTTAAACTTAATAAAAACGAAAAGACACATCCTATATGAACATGAAAGGGATCCCACGCAAAGTTACCCTATGGTCTAAATATATGGTTACACAACGGACAAAACGAAATAGCTTACAGGGGTGAGGCCCCTGATTGGCAATAAACAAAGCAAAACATGGGCTTACGTTTAAATAACGTGCGCAATCTTTACGAACTCTTGAAGAACACACACACAATTATAGTCGCACATTAATTAGGCACAATTGGAGTAATACATAGCTCCTACCTGATAGCTGTAAATACGTCGTTCGTTTCGGCTATAACCTCGTCCTCGGCGAAGCTTGGAAGGCGTTGCGGAAGTGCAGAAAGGGCTGGAGCCGGACCTGGCAGTGGCTTAACGCCGACCGGCACTCAAAACGCACTGGGATGAAATGGCACAACGAAATCGGAGTTTTCACAGATGCAACCAGAGCACTACGATGATGACACGCGGTGGGCCTCACTTCGATTACGATTTACTCAACGTTGGTAATTTAAAAATGCAGTATGCAAATGGTTTTTCCCCACAAAGGCACGGGAAACCGTTAATCACAAGCTTAGAGATGCCGTCTCAAATCGTGTCTGCAAATGATGCAAAATTCTTCCCCTGGGAAGAAAAAAACTGTAGGAGACGAATCGGCTTACTTTTACCAACGCTAACTGAAATAATTGCCCACCGCGCGTGTTTTTCTTAATACTCCGCAGGAGTCAACAGTCGTTCCAAAGGTTTAAGCGGAACTCACTAACTTAACAAGAAAACACTCGCGCAAATCAGTGCAGCCCCCGGCTTCCGAAGGCCGGGGAAGTGCAAAACTTTACACACTGACTTCTGTAAGTGTCGGATACTGATTTTAATTTCAAATGGGGCTCTGCCTGAAGAATACGACGGAAAAGAGTTTAGAACTCCGAAATTAATACTTTTAAATGCATCATTCCCTAAGGAGTTATCAATTTTTATTTCCTTCACACAAAGCTTGGTCATCAAGGAACGTTCTAGAAAGAATTCCTGGCTAACCAGCGAATCCCAAAAGTATTAAGTTACAAGGTCAGCTTTTACGAACTTCGGGCGTTGAAGTCAATAACAGGAAATTTCCAAGGGTAGCATAATGCGCTATTGCCAAAACAAAAGTAATCCCAAAGCCTAATTTCTTTGTGCGTGGAACAAGGAAGGGTTGTTCAGAATTGATTAGCTGCATACGGATTTGAAGAATTTGCAATTACAACGACGCCGAGCAGTCGCGAAACATGACGCAATTGGTATATGAAACGGAAACGTTCATCAAGAAAAGAATTACAATATCTATGTTTGTTTTGAATTTAAAAAGAGAACGCTTACGGGACGAATTCTACGGACCGTGAACGCATCATTGTTTGGGCCAAATTATATTTAAAATGTAGCTTTCAGATCCAGGGTTAAACTTTAGGCAGGGCCGTCTTCAGAAATTTTACATAGAATAATTTCAGCTTAAATGCACCAATAACACCCAATCGTGGAATTGATAACAAGGATAGTTTAATGACGTCAAAATCACTTAACACCCCCCTTACTAGAGGTCAATTTCTTAAATTGATCCTTAGCACAACTGAAGTTGCTAGAAGAATAGCCTAACCTAGGGTGCGGATTGAGATAGCCGTTACTACTCAGGATCCCAACCACACTACGACGGATAGCGTCAAAACAAAAGAGTGCGAAGAGAGAAGAGTTATAAAAGACCGGTTACGCCGGTGGAAATTACGTAAACTTCAATAATAAATGTCAAATCCGGGAAAAGTCAAACTCGGGAAAAGTCATTAATACGGTATTGTCAAAATCGGGGAACGTCTTACGCCCGAGCACAATTCCGTCCAACCGACCAAGGGAACTCGGGGAGTATTTGTAAGGACTACAAACACATAAAAAAAGAAAGAAGAAGAAGTCCATAGTCTAACCCCAAAGGTAAATCTGAAGAGGGCACGCTGCGCGTCACGGGATCAGCGCATTGTGTGAGTCCCACAGCAGGAACACCAACAGGGAAAGAAAGGACAAAAAGGTTGTGACAGAAATTGTCAAAAATGGTCAATGATCGGGAGTAATATAAAAGAAAACTAAGTCCACCGAAATCCTCAATTGATGACGATGCCGAAAGCCAAATCGTCTATGAATTCGCATAATGCGGGACCGAAAATGACTCCAACACCGAACACCAAAAGAAAATTCGGAAAAACAAAGTCTCCAACAAATGTCAAACATAAACTTCACTAAAGAAACATCATGCGAACACCGGGCCCTGGTGTCACATGAAGCTCAAAAGCTAACAACGAAATCGCTCCTCCCAAAGTCCAAAGGGAAGGAATACGATGCATGGCCTAAGCCATCAAAAGTCTTCAACGAAAAAGTCTTTCCCAAAATCCAAAGGGCAAAGACACCTAAAGTGACAACCTAAAGTCATCAAAACAAAATTCGGTAGGTGACGACAGATCGTCCATAAATAAGTTACTTAAACACAACGACAACAGGCGACTAAATCGCAACATACTTCAACATGGTAAACTACTAAGTCAATAAATGAAAAACGTACGACAGAAAGTGTACAAGACACTACGACAAGCGTTGATGCACGCGATGAAATCAGCAAACGAAGTTGGGCGATACACGATAGAAATGAAAACGAAATAGGAGTCCATCAAAAAATACTACGCCAATCCAACTAAGATGGTTTGAGAGATATTAAAAATTCGCATAAAGCGGATCTCACAAACACACCAGCACAAAACCACATCCTAACAACGGTCCAATAAAGAATAAGGAAAACGAAATGATTTCCAACTCGTTAACGAACAACAACGCGGCACCACATCAAAGGATGACAACAAAAAAAGGTCAACATCGGTAATCTAAATGCGTCAATGTCGATAAACTCTACTAACTTCAACTTAAATTCAGAATAGCACAATAAAATTTCAAATTAACTGAAGGCTAAACACAATCAACAATAAACGAATTCAAAAAAAGTTCGCTACCTTCCAAAAATTTCAGAGTTTTCACGAAAAAGACTAAAAAACACGGTTTACTTAATGATCCATACTAAAATAAACAATAGCACCAAAAAGAATGGCTCCAAAATGTGCCTTAGCACGTAAAAGAAAATGTTGAAATTTTGAACACGAAAAAACACAAAAATCCCGCGAAAAATCCCGGGAAAAACAATGTTTGGTATGTCAAAGGGATAGCAAGGAACTCATTTACTAAAAGAAAACATATAGGATACGCGTCCTGATATGAAAAAAACACGATTCCAAATTTCAAAGTCCTAAAAAGTTAAGTTTTCATGGAAAATACTGGAAAAAACTATATGACGTTGATGCCAAACACTAAAATGAAGCTGTATGACAAGAAAAGAAACACAAAAACAATGCCCTAAAGGCGTTATCGACAAAAACAAAGCCCCACGTTGGGCGCCAGTTTAACTGTTACGGTAAAAATTCATCAGTTTGACAATGATCAGAATTATTGTCCAAAATCGGGTACAAACTACAGGGTTCGCCGGTTTTCCCTAGAAAACACAGTTCTTAATGTGCTGGAGCAGATTTTGTTGCTCCGGTTACGCGCACTAACTCAGTCGGGAAGGCGTGGTTCGAAGACTTAAATGAAAAACCGACGGGGTACTTACCCTTAGCTTGCTTAAAAGAATTGCCAAAAGGACGCCACTTGCTTTTAAAAAGGGGTTGCTTACGTGAATAAAGCAAGAACTTCACGAAGCTATGAGGAGGTCCTCGCCTCGCTGTCCAAGCATCCACCGAGTCTTCAGGAAGAACACCAAGAGTGGCCATACACAACGACTTACCTTGAGGCACACCCTTACTAAATAGTAACAAAAAAAACACTAACACTAGCCCAGAGCTTGGGGCTTGCTTATCAAAAAGGCGTACTTTCAGCTTTACAATGCAAATTACACTCGGCCTTTGCCACACTGGATTAAATGATGACCCAGAAGGGGTCCAGAACTCAACAAATAATCAAATTGACTTTAATGGATTTATTAATTAGGGAATTAAAGTTTACACAAATCTTTACATTAATAAAAATCACCCGGAGGCGAATTTAAACTTAATAAAAACGAAAAGACACATCCTATATGAACATGAAAGGGATCCCACGCAAAGTTACCCTATGGTCTAAATATATGGTTACACAACGGACAAAACGAAATAGCTTACAGGGGTGAGGCCCCTGATTGGCAATAAACAAAGCAAAACATGGGCTTACGTTTAAATAACGTGCGCAATCTTTACGAACTCTTGAAGAACACACACACAATTATAGTCGCACATTAATTAGGCACAATTGGAGTAATACATAGCTCCTACCTGATAGCTGTAAGTACGTCGTTCGTTTCGGCTATAACCTCGTCCTCGGCGAAGCTTGGAAGGCGTTGCGGAAGTGCAGAAAGGGCTGGAGCCGGACCTGGCAGTGGCTTAACGCCGACCGGCACTCAAAACGCACTGGGATGAAATGGCACAACGAAATCGGAGTTTTCACAGATGCAACCAGAGCACTACGATGATGACACGCGGTGGGCCTCACTTCGATTACGATTTACTCAACGTTGGTAATTTAAAAATGCAGTATGCAAATGGTTTTTCCCCACAAAGGCACGGGAAACCGTTAATCACAAGCTTAGAGATGCCGTCTCAAATCGTGTCTGCAAATGATGCAAAATTCTTCCCCTGGGAAGAAAAAAACTGTAGGAGACGAATCGGCTTACTTTTACCAACGCTAACTGAAATAATTGCCCACCGCGCGTGTTTTTCTTAATACTCCGCAGGAGTCAACAGTCGTTCCAAAGGTTTAAGCGGAACTCACTAACTTAACAAGAAAACACTCGCGCAAATCAGTGCAGCCCCCGGCTTCCGAAGGCCGGGGAAGTGCAAAACTTTACACACTGACTTCTGTAAGTGTCGGATACTGATTTTAATTTCAAATGGGGCTCTGCCTGAAGAATACGACGGAAAAGAGTTTAGAACTCCGAAATTAATACTTTTAAATGCATCATTCCCTAAGGAGTTATCAATTTTTATTTCCTTCACACAAAGCTTGGTCATCAAGGAACGTTCTAGAAAGAATTCCTGGCTAACCAGCGAATCCCAAAAGTATTAAGTTACAAGGTCAGCTTTTACGAACTTCGGGCGTTGAAGTCAATAACAGGAAATTTCCAAGGGTAGCATAATGCGCTATTGCCAAAACAAAAGTAATCCCAAAGCCTAATTTCTTTGTGCGTGGAACAAGGAAGGGTTGTTCAGAATTGATTAGCTGCATACGGATTTGAAGAATTTGCAATTACAACGACGCCGAGCAGTCGCGAAACATGACGCAATTGGTATATGAAACGGAAACGTTCATCAAGAAAAGAATTACAATATCTATGTTTGTTTTGAATTTAAAAAGAGAACGCTTACGGGACGAATTCTACGGACCGTGAACGCATCATTGTTTGGGCCAAATTATATTTAAAATGTAGCTTTCAGATCCAGGGTTAAACTTTAGGCAGGGCCGTCTTCAGAAATTTTACATAGAATAATTTCAGCTTAAATGCACCAATAACACCCAATCGTGGAATTGATAACAAGGATAGTTTAATGACGTCAAAATCACTTAACACCCCCCTTACTAGAGGTCAATTTCTTAAATTGATCCTTAGCACAACTGAAGTTGCTAGAAGAATAGCCTAACCTAGGGTGCGGATTGAGATAGCCGTTACTACTCAGGATCCCAACCACACTACGACGGATAGCGTCAAAACAAAAGAGTGCGAAGAGAGAAGAGTTATAAAAGACCGGTTACGCCGGTGGAAATTACGTAAACTTCAATAATAAATGTCAAATCCGGGAAAAGTCAAACTCGGGAAAAGTCATTAATACGGTATTGTCAAAATCGGGGAACGTCTTACGCCCGAGCACAATTCCGTCCAACCGACCAAGGGAACTCGGGGAGTATTTGTAAGGACTACAAACACATAAAAAAAGAAAGAAGAAGAAGTCCATAGTCTAACCCCAAAGGTAAATCTGAAGAGGGCACGCTGCGCGTCACGGGATCAGCGCATTGTGTGAGTCCCACAGCAGGAACACCAACAGGGAAAGAAAGGACAAAAAGGTTGTGACAGAAATTGTCAAAAATGGTCAATGATCGGGAGTAATATAAAAGAAAACTAAGTCCACCGAAATCCTCAATTGATGACGATGCCGAAAGCCAAATCGTCTATGAATTCGCATAATGCGGGACCGAAAATGACTCCAACACCGAACACCAAAAGAAAATTCGGAAAAACAAAGTCTCCAACAAATGTCAAACATAAACTTCACTAAAGAAACATCATGCGAACACCGGGCCCTGGTGTCACATGAAGCTCAAAAGCTAACAACGAAATCGCTCCTCCCAAAGTCCAAAGGGCAGGAATACGATGCATGGCCTAAGCCATCAAAAGACTTCAACGAAAAAGTCTTTCCCAAAATCCAAAGGGCAAAGACACCTAAAGTGACAACCTAAAGTCATCAAAACAAAATTCGGTAGGTGACGACAGATCGTCCATAAATAAGTTACTTAAACACAACGACAACAGGCGACTAAATCGCAACATACTTCAACATGGTAAACTACTAAGTCAATAAATGAAAAACGTACGACAGAAAGTGTACAAGACACTACGACAAGCGTTGATGCACGCGATGAAATCAGCAAACGAAGTTGGGCGATACACGATAGAAATGAAAACGAAATAGGAGTCCATCAAAAAATACTACGCCAATCCAACTAAGATGGTTTGAGAGATATTAAAAATTCGCATAAAGCGGATCTCACAAACACACCAGCACAAAACCACATCCTAACAACGGTCCAATAAAGAATAAGGAAAACGAAATGATTTCCAACTCGTTAACGAACAACAACGCGGCACCACATCAAAGGATGACAACAAAAAAAGGTCAACATCGGTAATCTAAATGCGTCAATGTCGATAAACTCTACTAACTTCAACTTAAATTCAGAATAGCACAATAAAATTTCAAATTAACTGAAGGCTAAACACAATCAACAATAAACGAATTCAAAAAAAGTTCGCTACCTTCCAAAAATTTCAGAGTTTTCACGAAAAAGACTAAAAAACACGGTTTACTTAATGATCCATACTAAAATAAACAATAGCACCAAAAAGAATGGCTCCAAAATGTGCCTTAGCACGTAAAAGAAAATGTTGAAATTTTGAACACGAAAAAACACAAAAATCCCGGGAAAAACAATGTTTGGTATGTCAAAGGGATAGCAAGGAACTCATTTACTAAAAGAAAACATATAGGATACGCGTCCTGATATGAAAAAAACACGATTCCAAATTTCAAAGTCCTAAAAAGTTAAGTTTTCATGGAAAATACTGGAAAAAACTATATGACGTTGATGCCAAACACTAAAATGAAGCTGTATGACAAGAAAAGAAACACAAAAACAATGCCCTAAAGGCGTTATCGACAAAAACAAAGCCCCACGTTGGGCGCCAGTTTAACTGTTACGGTAAAAATTCATCAGTTTGACAATGATCAGAATTATTGTCCAAAATCGGGTACAAACTACAGGGTTCGCCGGTTTTCCCTAGAAAACACAGTTCTTAATGTGCTGGAGCAGATTTTGTTGCTCCGGTTACGCGCACTAACTCAGTCGGGAAGGCGTGGTTCGAAGACTTAAATGAAAAACCGACGGGGTACTTACCCTTAGCTTGCTTAAAAGAATTGCCAAAAGGACGCCACTTGCTTTTAAAAAGGGGTTGCTTACGTGAATAAAGCAAGAACTTCACGAAGCTATGAGGAGGTCCTCGCCTCGCTGTCCAAGCATCCACCGAGTCTTCAGGAAGAACACCAAGAGTGGCCATACACAACGACTTACCTTGAGGCACACCCTTACTAAATAGTAACAAAAAAAACACTAACACTAGCCCAGAGCTTGGGGCTTGCTTATCAAAAAGGCGTACTTTCAGCTTTACAATGCAAATTACACTCGGCCTTTGCCACACTGGATTAAATGATGACCCAGAAGGGGTCCAGAACTCAACAAATAATCAAATTGACTTTAATGGATTTATTAATTAGGGAATTAAAGTTTACACAAATCTTTACATTAATAAAAATCACCCGGAGGCGAATTTAAACTTAATAAAAACGAAAAGACACATCCTATATGAACATGAAAGGGATCCCACGCAAAGTTACCCTATGGTCTAAATATATGGTTACACAACGGACAAAACGAAATAGCTTACAGGGGTGAGGCCCCTGATTGGCAATAAACAAAGCAAAACATGGGCTTACGTTTAAATAACGTGCGCAATCTTTACGAACTCTTGAAGAACACACACACAATTATAGTCGCACATTAATTAGGCACAATTGGAGTAATACATAGCTCCTACCTGATAGCTGTAAGTACGTCGTTCGTTTCGGCTATAACCTCGTCCTCGGCGAAGCTTGGAAGGCGTTGCGGAAGTGCAGAAAGGGCTGGAGCCGGACCTGGCAGTGGCTTAACGCCGACCGGCACTCAAAACGCACTGGGATGAAATGGCACAACGAAATCGGAGTTTTCACAGATGCAACCAGAGCACTACGATGATGACACGCGGTGGGCCTCACTTCGATTACGATTTACTCAACGTTGGTAATTTAAAAATGCAGTATGCAAATGGTTTTTCCCCACAAAGGCACGGGAAACCGTTAATCACAAGCTTAGAGATGCCGTCTCAAATCGTGTCTGCAAATGATGCAAAATTCTTCCCCTGGGAAGAAAAAAACTGTAGGAGACGAATCGGCTTACTTTTACCAACGCTAACTGAAATAATTGCCCACCGCGCGTGTTTTTCTTAATACTCCGCAGGAGTCAACAGTCGTTCCAAAGGTTTAAGCGGAACTCACTAACTTAACAAGAAAACACTCGCGCAAATCAGTGCAGCCCCCGGCTTCCGAAGGCCGGGGAAGTGCAAAACTTTACACACTGACTTCTGTAAGTGTTGGATACTGATTTTAATTTCAAATGGGGCTCTGCCTGAAGAATACGACGGAAAAGAGTTTAGAACTCCGAAATTAATACTTTTAAATGCATCATTCCCTAAGGAGTTATCAATTTTTATTTCCTTCACACAAAGCTTGGTCATCAAGGAACGTTCTAGAAAGAATTCCTGGCTAACCAGCGAATCCCAAAAGTATTAAGTTACAAGGTCAGCTTTTACGAACTTCGGGCGTTGAAGTCAATAACAGGAAATTTCCAAGGGTAGCATAATGCGCTATTGCCAAAACAAAAGTAATCCCAAAGCCTAATTTCTTTGTGCGTGGAACAAGGAAGGGTTGTTCAGAATTGATTAGCTGCATACGGATTTGAAGAATTTGCAATTACAACGACGCCGAGCAGTCGCGAAACATGACGCAATTGGTATATGAAACGGAAACGTTCATCAAGAAAAGAATTACAATATCTATGTTTGTTTTGAATTTAAAAAGAGAACGCTTACGGGACGAATTCTACGGACCGTGAACGCATCATTGTTTGGGCCAAATTATATTTAAAATGTAGCTTTCAGATCCAGGGTTAAACTTTAGGCAGGGCCGTCTTCAGAAATTTTACATAGAATAATTTCAGCTTAAATGCACCAATAACACCCAATCGTGGAATTGATAACAAGGATAGTTTAATGACGTCAAAATCACTTAACATGCTCTTTGCAATTTTCTAGATTTTTCTTCATCTTTCTTTACCCTTCTGCTTGCTCATAATTTTCACAGTCCTTTGCTTTTATTGATAACTACGCTCCTTTTTATGCACGTTACAACCTTTTTGTGTCAATTACTTTCGTTCGGTCTGGCTTTACATGTGCACAAACCTATCATTTTAATAATATTACTTTATTCACAAACCAAATTTAATCCCTCTGAAATATGCTTTTCTTTGCGTCTCTTTATCCGACTAATTACTGGTTCTCGCGTCTCATAATCAATGCATTTAATATTTTTATTTTTGTTTAAAATTGCAATTATATAAAATATCCTAACTCTGTACTTTATTGATTTGGTTGAATATTTTGTACTGCAAACAGAGCCAAGTTGTGGGCTTAATACCATTTCCATATATCGATAAATATGGATAGTTATTTATTGATATTTATCGATATGTATCGATAATTATTGATAGTTATCGATATCGAGTTATCGATATTCATCGACATTTGATGCCGAGTTACATTTGCTTTAGTAGTCACTCATTGCTATGCGGCATTTTGAACTCGTCCTTCTTCCTGCTAGGTTTATGTTATTGAAGCATTAGCTTGTTTAATTTGTATCGTGTTTAGTGTTTTGTGTTCGGGTTATTAGCGCAGTAGCCGGTTGGGGCATTTTTACTGAGTAGATCTTTGGTGAGCATTAAATAAAAATGTTTCCCATATTATGCCGTCTTTTTGGCGGTCACTGTATATCTACTAACAAAATATAATATATACATATGTACATGTATTGATAATTATCGATATAGTAGCCATATTTATAGATAAATATCGATGTTAATCGATAACTATCGATATTTATCGATAAATCGATAACTATCGATCTTCATCGATAGAATCGATACTTATCGATAAATATAGATAATTATCGATTTATTTAGATGTTTCGATATGTATCGATATTTCTCAGTTATCGATAATCGATATCAGAATTTCAATATCGCCCAGTCCTACACTCCGTAAATAAAACTGCAGATCACTCATATAAAACATGCACCGATAGGCACACACGTCCATTTACCTTTTTTAGGTTATGCCGCAAATCGAACCCTTAAAACGCATTAAATTACCGAGCGTTTATTACTATAATATTATACAAAATTACAATTAATAGTAAACTTTAGTTATCGAGCATTTCGATTTTTTATGGAACATATTTAATTAAAATAGCGAGCAAAACTTACCGTGCAAATCATATATTTTATATTGTAGATTTTGTTAAAATATCAAGCATTCCCAATTAAATAACGTGCATTTTAAATGTGCTTCTTCTTCTTCCTCTTGTTATAGACCAGTGGCCCGTTTTAACCACAAAGTGGTTCTATGAGCCCTCTTTACCCGTAGGACGGGTAGGTGGTTAGCCTTTCCCGTCGAAAATGAGGAAGAGTTCCCTTGTTAGGGGTTAACGACTGCAGCAGGTGTTAGCATGGTAGCCGGGGAGCGTACGATTTTTAAACTCGAGAATCGCCGGGATTTGAACCCGGGCCAGCCGCTTGAGAGACGAGCATTTGCTCTCGGGGCCATCCGCTTTTTTATCAAGCATTTAGTATATTTTTAGTGTGCAAAATGCATTGAAATACCGAATGTTTATTACCACCCATAAAAAGAGAAAAAACAAAGGAAACCCATTTTAGAGGTATTCAACTTAAAAATCACCTATCTCACATCCACACACATTAAAAATGTAGAGTTTGAAAAAAATCGTTAGAGCCGTTTTTGAAAAAAAAAGAAATAAAACTGAAAAATCAAAAGAGTAAACGCCATACTTCCGGTTATGCGAAAAGGAAGTAAAAAAGGGAAACAATATTTTGATCTACTACTACTAATACTCATAATCCACGATAAATTGGAAGAGAAACAGTGGATGAGCCCCAAGAATTTATCATGGCTCCAGAACATCAGGTAATGGACAGGACAACCCGTTGAACGACCGTTGGGCCGACGTTTGACAACGCAGGCAAGTCATTGAATGTATTGCTTCTAATAGCATTGCTGTTATTATAACAGCGTGATTTCGCAGTTCCTACTGCGAAATTATTTATTGAAATTTGACTGGACGATTGGGAAGTCTCCACTTTTATTTTTCTTTAATGAAAATACAGGGTAAAGAAGGTTATCCCTTATTGCTTTGGTTATAATATTGCAACATTTCTATAGTCGTCTTTCTTCTTCAGTAAGGTGCACAAATTCTTCACTTTTTTCCCAAACTTTTCTAGCTAGGCCTTCATCTCGTGCAGGCGCAGGCATTGGAGGAAGCCATGCAATTCTGCATTCATCAAAATATTCACCCGATATTCCTTCTATATCTTTAGAAAGCGCCACATAGATCGAGGTTTGCGCACCTTCTAGGCATGTCTGAAAGTTTAGTTTTGTCTTTAACATATTCTATGTACGTATGCAATTAATATTACCTTAAAAAACATATTAATAACACCATGTACCAGCACTTTTGTAAAGCCGGGCAAGTTTCTAAATATCTCGGTACGAACAATCCCTGGATGTAACGAATTTGCTAGTATGCCGCTCCCTCTCAACCTCCTGGCGAGCTCGTTGGTGAATAAGATGTTGCACAGCTTCGTGTTGGCGTAATTGGTTCTTACAGCGTGTTTCGTCGTTGGAAAGATATTCAACTTATCGGGATCCAGATTGGCCCAATTAGATGCTGCTGATGCTACATTTACAATTCGACTAGGGGCTGATTTTTTCAATAAATCTGGAAGTAATACTTGGAGTTTAATTAGTAGCAAACTGGGAAGATAGAGACATTGCTGGACTGGAGAGATCACTTATATTATTTTCAACAGTTTTAATTCGCTTGATGAATGAAGAATTATAAACTGCTAAATTTTGAGTTCACTTTGGTAACTTTTTTGTTAACTTCTGCTCTTACATAGAGGACAATAAATTGCGGTAAAAGTTTAACTTTGGTGGCTCAAGAAAACGACTGGCTAATTATTTACATACGGTTGCGAAAATTATTTCTAGAAAAAAATTGCTCAAAATTATAAAATAAGTTAGCTACTTAAAGAAAATTTATTAAAATTACATAAATACAAAAGAATTAAATGTACTGCTCGCACGACGAAAGTTGGCTTCATGCAGCACAAGTACGATCGTACATTAAGCTAGTATGACACGATACTAAATTTATGCAAAAATTTACGAATAAATTTTTTCATAAATTATTTTTAAAATTTTTGCACGTTGCAAACAGAAAATTGTATAAGAAATTTACTAGTAAATTTATGCGTAAATTATTTAGAACATACATACATACATACATACATAATCTGTAACCCCTTATACCGTTACAGTGTCGGGGTGCCGGGCGCACCGAGCCGCTGAGGGTGTGTGCATTTTAAATTCGGCGGAGAAACACTTTCTAAATAATCTGGGCGTAAACATAAATGTGCGCGTAAATCTGCGCAGAGGGTAACTTCACACTAGTTAGAAATCTAGGGACCCTAGTTTTAAGTGAATGTTGACCACAAACGAGGTTAACACAACATAACCGTATTGTTCTGCGACATAACATAACAAATAATATAAATCTTCACTGTCGCTCATGATAAAATAAAATTCAACTCAACTTACTAATTCCCGCTAATCATACAATTTTTAGGTTACGTTTGTGTTTATCTGTGCCAATTAAAAATGCAGTCAACTTTACTGCATATAAATTATAAATATCCCTAAAATATTTAACTACTGCGCAGGTTTACAACAAAATTTACGAAAAAATATTGAATACGTTGCATACGTATAATTTTCTGGTTAAGCCAATTTATGCAAAAGATTTACTAGTAAATTTTTTATAAAATTTATTCGTAAATTTTTGCATAAATTTAGTATCGTGTCATACCAGCTTTAGGTAGTGATCGGCATCTTAACGACACCCAAATACGTTACCAAAGGCGGCATAGAATTTAGCTTAGGCTGATTAGTGGATTTTTTAAGTTTTCTAAAACATGTGTTATAGTGCTTTAAACTAATAGTAATTTCACAAAAACTACTTTACTTAAAAAGAAAATAATGTCATAGTAAATTAATGGACAATATTTTGCAATTAATTCTGTAACGAAAAGTTCCTTGCGACGCCACTACTACCAGCTGTTTACCGTGTTTGAGAAATTTCAAAATATTAACGTGTGCGCAGTCGGCCTTCGGATTTTTATATAAAACCAAGGTTAAATGTCGAAACATAACCAAGCTAAGCAGAACTCGTTTTTATGTATTATCTATTTGCTTGACATCCGCACTGTCAGTGCCAAATTTAAAAAGAAATGTCTTGACTATACTTCGAAAATAATGTTTTTTATTTGAAATTGGCATTAAAGTGCATCAAAATCGTCATTAAAATACGAGAAATCGGCATTAAAGTAATCCATTGTTTTACGACTTTTTTGTAGGTGGTGAGACGGCAGACAAACGTCAACCGACGTTAAAATAACCTACAAATATTGGTTAACATGTTGTAATTTTACGATTTCTTGATTTCAAATAAAACATAATGTACTCCTCGGCCCTGAAGTTCCTTTTTATCCCTCATGTGCTTTATTTCCCTTGGCCCTACGGGCCTAGGCAAGTAAACTCACATTCGTGATAAAAACCTTCACTTCAGTGCCTTGGTATACAAACTACTATTATTAGACTGTACATTAATTTAATTATTAAAATGTCAACAAAAAAAGTTGGGTTATCCCAATTATCTTATGCGTATGACACTCATATGACGGTTATCGTTTGAAAATTTCTGCCTGCTCTCCTGCTATCCGCTTCTTCCATTATTAAAATAGTTTATGATGAATTAATAAATTGGCAATGAATTATTTTAATGTCAATTTGAAATATTTGACACTTCTTGACAGTTCTAGATTTGCTATAGGCAGCAACACGTAAAGCTCAAAATTGCTTAGTTAAAAATAGCAGTGGTGCCAACATACTATCAGTTTGACAGTGCGGATGTCAAGTAAATGGATAATACTAAAGCACAATAAGCAGCTTCAGTTGATGTTATGCATTTGGCAGTACCGAAGTGTATTGTTAATGGCACTGTGGCTCTACGTCGTATTCGAGGTTAGCAGGTTAGGTTTTGCGTCAGTTTGTGTCAAAACTGACGCAAAACGTAACCTGCTAACTTCAAATTGTACATAGACTTACAGTCGTCAACTATGCATTTCAATATTGCCAAACGTAAAACGAATTGTCGTTGATATGCTATAATAATTGCTATAGTGCAAAGTACCTTATTACTAAACGATTTTGCATGTAGAAATATAGTACATTACCATATGAAATACGATAATAGTTATTTATACAACCAGTAGTTAAAGTGCCACTTTTTTGCTGGCGTGAGGAAGTTTAAAAATGAGCCGAAGGCAAATTCTTTAAATCTCAACAGTGCAAAAAGAAGCTTTAGATACGAGTTGTATACATAATTTTTTCAACTACCACATATTTATACTAAAAGGGATAACAAAACGTCAAAGTTTTATAATTTAGCTTGTTTAAAATGAAATCAGCTGTTTGCTTTTAGCACACGTGTTATAAAGTGAAGTGAGGTTATAAAACTACCATTTCGAACCGGAAGTGAGGTTGTAAAGTTATTCTAGTTACTTCTTGCGTTAGAGGTAAAGTGTTTTTAAATAATTAAAGCTTTATGTAATCAATACAGTCAGATGTGTAGTATTATAATTACATTTGATAACTGACTTTTACAGTACTGGCTCCACAAACATTCACCTGCGAGTCAAAGCCATCTCTTTATTATAACATAAATTATAACTGTCATAAATGCAAACCTTTGTTTAATCGACATTTATGAATTAATAACAGAAAGAAGATTTAAAGTCGTAAAAAATATTGTATGCAAATCGTGCTAAAAGTGTTATTGCACTCGACATGTTATGAAACTCAGCCTTCGGCTTCGTTTCATAGTTTTCATATCTCGTGCTTAAACATCAAGTTTTAGCACCTGTTGCATAAATAGCTATTGCTACGACCACTACTGTAAGAAATCAATATTGTAGAACTTACAAGCTGTGTAAGAGTGTCCTTACGTACAGTGTGCGTAAAGTAAGTCAATCGCGCGTATAGGGAATTAGTGACTTATTATGTTGGTGGCAAAGTTGCTTTTTCGTTTTAGTTACTATAGCTAGCCCGGCTCCATAGCTCAGTGGTAAGCATTCTGGCTACTGATCTAAGGGTCGAGAGTTCGATCCCCGATCCCGGTGAGGTTTTTAAATATTAAAAAAATGCAGATGAAAACTTCTACAGAATACCATCATTCGGAAGTTATGTAAAGCCGTGGGTTCTAATGTTACTACAATGTGCAGCATGTAAACGATTCCTTGCTAAGGTTGGAACTCCTTAGTCTCGGCAAAATTCTAAGTAGAACAAAGGTGCCTGGTACTCTGCATTCCTAGACCTTGTTCATGGGGTTGGCAAAAAGGGCCTATAAAGTCCTACTTGCTAGACATGAGTCTCCCCAAAAATACTACTACTACTATATAGTTACGTATATTATACAGTTGTCGTTTGTACGAAGCGGTGTAAAGCTGTGACTGCAACCGCCTAATTTTTAAGATGATGTGACAGTAATGATTTGACAGTTAATAAAACATGTCTTTTTCATTTAACGAAATTGGTGTGGTCATAGAAAAAGTATAGTACACAACTCGAGTTGTAGAGCAATTAGGCTCTCCTGGAATTACTGCACTCACCGCTACGAGGTTCGTGTGCAACTTTTCCAGTCGTGCGCTATACAACCCTTGTTAAGTAATATACTATTAACATTATTTACAAATACATGGACTTAATAACCAACGTTGTGAGCAAGACTGCAACCATATCTTTCCATATCTACGTTGTACCAAAGAGCATTGGTTGTACTCTAAATTTTGCGAACTATTCTTTCCGTACAATTTTGATATTTACCACTACCCATTGGAGTTTTAACACCAAACAAAATTGTTCTATTTTCAACTCCTTAAGGCTTTGTTGTCGTTTGATAGCATCTATAAATTTCCAAATACTATGGTGATTTGCCGAAAGTAACTCCTGGAAACCTCTATGCCATGCCCTTCTTCGACGCTTTTGGTAGTTGTTGGTTCACTTTCAAGAGTACCTTCATAACAATTCCACATACTTAAAGGAAAACGAGGTAGACTCCGACGTCTTCGATTTGGACAATTACTAATCCACGCGTCCTCAAAATAATCAATTATGGGTTGTGCTTCTTCAGAGTACATATTTTCGTTGCACAAAACATCAAAATATTTCATTACAAGTAGAATGGGGACAGCTATCTCCTCCACTTTTTATTTGATTCGCGGATTCGCGGTTCAATTCGCGGATTTATTCGCGGATTTCGCGGTTTTAATTTTAATTCGCGGATTGCCCCAATTAATTTCGCGGTTTGATCTAATTAATCACATATGAAGTTTAATGTGTAATTTACATATGTGCTACTGATTAAATTACGCGGCGGCCATTTTTAATTTGCTTCCGGAATTACGCGGCGGCCATTTTATTTTCGCGCGAATATTTGAATTTGAAATTTTTCAGAGTTCCAATTTTTGAATTTAAACTTTCCGGGTGTCGGCCATCTTGGTTTTCTGCGAGCACACTTCTCTCGACTGCCTTTTAATTTGAATTTTTCAGATTTTTTTTCTAAGTTCAATGTTTTGAATTTAAACTTCCCGAGGTGTCGGCCATCTTGGTTTTCTCACATTTATTTAATTTAAAAAAGCTATTTGCGTCGGCCCCAAGTGGGATCTGAACCAGCGACCGCAGTATTACGAGTCTAAGGCGTAACCACCTGAGCTACCCAGAACAACGTAACTGAATGCTATTAAAACTTCAACACCTGCGTGCGGTGTTCGACGTCGAGCTCCGTTGTTGTAAACAAACTATTTTTTGAGAAATATAATTTATAAGATTGGAATTGCATAGACTGTGGTGTTAAATGAAGGGTAGTAATTTTAAAAAACTGATTTTGCAATTGGGCTTGCCAGAATTAATTCTTTTATCTTTATAATTGAGTGACGCGCATAAATGGATTAACGATATTTCCTTTGTCCCTACCTACTATATAGATAAAAAATTCCGCTCGAGCGTCGAAATTTGAAAGCTGTTATTTTTATAATTTGCCCCAACAGAACGTATGCTATCTCACACAATCTTCATTGGTTTTCTATAGCTTTCTCTTTTTCACTCGTAGTACCGTGATACTGATTAAATTACGCATTAGCTTCTGATTAAATTACGCGGCAATCATTTTCAATTTTCGCGCTAATATTTGAATTTGAAATTTTTCAATTTTTTTTAAGTTTACTTTTTAAAACAGGTCGAGACACGTGTTTGTGACTAACAGTACTTTGTCCGTCAGAGACTGCACTGAAAACGCAGGCATAATTACTGGCTTGATTCTTAATTTTAATTATGACATTTGTCAAAGCAATGTTTCCATCCCTTTAAGGCCCGTTAATGCGCCACATTTAAGCTCTGGTGTCGAGAGAGAATGCGGGTTCGATTCCCGTACCTGCCATATTTTTTTATATATTTATTATAAAAGTCTTGACCCTCAGCTGACGTTTTAATATTATATTATTAAGTATTATACGAAATAAGAACAATATATTTGTTTATTACAAAGTGTTTGTGTTTTTTATTTCTACTCTGCTTTTGTTTTTCACGAATCTGCTGCAATGATTACAAAAGCTAAAGCTAAAATATTAGTATTTGAAGTTATTTTACAGTTACAAAGTGTAAAATTTCAAAAAATCAATCTATGAATTCATAATGGCGTGATATAATTTAAAAAATTGTGATTTCTTTTAATTTTGTGCGATACATTTTATAACAAAGTGTAAAACATTTGCAAAATTATGCTTAGAAATAACTCTAAAACTATTTTACATCATTTTCGTTATTATAAATCGTTTTGTAAAACGAATTGTGATAATTTTTTTAAGTAAGATGATGCGTAATTGCGTGATTTTTATTAAATTTTCATCGTGTGTTAAATTAAAATGTCATTTTTTGCATAATTTATGTGACATAATGTCGATTTTTGTAAACATTTATGTGAGATGATGGTGTCAGAACATTTTTTCAACAAAATTGTGTTTTTATTCAAATTTATGTTAATTTATGGTCAACATACATATATTTTGTATAATTTCAAGTAATATGATGTCAGTTTTTGTAAAAATTTTAAGTGAAATCATGGGGTCAGAACATTTTTTCAACGAAATTACGTGTTTTTATTCAAATTTATGTTAATTTGTGGTCAACATACATATATTTTGTATAATTTTAAGTGACATGATGTCGATTTTTGTAAACATTTAAGTGAGATGATGGTGTCAGAACATTTTTTTCAACGAAATTGTGTGTTTTTGTTCAAATTTATGTTAATTTGTGGTCAACATACATATATTTTGTATAGTTTCAAGTGATATGATGTCAGTTTTGTAAAATTTTATGTGAGATAATGTGTAATTGCGTGATTTTTGTTCAATTTTGAGTTAATTTGTCGTCATCACATGCATATTTAGTAAATTGTACAAGAATTTTTGTAATAAAAATGCACAAACAGCCCACGTAACTGAAGTTTTGTTTATCGAAATGTTGGTGGTAGAAGATTTTTCAAGGAAATTGCCTGTTTTTATTCAAATTTATGTTAATTTTGGGTCAACATACATATATTTTCATCAAAAGTACAAGAACTTCGTAATAAAAATGAACAACGAGTCTACTTAGCTGAAATTTTGCTTCTCGAAATGATTGTAGCAGAATATTTTTCAATGAAATTGCTGTTTTTTATTCGAATCTTACTAAAATTACAACAAGTGTAAAACATTTGCAAAATTATGCTTAGAAATAACTCTACACCGGTTTTTACATCATTTTCGTTATTATAAAAGCGCTTTGCAAAACGAACTGTGATAATTTTAAGTGAAATGATGTGGGATGGCGTATTTTTTATCGCTTATTGAGTAAAAATGTTGTGTTTTTTGTATAATTTCA
Organism: Agriotes lineatus; assembly: GCA_940337035.1. NCBI lineage: Eukaryota > Metazoa > Arthropoda > Insecta > Coleoptera > Elateridae > Agriotes > Agriotes lineatus. The sequence goes on from CALNHX010000231.1 coordinate 241,274, forward strand.
AGTGACCTGATATCAGTTTTTGTAAAATTTTAAGTGAAATTGTCTGTTTTTATTCAAATTTATGTTAATTTGTGTTCAACATACATATATTTCCATCAAAAGTACAAGAAATTTTGAATTTTGTTTATCGAAAAGATGCTGTCAGAACATTTTTTCAACGAAATTGCATGTTTTTATTCAAATTTATGTTAATTTGGGGGTCAACATACATACAGTGTAGTCCATTAAGTGTGCAACAAATTGGACATTTTTTTATTAGTTGTACAATCGAAAAGTAAATACCGCCAAAAGTTAGTGCATGTTCCATAACCATATCAGATGCCCTTAGAATGGCTTCAAGTTACCTTATTTCAAAAATTATAGCAAAATTTTATTGAAAAAAGTTGTTTAGAATCAAAAGTTATGCTCAAATACAAAGTCACGGCCTCCTATTCGAATTTTAATTCTTTTTTGGAAAATTTTGTATTACCTCCGTATGATACATAGTTTTATTATTCTGATTTTATATGTATTTAAAGTAACCACAACCACATCCCTTTTAAATAACTTTTAGCAACTTAAAACGTATTTGTAAAATTTAATTAGATTTATATTTTTAGGTAAGCGACCACTTCATGTTTGTTGCAACGATATTTAACAGAAGTTTAGAATTTTGCAAATGTTCTTTTTAACAAGGCAAATGCTTTACTAATAATAATTTACATATGAAAAACTCTTAATAAAAACAGAATAATAAAAATATGTATCATACGGGGGTAATACAAAATTTTCCAAAAAAGAATTAAAATTCGAATAGGAGGCCGTGACTTTGAATTTGAGCATAACTTTTGATTCTAAACAACTTTTCTCAATAAAATTTTGCAATATTTTTTGGTAGTAAGGTAACTTTATTCTTGAACGAATTTCATATTTTTGTCCTGCCCTGTATATTGTTTGTAAGCTATTCTATGGGCATCTGATATGGTTATCGAACATGCACTAACTTGTGGTCGTATTTAAATTTCGATTGTACAACTAATAAAAAAATGTTCCATTTGTTGCACACTTAATGGACCACACTGTATATTTCAATCAAAAATACAAGAAATTTTGAATTTTGTTTATCGAAATGATGGTGGCAGAGCATTTTTTCAATGAGAGTTGAATAAAAATACTGTTTTTGTAGAATTTTATGTGACGCGATGTGGCAAATTGTAACATTATATCGAAAAACCAACGACAATTTTTAAAATTTGTCATTCTCAAACATTTTCGTCAGTATGGACACTGTATTCGTAGACCTGCAAGGGGTTCCGTGGTGAGAAGAAACAGTTTATTCCGAAAGAAGTCGCTGTTTTCGTTAAAATGTTCTAAATACCAATTTACATTAAGTTGTTATATACAAATTGTGTAAAATTTTAAGTGAAATGATGGTGTCAGAACATTTTTTCAACGAAATTGTCTGTTTATATTCAAATTTATGTTAATTTGTGGTCAATTGCGTTTTTATTTTCGTCCGTTTGCATTTATACTGGAATGTTTAAAACTAAAATACAGTTTTGATCGATATAATGACACAATTTCAGACGCTTACTTATAAAATAAAAACCAAACATGTCAATCTCGGTGTTACAAATTAAAAAGACCGTCGTGCCATCAAACCTGTACCGATTTGTTAGAAAACAAGATGCAGTTTTTATACTTTTACGACATTTGGTAGTACGAAATAGAAGAAATTATAACGATACGTTCAACTTGTGGATTCCGACAGTTGCCCCCTTACAACAAATATGAATACCGACGACGGATTTTTTTTTAAGTTTGTTGCGTAATAGTTCCATGTATTATTATCCGCCGCTTTTTAAAACTGGAGAAGCATTACGTCATACAAAATTTGTAAGATATACCTATGGGGTTGAATCTTGTCTATACCTGCATTCTCCGTGACGAATTGCAGTACAGTACAAACTTTCACTGACGGATTGTAATACCGGGACAAATGATAAAAATATAACAGCAATGAGATAGCATGAACAAGCAAATACAACGCTTGAGTAAGAAAGAGATACAAAAAATAATTATATTAGTAGGCATGTTTAGTTGACAAATGTCATAATTAAAATTAAGAGTCAAGCCTTCTCGAATATTTGCTACTATGTTTATCTCTTTCTTACTCAGGCAATACGTGTTATCTTCTTGTTCATGTTATCTTATTGCTGGTATATATAATTGTGGTGGAGAACTGCAGCGTGGCTAAAGTTCATAGCGGATGACCAATAGAAAGCCAGCCTTGGGAAGTAATTCTGCCTGCGTTTTCAGTGCAGCCTCTGACGGACAAAGCGCTGTTAGTCACAAACACATGTCTCGACCTGTTTTAAAAAGAGAATTTAGAAAAATCTGAAAAATTTCAAATTCAAATATTCGCGCGAAAATTCAAAATTAAAAGGGCAGCCGCGAGAAGTGCGAGCGCAGATAACCACGATGGCCGACACCCCGGAAAGTTTAAATTCAAAAAATCTGGTGTGATACACGCACACAACTTCCTTTTACAATGATTTTATAATTAGCGAAAAATTTTATTTAAAATGTTTTAAGCAGTGGTCAAAAACTTTCAAAATTTACAAATTCTGCAAAAACGGTACAAAATAGAGCGTTAGTTGAAGAGACACATTTTCTCTAGAATTTTAAGCTGAATTCAAAAATTTAGTAATATACCGGGTGTTCTATTTAAAATAAGAGTTAATAAAACAATAGACAAAAAAACAAAAGAAACCCATTTTAGAAGTATTTAACTGGAAAATCACCTATCAGTACACATTTAAAATTTAATAAAAATGTAAAGTTTAAAAAAAATCGTTAGCCGTTTTTGAAAAAATCGAAAAAAACTGAAAAATTACAACAGTAAACACCTACTTCCGGTTATGCGATTTTCTTCAAAAGCTTGCTGTCGCATCCACATAGTACACAAAACTTATACCGGGTGTCCGTTCTCAAAGTCGAACATAGGCGATTAACATTGTATTGAACGTTTTTCCCGATTCCTGCTCGCCAATTCAACTTACAGGGAAGGTAATGGTATCAATGGAAAGATAAAATTATTACGCATCAAATGATAATAATAATAATGGTGAGGCACTAACACCCCATGAAGGAGCTTGGCCTGCAAGGCGGAAGGTTAGAGCTTCCGTATCCTCGCTCTCACACCCGGCTGTCGCGTGTCAAATTTATGACACGTGGTGATGTGGTGAGCACCACGCATTAGACAACCGCATTATTACCCCTTGTTCTTTCGAACGCAGGTTCCCAATTATTTAAAGCGACTGGGTAGGCCGCCCGCCAGGCATCGATCTGGGATTTGAACTCCAGACTTCCGCGCCGCAGTCCGATGCTCTAACCATTAGAGCCACGCTGTTCAAATGTATGTTCAAATCTTATATTATAAGAGCCGATGCCGCCGGTCGCCGGTCGTCTGCGACCGTAAGCAGGCGCGAGCACACGCAGCATGAACGGCCTGCATACTAGCAAGTGGCGCGCGCTCACAAATGGCGAGACCGCATTTGTATTGTTAACACTGGCAAGGCCGGACGTCGGCTGGCCACCAGCCTAAGCAAGCATTTTTATTGTTAACCGTTTCTTTACTCTGGCAGGGCCAGACGTAGGCTAGCCACGCGTTCTAGTAGATATATATGACTTAAAATCTAGTATCCTAGGATTCAGTGTTTTCGAAAAACAAAACACCTAGATTCTGCGGATATTTGCTACATATAAACCGTTCAATAGTTATTTGCCAAGTAGGTAGACATGGAATTTTGTTTTTATGTTTAAGAAAATTAAAACTCCCTAGAATCTCTTTCTGACACTTTGTCAGAATCAGCTGTTATGTACAGGAGGCCCACGAAAGTGGCTAATTTGATATTTTGAGGTTAAACGTGCAATGTTGCCAGTGCTTTCATACTTTGTTTGCCACTAGGCATAATATGTATGGACATCAACGTTATGGATACCTATCTGTCAAATTGTAATACTAGAGCAATATGCGAAAAGTAATTAAAGGTGACACAAAACTGAAAATTACAAAGGCCTACAGGCATTACAAAACCGACAGGCCAGACCTTACGGAAACTGAAATCCTTGCCCGGCTTACTGATATTTGGGATGCAAGTATTTATGCATAAAACTTAACTGTTGCTTTAATTTTGGGCTTTGTACTGTTTTAGGTGTCCGAAAGAACTATAAGAACTATTATTGGGCGGGACAATTTTGAAATTAAACCTTTTGGCCCACGACCTAAAAATGATACATACTATAAAAATTTTGCATTTCGGGAAGATTTGCAACTACAGATTTGGAATTATCACTTGAAAAATGAGCACTTTACTTTGGCTAGACTATTAAAGGACGTGCGTGAAAATTTCGAATTCGATAAGGGGAAAACGACTTTATATAATATTCTAAAATCAATGGGTTATAAATACAAACATGTAAGCGGACGTAAAATTCTATGTGAACAGAAACATGTTGTTGCATCCAAAATTACTTATTTGAGAAAATTCTTGCAATACCAAAATTCTAGTGAAAATATAACATTCGTGTACCTAGACGAAACCTGGATTTATCAAAATGGATCTAGCGTCCGACAATGGGTACACGATTCTGAAATTAAAAGCAATCCGTCTAAAATTAAATCGGAGGGAAAGCGTTTCACTGTTTTGCATGCAGGAACTAAATTTGCGTTTTTGGAAGGGTGTGATCTATTCTTATCTTCAACTAATAACGATAGGGATTATCACAAAACCATGAACGGGGAGAGTTTTCAAAATTGGGTGGTTAATCAGTTACTTCCTGCTCTGAATAAAATTCCTGGTAAATGTGTGGTAATCTTGGTCAATGCACCGTACCATTCGGTGCAGTTGGAAAAGTTACCCTCACTTAATTGGAAGAAGGATCAGATGCAGGATTGGTTGATTAAACACAATGTCAAAATTGAGCGCAAAATTACAAAAAAACATCTTTGGAGTTTGTTTCAACCTTTTAGGAAAGACAATAACAAACGTTACGTGACTGACGAATTTTTGAAAGAGAATGGTCATGAGGTTATTAGATTACCTCCGTACCATTGTCAATACAATCCTATTGAAATAACATGGGGGTTCTGTAAAACTTACTACAACAAGCATATAAATTCTCAGCTTTCATCCAAGGATAAGGTTAAGAATTTATGGCTTGAAGCTCTTTCAAAGTGTACCTCCGACATGTGGCAAAATTATTGTGATCATTGTGAAAAAACTATTTCGGAAGACTGGGCGAAACATATGGAAAATATTTCGTTTGAAAACATTCCACCTTTCATTATTACATTGGAGGAATCTGAGTCAGAATCAGGTATTGATAATGATTCAGATACTAGCAATGAAACAATGGAAGTGGAATAGGGGGTTTTGGCATCAAAATTCTTGTTTATGACATGGAAAATGAGTGGCTATCTTCTGATAATTCACACCAAGCAATTCCCAACGATGATCCAGCCCCAGTGTAAACCAAGCTCAAGACGTTTCTCGTATGAAAATTTAAAGCCGCTCGAAGTTTAGACCAGCACACCGACATCCATGCTAACAAGGAATCTCATTCGCAGTCTCATATTCTTTACACTTACATTTATTTAAATGTGGAAGCATTAATTTATAAAGTCGATGAAAATTGTATTTATTCTATTGAAGGCTCCTTTAGGAAATTTAATGAGGAGTTTCCTGCGACAGCTATACAATATAAGGTATTTAGTGATGCTTTATCAAGAATGGTCCATAACTTCCGCGAAACTGGAAATGTACACCGGAAGCAAGGCAGTGGTCGACCAAACATACGCACTGAAGAAGTAGTTAACAATGCGAGACAAATTGTGCAAGAACAACCACACGTATCTGTTCGCCATTTAGGACAGCAATTAAATGTTTCGTATAAAACATCTCATAGGATATTAGGAAGCAATTTGCATTATTTTCCTTACCTGCTGCTGCCAAACGATCCTCCGGTTAGATTGGAATTCTGTAACTGGCTTATCAATAATTTAGGAAATAACGATAATGCGTTTGAGAAAACTTTCTTTACTGATGAGGCATACTTCTATTTATCTGGCTATACTAATTCACAAAATATGAGTATGTGAAGCTCTGAGAATCCCAGTTTTTATGTTGACGAACCGTTTCACCCCCAAAAAAAACGGGGTTTGGGCTGCAATTAGTAAAAGAAGAGTTATAGGTCCTGTATTTTCTGAAGGTAAGTGCAGCAACGCGATTAAATTTTATTTTAATAATTCAAATTTTAGGTTTGCTAAATGCACAACAATATCGTATTGACATTTTGTTGCCGTTTTTTGAAGAGTTACGTGACGATGAATTACAAAAGGGTTACTTTCAATAAGATGGGGCAAGGCTTCACACAACACAAGAAAATTTAAATTTACTTGGAGAGTTTTACGAAAACAGAGTTACTAGTCAAAACATGTCTACAGTGCGGCCTCCGAGGTCTTGTGACTTAACTCCCTGCGATTTTCTTCTGTGGCCATATTAAAAAAAATCAATTTTTCAACTTCCACTGGACAATATTCAGCAACTTTAAAAAAGAAGTAGTGGAAAAAATTAAGAAATCAATAATAATGCCATAATATTAAGATTTGAGAATAGAACGAGTTAAGGAGTTTACTTCCTTAGGAACATTAATCTCTGAAAACTTAACTTACACACAAGAAATTAAAGGTTAATAGCATCGAGATGTGCGGGCGCGTTAACTAGTATAATGTCCTCAGAAATCTCGCTAAATGCAGACCTACGACTCATCAGACTGTAATTCGACCCACAGCTACGTATGCATGTGAAACATGGACGATGAATGTGGCAGATCAAGATATGATAAGTAGGTGGAAGAGAAAAATGCTGCGAAAAATATTTGGAGGGACTCAAACGGAGGATGGTTGAAGAAGACTTACAAACGAAGAGGTACAGGAGAAGTATGGGGAGCCAAGTATAGTAGACTTCATTAAAGCTCAAAGGTTAAGATGGTTTGGGCATATATGGAGAATGGCAGATGGAAGAGCTACTAAGATAGTATTGGAAGGCAGAGCGCAAGAAACTAGATGAAGGAGGCGACCAAGGAATAGGTGGAAGGAGGCAGTAATGGAAGACATAGCAAGGAAAGGAATAGAAGACTGGAGAAATAAAATCATGAATAAGGGACAATGGAGACAGATTGTTATGCAATGGGCCTAAAGTGGCTTGTAAAAGCTTTACTTATTTATACTGGAAAAAATACATAAATTGTAATATTATTTAAATATTTGTATCTACTACAGTGGGATAAGTAACGCATTACGTCACTCATTTGGCACTATTTCAGTTAGGTAATAAAGCTCATTACACCACTCAGTTATGTAATGGTTTCATTACGCAACTGAGTTGTGTAATGACTTCATTACGTAACTGAAATAGTGTCAAATGAATGACATAATGACATTTGCCTACTAAAATATTTTTGAAAATAACAGATCTGACATTTCTCTTAATGCACTTTTCTCAATTTTAGGCAGTCGTAGATAAAATTTTGTACAATACATGTGTGATAATGCATCATTAATATACTTGTGTGCTTACATAACTCGTGCTACGCACTCGTTTGTAACTTACACACACGTATATTAATGATGCTGTTATCCCACTTGTATAGTTGTTACGTGTAATTTTACATTTAGATACAGTTAAGGATTGTTTGGATAATTTCTTAGCTTAAATACATTCATATAGTTAGATTCACCTGCATACGTTAGGTGTAGCTTTGGTTGCATACTCATTTTTGCAATTTTTGGGACTTTTGAAAAAAACCTTGATTTTTAGGGAATTTTGAGTAACAGTTTTGAAAATTGTTTTGATAGTACGATTTCCGGCGACCATTTTTTTTTAAGTTTTCCTTTTTGGAGCTGCATGTGATCTTTGGAAATTTTCACTTAAGTGGATTACGTAGTTTCCATTTTTCTTTGAGGAATCTGCCATCCAGAAATAGGAAATGGGTGTTATATTGCTAAAATTAATCCGATTGTATTGGGATAAATATATATTTCTGCAATTTACTTACTCGAGGCCACATTACAACTCTGGTATGTTAATTTATGGTTGCCGTTGAACATTTTTCGATAACGTCTCGTATTTAGGCCTCCTCGTCCTAGTTTGCTGTATCGTTTTCCGATTTTTCGGGATCTAATATGCCTGTGGCATTGATGTTACTTGGCTAAGGCACCTGGAGCAACGATCCCATTCCAGTCCGAGCCCCTCAGCACATGTGGTAGTTCGCATGCAAGGCTTCTCCCCATGGTGACTGCACTCGACTACGTTTGCTCACCCGCAAAGTTAGATAAAGGCCCGACTCTTTGGAGGTTATTCAAGCTGGTGGACATCTTAATAGCTATCCCCCATAGCTGTTGATGTAGCGGCCCTTCTGTGCACAATCCAGGTATCTACAACACCTAGTGTTATCTACCTTTTGGTGTTTATTGAACTGAAAATATCGTTCGTTATGGCACTATGATCTTTACTTTATGTATTGTACTTACCTAGGTACATGCTAGCGAAATTCATGCCGTTTTACATGCGGAATATTGTGTAACTTCGTTGTACATCACGTGCAATTACTTTTGTGGAATAGGATAATGTCATTCTATGCATTTAATATCTTTACGTTGGTAGTACTGCTTTAGTCGTGTTCAAGTTTCAAGTACTTGTCAGTGTTTCAAAATTTAAACTATTGGCGAGGGTCTCCGGGAGCATCAATTTGACACTTAACATAATATGAGCACCGTAAATACACCATTTTATGTGTATTAGCACTCCCCTAGGCGAAATGGTACCAATTCGAAGAGGTTCGCGACTAAATAGATTATTTACTTAATTAATCAAGCGATTTAGAACTTACTATTCTCCCGCATTCCGATATCGCTGTTTTTAATATATTTAAGTCACTATCGTAGTTGATACACGGGTACTCGAACGAATTGCGATTATCGTAGTTCCATTTTCGACTTTATTAATATAAAATCTTGTACATTACATACCACTAAGATTACATCTACAAACTATTCCATTTACATACTATTATCACAGAATTGTGTTGCCTTTTCCAAGTATGACACAGAATTTTGAATGTGTACAAACTGTAAATAAATAACTAGGTTATTTCGATTCTTGGTGTTTTCTGTCTTTTATTATTTTTTTTTTGTGAAACAGCTAGTGGTTTAGGAATTTACACGGCCACCTGTAGGTTTTCTGGTTTGGACCGTCTCAAACCAGTGGCGCTTCCGGACAACCCACCCCATCCTGCTCAGGACCTAGCTGGCGAAAATTTGCTACACCACTCGACAATTTCTGAACCGCCGTGCTGTGTAGTAGCTATATTATTATTTTTTGTTTTTGTTTTCCCTTTTTCTCTTATGTGCGTGTCTTTTCCCCCGTGTAGCAAGGTAAGATAGTAAATAACTATTATCTACGACTGTTGCATTATACTGTCATTATATGCGTAACCATAGATACATTATTTAATTCATATTACACTAGTGGAATATAGCTTCATATTCTACGACTCTTTGAAATTTTTGTTTCTTATTATTTTTGAAAAGTAAAATGTAAATTAAGAAAAACAATGGGTGAGTTGTCATGAAGAATGTTATAACTACCATTAATGTTAACAGAAGAACAATCGTTAAGAAAAGTAAAATTATTGTTAAGTAAATTTGGATCAATTTGGTTCATAATTTTTTTGGCAGTATCCATCTTGTTTCGTTTTGAGTCTGCAATATACCTTTCGGCCACAGAAGCCGATCTCCAACCTCCGTGACGTTTTAATCCGGTCATGGATGCCCCTGCGTCAGCATATAAAGTAGCAGACGATCTTCGAAATAAATATAGAAGAAACAGGTAACCAAGGCGTGGAGGTAAATAACAGACTGGAAGCGACAAATAAAGTATACTACGCTCTGAGTAAAGCTTTTATAAATAAAAAAGAAATAAGAGAAGAAACAAAAATGAAGGTATTTAAGGCAATATATAGGCCAATCCTTACTTATGGGAGCGAATTATGGGTACTGTCAGGAAGAGAGAAAAGCAAGATCAGGGCTGCAGAAATGAAGTACCTAAGGAGGGTGCTGGGAGTTACCAAAAGAGACAGACTTAGGAATGAAGCAATAAGACAAGAACTGAATATCGAGTCTATAGAGGAATTTATAGAATGCAGACAACTAGGCTGGTGGGGACACCTGCAAAGGATGGAAGGAAAGGAACAAACAAAGAAGATATGGGAATCCAAAATGACAGGCAAAAAGAAAAGAGGGAGGCCAAAGCAAACATGGGATGAAGTAATCGAGAAGATCCTAAAGAAGAAGGGAAAACCTTGGACAGAGGCTAAAAGGCTAGCAAAAGATAGAGCCAAATGGAAAAAGTTTATAAAGGACTGAGTGAGATAAAGTGTATCATAATGTGAAGATAGTGAATTGTAAATTGAAAAATTCTGTAAATTGTAAGATGTAGTGTATCCCTACACCCGAAGTGTATAAAGGGAATTGATTATATATATATAAATTTGGATCAATTTGGTTCTGAATTTTTTTGGCAGTATCCATCTTGTTTCGTTTTGAGTCTGCAATATACCTTTCGGCCACAGAAGCCGATCTCCAACCTCCGTGACGTTTTAATCCGGTCATGGATGCCCCTGCGTCAGCATATAACGTAGCAGACGATCTTCGAAGACAGTGTCCTGTAAATTTCTCTGGATTTGATTTCCCCAAAAAATTTGCAATTTCTTTCCCCATTCCTCCAAATTTGTTAATGCCAATTATCTGTTTAGTGCATTTGCCACTTTGATAATTGACAAAAAAATTAGTCCGATGGTGTGTTCAATACACGAAGGTCTGCATATTTTTTGACAATATCATAAAAACTTCCGGTGAAGGAAAAGTTACAAGGCACTTTTGTTTTGGTGTGCGGGACAAATACTTGAATGCAACCATCGAAGAATTTTACTTCACCAATTTTCATGACATAAAGTTCATTTGAATGGCAAGCCCCCATCACCCCCATTATTAAGGCAACCTGTAAACACATTGTCTTATTTAAAGTTAATAATAAATTAGCAAATAAATTGTTACCTTTGTTGCGAGATATTTAACATCAGGCGCTTCCTTAATAAAGTTGTTAATTTGGTCCCCACTAAATGCCTCCAACTTTTTTGGTTGATAACCTTCCGCCTTTCCTTTTAGCAGAGCACGTACTCGCCCGTAAGACTCGACGTTCAGGTTATGCTTTATATTGAGAGTACTTTTGAGCATCGAATAGTGAGTCCACAACGTTGATGATTTGAATTTGTCACTTATTTCCTTAAATTAAACGAGCACAGTATCTTCAGAAAAGGAGAAAGTTTTGTTTTTTAACCGCCATTCGTTGAAACTGTTGTACACAATTTCATAGTTTTTTCTCGATTGTTCTGGTAGCAAATCCAACGAAACTGCCTTTGCTGCATTTGTGATGTCTGATGGAGTACACTGAATTTCATTTTTGCCGTCTTCTATGTCCATTATCCACCTTAGCTTTTACACACAATGATAAAAATACTATTTTCCGGTTTTGAAAATCAAACGTACAATTTAAGGTTATGTCACTGCGTTCGCTCGTGTTTTAAACAATTCTCGTGTAATATGGCCAGTTACATTGTAGCTAGAAAATGGCCCCTTGTGTAAACTGCAAGCTTGCAACCTTGATAAGATAATAGCTCCTTTGTGTAAACTGCAAGTCCGCAAACCTTGAACGCACGTGGCTTCCTCTCTCACGCTTCCTTTTGGAGATAACGCTTATCTTAGCTGATTAGACATAGTATATATACAAGTAGTTTGCATCTTTTAATTAAGCTCCAGTCAGTCGATAAGTTCCAGTGTGTTCGTATCATAGCTAGATGTAAAATATTGTCCGGCGGCTAGCTGTGTGCTTCCAATGTTATATTGCATTGTAAAATAAAAATAAACGTTTTTTAAAGGTCGTTTCGGCGGCCTTTTAATAAAACTGGCCTACATTATACACTCATTACATAATATACTATTGTATACGATTTATAATTACAATAAAAAAACGAATTTCATGATACCATTATGCCTACTCAACAAAGTATGACATGTATTCAGAATCAGCAAGTTGTCTTTCATGAAATTTATCTTAACCAATAATAAAAGTGGCACAAAATCCAAAACCAAATCTGGCAACCACGTTTTGTACATTAAGATACAATTATCATTTTGTATAAAATGGGCATAACCTAACTTTTCTTAATGACTGACAGCATATTTACAGGGTGAAATTCATCACCCTAACATGGCCTCCCATCTGGCAAATAACTATTGAACGGTTTATAGTGTTGGTGCATAAGCCTCTCGTTATTAGTTTTGCAGTGAGGTTAGATTTAACGTTGACTGGTTGACATATTAATTATTTTGAATTATTGTGGTGTCTGTTATAAACCTGGTATGTGATTTTATAATTTGGTTTTAACTAGGTACCTATGCATTGCACCAGAGCCGGATTAAGGCGGGGGATAAGGGGGCTGCAGCCCCGGGCCACCGAATTTCGGGGGCCTTGAAAAGATTCGAAGGTTATAATCTAGTGCGGTTTCTAATCATTTAGATCCCTTTGTACCCGTTGCATAAATGGGAATGGGCCTCTAAAAATATTTAGCCCTGGGCCTCACATATCCTTAATCCGGCTCTGCATTGCACTGTGGACAATTTAAGTTTATAATAACCAGAACTACAATTTACAATAAATAAGATGTCAACCAGTCACGAGGAGGTGTAAAATCGCAAATTAACGCTAATATTCATATTTTGCTCGTCCGGTTATGAGTTCGGCTGGAGGATTTTGGCTTTAGACTTTTTGTTATCTCTGCGTGGCGTGACTCATTCTTTCTGTTTTATTTCATGCTATAACTAGCTGTTACCCGCGACTACGTACGCGCAAGGTTCGTTATTTGTGTATTAAATAATGACTAATTATTTTCTGTCATCCCATTCCATCTTATCCCGTCCCGTCTCCGTCTCCGTTCCCGTCTCTATCCCCGTCCCGTCCCATTCCTTCTCTTCCCGTCCCGTTCCGTCCCGTCCAGTCCCGCCCCGTTTCCTCCCATCGCATCCCATCCCTTTCCTTCCCTTCCCGTCCCGTCCCGTCTCGTCCCGACATCTCTTCACCGTCAGGGGACAAATTTCCAAAAACTTTGAATGACTTAGTTAAAATTTGATCTTACAAAATTCCAACCCCTTTTTTACCCTTTTAGGGTTTGAATTTTCAAAAATCCTTTCTTAGCGGATGCCTACTCCCTATGAGAAAGACGACTGCCGAATTTAAAGTTTGTAGCATTTATACTTTCTGAGATTTCGCGATTAATGAGTGAGTGGTATTTCGCCTTTATATATGTATATAGATTAGGTATATTTACAGAAATAGGGCAACTTTAAAGGGAAGATATATAATTATCCCTTTATTCCCTATTCTAAGGAGTCGATTTTATGAAAATAATTACTTATTTTTACTGAAGTACACCTACGAAGGTTGAATTGAAAAGTCTGTTTAATATTGTTTTCCAATACAACTCTGAAACCCGTTTCACCACTATAGGGTTTTAATTTTATGTCATGTTCACCATCTTGGACTTAAATATAAATGCCATTTTCGCAATCAACGTCCAAAAAACCTCAATAACGACACTCATATCGATTTTTAAGCTTATTTACCCTATTTCACCCCCTAAGGGGTTGATTTTTGGAAAATCGCGGAAATACGTGTTTGCTTATTTATTTTTAGCGGTACTCCTACGAAGTTTCAAGTCGAAATGTCTATTTAATATTATTTTTCCATACAAAATTGGAACCCCCATCTTGCCCCTTTAGGGGTTGAATTTCGAAATATCCTTCCTTATTCCTTGTATACATCATAAAAGAAACCTCAGTGCGAAATTTCAGCTGTCTAGATCCAAGGGTTTGGGCTGGGCGTTGATGAGTCAGTGAGTGAGTGAGTGAGTCAGGACTTTGCTTTATATATATACAGTGTGGTCCATTAAGTGTGCAACAAATGGGACATTTTTTTATTAGTTGTAAAACCGAAATTTAAATACCGCCAAAAGTTAGTGCATGTTCGATAACCATATCAGATGCCCTTAGAATGGTTTCAAGTCAAACAATATACAGGGCAGGACAAAAAATATGAAATTCGTTCAAGAATAAAGTTACCTTATTTCAAAAAATATAGCAAAATTTTATTGAGAAAAGTTGTTTAGAATCAAAAGCTATGCTCAAATACAAAGTCACGGCCTCCTATTCGAATTTTGATTCTTTTTTTGTAAAATTCTGTATTATCCCCGTATGATACATATTTTTATTATTCTGATTTTATTAAGAGCTTTTCATATGTAAATTATTATTAGTAAAGCATTTGCCTTGTTAAAAAGAATATTTGCGAAATTCTAAGTTCTGTTAAATATCGTTGCAACAAACATGAAGTGGACGCTTACCTAAAAAAATATAAATCCAAGTAAATTTTACAAATACGCTTCAAGTTGCTAAAAGTTATTTAAAAGGGATATGGTTGTGGCTACTTTAAATACATATAAAATCAAAATAATAAAATATGTATCATACGGGGGTAATACAAAATTTTCCAAAAAAGAATCAAAATTCGAATAGGAGGCCGTGACTTTGTATTTGAGCATAACTTTTATTCTAAACACTTTTCTCAACAAAATTTTGCTATATTTTTTGAAATAAGGTAACTTTGTTCTTGAACGTATTTCATATTTTTTGTCCTGCCCTGTATATTGTTTGACTTGAAGCCATTCTAAGGGCATCTGATATGGTTATCGAACATGCACTAACTTTGGCAATATTTAAATTTCGATTGTACAACTAATAAAAAAATTTCCCATTTGTTGCACACTTAATGACCACACTGTATATTAAGATATAGTCAGATCGCTGGGGTTAGTCGCTCGCCAGAGCCTTAATTGTTTTGTTTTTATTCTGTCATGTTTGAATTGAATATAGTAACAGGTCCGGTAGAACGAAGTATCCATTTTTTAAGTTAATTCATTTCATAATATAATGAGATATACATTCAAATCAAGTCGTAATGCTTTCGCAATAAATGGAAATTCAAGACAGTTGTCAATGTGTTTGCGAGAAATGTCAGTTTAGCTGTGAATATGGAGCATTGGTCAAATATTCAACGTTCTTTTGCAGTTGAAGTTTTTTTTACAAATAACAATTCTGTTGTAACCACCCAGCGTTTATTTCGTCGTCACTTTTATTTAAATACACGAGATCCGGTTCCTAGTCGAATAACAATTTAATAAGTGGGTGTACAAGTTTTGCAGTACTGCCTCATGTGCCAAAGAAAAACCAAAAGGAAGAAACTCGTTCTGTACGCACACTTGAACAAAACTTTCGTGATAGGCTTCAAGAGCGCCAGCAGCGAGAAAAAGGTCACTTGAATGATGTAATATTTAAAAAGTAACATTTCCGTGTCTCCTTAAGAACCATTTGTTTGATTTTTGAATATAAATTTAGCCATTAACAAAAACAACTCAATTTAAAATAGATACTTTATTCTGCCGGACCTTGTATATTACTCCACGCCGGCAGACGGATTTCGGCTGTATGGTAACGTTTTTGAATGCCTTCTCTTCTACGCCATTTCGGCGCATCATTTCGTTGAGTTTTTCTGGAATTCAGCATTTATGAACTCACGTTCGGGTGAGTTTTTGTATCTTCTGTCACGGCTTACACATATTCGCCCACTTTTCTCGTTTGAATGCGTCCTGTGTAATCGCTTGAGCGTTCTTATGCGCTGGGAGTCTGTTATGTCAACGTGACGTTTGCCCAAGAACCATATTATATGCAGGTGGTTGTGCATAGAGCTATGTTACTTCTTTGTGAGGAGTGAAAATCCTTAATGGCAGCTGCCGGGGAAGGTTTCACCTTTGCATGTTACTGTAAATTTCTATGCTGAGACACTTTTGGGACTATGCGAATTTCTGGTGGGGTCGATAGGATTTCTTCAGATTTCCTTGACCGTTAATGTTGATGTTTTAAGCTTTCTCTTTTATTATGCTACTTAGTTGTAAGAAAACTCAACCTTCGGTTGGTGACAGGGTTTTGCAATCACTGCTGTGTGCCAGATGTTTGGGTTACTGGATTTATGGCTACCCTCATAAACCTCTGATATGTACTACATTCTAGGTAGTTTTTAAGGAGTCTGTTGTAAGCATCCATCTAAGACGGACATATTACATTTATTAATAAACTTACACAACACATGTTTAGTCAAAGCCGAGTCTTTATTTCTAAAACCTTATAAGTTAATGTTCTTTTTTGGTGTTAAACCTTTTTACGCCAACCTCTCACTTTTGCATTTCGGGTGTTGTCTGTACGAACCTGTGATCATTCTTATGAGACGACTCTGTGATATTTGAGCTAGTACCATTATTTTACCTTTTTGTTTATTGAGTGCACCCGAGGCACTGTAGAAATTTGTTACGGTCTAAATCGACATTTACGACAACGCGCCAGCTCATATGAAAAGCCACAAAAAAGCTAGACGACTAGCCCGTACGATATCTCTCAAAATCGAGAATGTAACTCACATAGGACCGCTGCCCAGTCCGTTACCAGAGGTGCCGCCTAGACTCAGTAAAGCGGGGGGTGGTCCAACACAAGATAACACAAGGACAACGGTCTAATAAACGGTAAACAGCTTTAATAGATTGAGCGACACCCAATTTCTGCGGTGTCCACGATGAAGTCGGTAAACAAAGTTGAGCGATACATGACAAAAATTAAAATGAAATAGTAGCCAATCGAAAAGAACTACGCCAAACCAACTATGGCTTGAGAGACTTGATAATCCACATAAGCGAATTCCCCAAGCTCACCAACGAAAAACCACAACGTATCAACAAACCAAAACACAGTAATAAAGGTGAAAATAATTTCCAACTTGCTTACCAAACAACGCGGCACAACACCAAGCACAAAAAAACGTCAACATCGGTAATCAAGAAACGTTACAATCGATAACGTCACTAACTTCAACGTCAGTTCGGTACGGTACAACATAAAGTGTCAGCTCAAGGCAAAACGAGATCAACGACAAGGATCGAAATTCCAGCTACTAATTCAAAAGGACGAGGTCGGTACCTGTAATCATCGAAAAATGGTACTAAAGCCGATTAAAACGGGACAAAATTCTGCACCGAGTGCGACTAGATATTACGGCAGTATGAACTGAATATATGTTTTCTTAATCGGAAACTGTTAAAACAATGAACGACATTAAAACCGACGAAAAAGATCAAAATTGAAAAGTTTTTACAGAAATAAACTGCTAACACGAAAATATCAAAAGCACAAAAAGCATTACTCAAGAAAACATAAGTGACAACTTCGACAAGGGTTCCAGAAAACAAATAACTATGTTTTTTTCTACTCAGAATACTTAAAATAAGAGAAGACACGAAAAATTCAAAAAGATAATACAAAAAGGCGATAAACGACAAGTAAACACGAAAAGTCAAACAGAAAACAAGAAAAGGCAAGAAAAACAAATACACAATACGAGAAAACTAATAGAAAATAAAAGAAAACTGGAAAAGACAAATAGAAAATAAGAAAATACAAGAAAAAACAAATAGAAACAAAGAAAAAACACCGTCCTAAACTATCTAAATATAAGAATCTCTTAAAAACTCGAAAATTACTATTAAACATAAAAAAAACAACACGAAATTCAAAGTAGGGGTCATAAATTATCGATACAAATAGAAAAGACACTCGAGATGATTCGTTACTATAAAAAAGACGCCTTACCAATTCATACTACTTCGAAAAGTGAAAAAAAGCAGTTGTAAAAAAGATCCTACAAGGTTCTAAACGACAAGCCCTACAATGGCTACAATTCCCCACAGACGGCCGCCAGAAGACGACCGACGGATGGTACCTTAACGAGAAAAACAAATTAATCCAAGCATAGCCAAGCAAGGCAAAGCAAAGCCCCACGTCAGGGCTTCAAAAACGCTATTGACAACAAGAAAAAAAGCAAGGCCTACA
>CALNHX010000231.1:259444-418186 GCA_940337035.1 Agriotes lineatus
TTGAGATATTCACCTTTGATGGTCCCTAGATGACCAAAAATATGTTTTCTCAATTCCGTCTGTCTCTCTATCTGTTGGAGGTATAGCGCAAATACCATTTGTTGGAAGAAAACCATCATTTCTATGCGGATTATATGTCTATCTAAATACAGAGTGAGTACTTTAAAAAATAAAATTTTGCACATAGCTTAGGACTCAGGCTCTGCCTTGACGAAAATGGGACCTAACAGATACAGGAGACAAAATTGTATAGTGCCTTTATAATGCAGCGAGAAGCGTTTTCGGTCGTGACGCAGTAATTCCAGTGTATGCCTCGATCTGACGCGCCTGGGAGCTCTTTTAATTTGCAAATCGACATAATGGGAGTTACTAAGTGTTTGTTTCACTGTTTCGGTATTATTACTAATGTTAAGATGTTTGCACCTATTTTACACATAGGTAATTTTCAACACTTTTTTCTTTTGATATTTGCGAAATTTGTAGTTTGAAAACCTCCACTTGCGAAGGAAGTTTCGAGTAAAACTCTTTGCCGAATTTTTAAATAGGTGTCCGAAAGTGAGCCATTATTTTAATGTTTTAATAAAACGCATTATTTAGTGGAAAAGTTCCAATTCTTTTATTGCAACATAGAGTTCAGATATGGAGGTTATGTATGGAAAATATATCCATAAAATGGCCTCCTCGGCTTTGTTGGCAAATGTTGACGTTTTTGATGAAATATTCGATGACCTTTTGGCATAATTGTAGTGTAATTTCTTCAATATTGCGTCGACTTTCTTGCTAAAGGTCTTGAATGGTCTGTGGATCATTGACGTACATTTTATCCTTAAAAAACCCAAACTATTCTGAACTGAACCAGGTCTTTCAAATTTATGGATTAATTCCACCACAGTGCTGCTAGACGGTGCGGCATGATGATCAAATAATGTGCGGACTTTGCGAACCCATCTCCGCAAAATTCTCACAATTTTTGTAGCGAATTTTTTTTCGTATATCTCTCGATGACTAAACTCCAAGTTTCCTCTTGACAACTGTCAAATTTATAGTACGCTGTATTTGTCACAAAAAAATGGCGATCAATTTAAAATGACCGCTCATTTTTGGACACCAGTTATAACTAGACTTACCATAGTCAATTGGTTATCAATCAGGGACACTTAACTTTTAGGATTTTTTTTTGTGGAGGATGAAGCAGGTTCACGCGCACTTAAGTCTCAATGGATCTATTGTGGTGCGTTCAAGTCATGTGTCATATGTTTTGTGGGTAGTCTTGTTATTCTACTTCATAGACCAGTCTTCAGAGGAGAGCGACGTTTATTGTATCCCAACACCGAATCGTCACCCGAGTCAGTACCGATCTAGTGGAATGAAAATGTTCTGCCCATCGATAGTTTTTAAGAGTTAGAAGCACAACTAAGTTAACGATTTTTGTCACTCCAGACCATATTTCGATTTGCAGGAGACCGTTTATTAAAATATTTTAACTTATAACCGCTTTGGAAACCTAACCTGAAACAGTAATGTTGGAAAAATGGATAATATACTGCTATGTTATTAAGAGGTCACAAGGTATTACAGACTTTTAAAGTCAAACATTTTAATTTTGTTAGTAAACAGTACGATGTTAAAACGATATGTTTCAAATTGATTGGTGCATAATAAGACCACTGGTGCAGAACTCGATGTGGAAAGGATTCTAACATTAAATGTCAGTGTTCACAAACAAATACAATAATTTAGTATTTCATAGCAAGGCCAAAGGGTTAAATTTCCATAACTATGTTAAATACACAATAATGCAGATATAGTCTCAAATAAATCCATCAAACGAGCATTCGCTTAGACAAAATTATGTATGGGTATAATTCGGGCAGAGTAATGTTGCGTAAACAATTGTGTCAAGTGCGACAAGTGTGTTTTTGGTGAACAATTCGGGCCGAAATGTGTTTGCGTCACCCCACATCGACACAGCAAGCTTGAGAAGCCATCTGCAGATGGTACAGCACATATTCCAAGCGGTGTTGAAGTCAGGGGACGACTCGAGAAACAGTTTTCAAAAGCTCGAGTGCGGGCAGTGGGTCCAGATGGAGACGTTAGGCATTGGGTCACGTTCTAGCAACACAGAGTAGGTCTCAAAAAATGGTGAACTTTCCTAGAAAACAATAATTACGTATAAAAGCCAGAAAATACCAACAAAGTCAACCGTACCTGCATTACACATCTGGGTCAAACTGGGATACCAACGCCAGTAACTAACAAGACCTAGAGGCCATCATGGATGCAGCAAGGGGTAGCCAAGTAAATTGCTCATTAGCAATCCTCCGACAGATATGTTCCAAGAGGTGTGTCGGGGACGTGGATTGATTAAACCTGTATATAAAAATAAATTAGCATAGGTGGTGATAAGTTTAAGCTTGTATGTAATTAAGTCCTAGAGTAATTTTCCCGGGTTTTTGTATAGCATCGCTTGCAAGCCCGCCAAACGCACATATGGTGAGAATTCTTGCCAAATACACACCGACATTGGCCAAATTTTTCCAACGGTGCTCAATTACGTCATGTGACCCAATTATGTGACTGGCCGAGGGCTAGTGGGTGTTTGCAACCCTCCGGGGCCTATAGAAAGATTTGGCGGCTCTTGGAAAAAGTCTGTTTTTGAACTCACTGACTTACTTATGTGTTAAAGTTTCTTTGTTTAAAAATTCACGACCGATTTTGGAAAAAAAGGTGTTGTTCAATTCTACGCGAGTGAAATTTAATAGGCTACATGAGCTTACCTGATCAAACAAGCGTCTGAAGCATTCCTAAGGACACAAAGCAGCGCTTGTTGATCGCTAAACGCGCCAACCGGCAGCAACCCTTTTACAACACCTGTTGCATGTTGCTCGACATCGCAGACGGCCAAAGAAAATTGTGATTTCGGCGCCGTTGCACCGCCTAGGACCGTACTTGGTTAATTTGGTAAACGTTCTGTTGTATTACTCTGTCCGAATGAATAAATAGCTCTCGAATTGCACCATGTAAGGAATGATTTGAGACTAAAATTATATTAAAGCAATATTAGCCTTTTGATTTTATTGACTCCTAAGAACCCGTGGTGTAAGATTAAATTGTTGTCTAGAGACGTAACAATTTTGTGTAAATCTCAATAACCCTGATAAGAATCTATTTCAACTTGATCCACATGCAAGATTATTAAATAATAGAATAAGAGCTGCTTGTGGCATTCCAAGACGGTGAGCATTGCAATGTGTAAGCTAAGCAATTGCAGGTAAGGCAAGTGTAACCCAGGGTTAATAGCAACATTTCGGCCCAGTGGACCTTTTTATTATAGGCACGGTGTCAATTTCAGTTAAGCATTTCCTTGTGTGCAAGGATTTAATAAATAATTAATTAGCTGGGTTTGAGGGGATATCACGGTAATGCATTATACTATTATAATTTGTTAAACAAACGCATTAAGTAAACTCTTAAATACAGGGTTGTACACTGACTTTTAGACTGTAGTCAGCATGGTTATTAGTATCCTTAGACTTGCTTAATGGCAATACGATGTAGATTGTGATAAGAAAAAGGTATAGATTTTTGATAGAATTAGATGAAACTATACACTTGTCTTCTTCTTCTTCTATGTCAGCATCTTTCATTCCAGTATTGGACATAATGATTATGATGATGTGTTTCATTGCGTTCCGGTAGGACATACGGTATTAATAAGAATTTTCTATTGTTTGCGATATCTGGCTAGGAACTCCATCTTTGCCATTGTCCAATGGGTTTCTCTTTCAACCGCTTTTCTTGGATGGCCTGGCATCTTTCTGCTTTGAGGGTTCAACTTGAGCGCCCTTCTGCATACCTCTGATAACGCCTTTCGTAATGGGCGTCCCAAGCACCCCAGGTTTCTTCGTCTTGTTTTGATGTTGATATTACATTGCCCCGTTCTTGATCATAGCTTTTCTTTGGAAATTCATTCTGGCCATCATATTCTTAACATGTAACGCAAACACCTGTTCACAAAAAACTTTTTTTTAATCGCATTTGTGGAGCACCATGTTTCCGAGCTATATAGGAGCACTAGTTAAACCATCGCGTTAAACACTTTAACTTTTGGATTAACTGTAATATTACTCGCACACCAGATGTTATAAGCTAAAGAAGACCTTCCGCGTTTTGTTGATTCTTGCACTAGCATCTTTTGATGCACTTTCTTCATCAAACACCACATACTGACCTGCCCTATTAGGTCTCCTGATATAGACATCTGCCTTGCGGGATTCACATTCACTCATAGTAGGTTAGTTTATTCTTGTTGATTGTCAAACCAGCTTTTCTAATTCTTATTGTAGGTGGTTCAACTTCTACATATTTTGATCATTATAAGATGCATATTATTATCTGCAAAGTCTAGGTCTGCTAAGGTCACTATTGCTGCGTCGCATGTAACTTCTTAACACTTCATCTAGCGGTGCAAGGAACAGCAATGGTAATATAATGCATACTTGACCGACACCAATTTTTGTATTGAATGCCGGCGACAGCTTTCCTTCGCATACTACCCTGCATTTGCAACTATTGTAACCGTTCTTTATAAGGTCTACAAGTTTTTGGGAGAAGCCCTTGTTCTTCACTGTTGCCTATATGTTGACGAGTCAAAAGCTTTCTCGTAGTCCACGAACTCCGTCGCTTGTTACATTACGGTTCTTAACGTGTTTCCCTTTCAGTAGCCGTTGTATTCCTGTCTTAATGTTCTATCAAGTAGGTACATCATTGTTCAATTTCTTTTTCCTCTACATTTTTGCTTTGGCTCCTCTTTTAATTTAGCCTCACTAATCAGTGTTTTTGCTTGTTTGTGTTTGCTTTTCTATCGTCCTAGCTCGAGGTAAGCAGTTGGGACAGTTGCGTAACACCTTTTCCAGTGTCATGTATCTGGTTTTTGACAATGATGCATCGTCCTCAGTCTTCGGCAGCTATTTGGGTTGTACATTGCTCCAAATACGTAATTGTTCGTCAATATGAACTTTATGATAACTATCATTCATACAATTTGCTGTTATGTTGGCTTTTCTATTACAACTGTGACCTGCTACCTTCTTTCCTGGGTCTCCGCCCACTTTCACTTTAACTGGCTTGCATGTTAGGTAATGGTTTTCAGATGCTTTTGTTTGTTGTCTAACCACTCTAATCCACTGATTGCGTTTTTCATCTTTTAATTTTGTTTTGAATATTCCACACATATCTCTTTGCAAGTTGTTAGCTTTAATTGATTCGTCGGCTAACTCTCTCAAAAATATAATATTAAAGACTACGTGGATACAATTTCCGGGCGGACTAACTCATGGAGATGGCGTGCAGTTTTTTGAGTAATAGCATTTCATTAAATAGCTAAAAAGGGTGCCAACAAATCTTTTTTAATTGAAAAATTTGCTTTCCAAATGTAGGGTATCCTGTGTACTTTTAAAATATAGCTTAGATAAAAAAAGCTGTCCATATTAGTTTTGTTCATCTAGCTATTTAAATCTTGTTTTTTTTGCCATTTTTATTTGTTGATCCAAAAATATAGATGCTTTTATCTGTTCCATATATGGGGTCTCCGTATCAAATGCATCTGTTGATTGTTTTTTGGGAAAGTGTTATTGCGAAGTGTAGTAGTTATATTCGCGGTTTTACGTATGTTATTTATAATAGTTGTCTTTCTTCTTTAGTCCACTCTTGGACGTAAGCTTCTCCTTACCCCCTCCATTCTCCTATATCTAAGGCTAGTCGATGTCAATTTTTACCTGCTCTTGCTTTCACGTCGTCCATTCACCGGATTAGTATCTTCTATACACTCTTTCCATGTGGTCTTGGCTTCCACCGTACTATTCGTTTCATCTCGTTTTGCTATATGCTCTTTGCAAGTTCAGTTTGAGATATCCATTCGTTCTATGACGTCAACTGTTGTTTATTACAAATTGTTTCGTTTAGCTATGTTCCATTTCTTCCAATTTATTAGCCAATTTGATTCTCATACTCATCGTTTTCCTTCCATAGATCATGACTGGAAGAATGCCAGCGTTGAAAACTTTTCCTTTCAGGTTAATTTGAATGTCGCGGTTTTTTATGGCTTTAGCAGAGAGCAAATACTTAGCAGAGGCTTAGACACAGCCTTATACGTGTTAAACTGTCGCTTCCTAGAAGGCAGTAGTTCTGGCCACCTATCCAATGGCCGATACATTAAACCTCTTAGAAATCTATTATTGAGAAATGAGATTTAGACACAAGTTGGCAGGCCAAATTTATTTTAGGGAAAAACGGTAATTAAATCACAAGCAATGTTCTTACGTGATGTAAGTAATTTACTTTAAATCACAATTAAGGCTTTACGAAGAAAGCTACTTTTATCCACAGCGGTAAAATAAAATTAGCAAAGTCAACGATTATTTTATAATTACCCACAAAACCTTTAGTCCTGCAATATTGGCGTGCTTCAGCTAGGAGCAGTCGAGAAATGGTCGGGTTTAAGAGCAATAGAATGTGGGTATTGTAAGTAGCTCATAATTAATGTTCGGGAGACGCCACGCAGTAATACACTTCTGCCACTGGCGAATTTTACAAACTAATCCATCCATATTATACAGGGGGCGTACTATCCAGTTTCTTCCCAGTCCAGAACTTACCTTTGCGTTCATGTCCTCTGCAACATATGTTAAGCCTAAATTTGTATATTCTAAATCATTCCTGCGAATTGCTTTACACTACAAAAGAAAGAACTCAACAAAACAAACGAAAGTAATTTAAACAAATCTGTTGTTACTTATACTGGCTCTTGATGAGACCAGCGATCCCAGATAATATTTACCTTAGCAATTTCCTACGTGACGTTACTGTGTGTACAGTTTGACTGGGAAATTGGAATTTCTACCAGCAAGTGCAGGCTTTCATTTATCTAATTAAAATGAGCTGTAATGGGTGTTGTTGCTTAATGTAAAACGTTAACATGCAAAATCTGATGGGTTCTCAACACATCTGACTTTACAGTTTTTCTATGCTCGCGTAGCGGTGCAATCAAGAGATTGTTTCACTTCACGATTATCTAACGCACTATTTTTGCATGTAATTACATGCTCTAAATGATAACAGCTCGTAAGGCCTTGGCACTCGGTGGAGATGTTCGAGACTGGCGCGTACTTCTGCTTGCACGTGAAAAAAGATGCACATTTTCTTAAGGAAGGAGAGATTTCATATTATCTTCCGCAGGTAGTTAGTTAACCATAAAGCTACCACAAACTCGTATGCGTGGGGACATAAGGGTAAGGAATTCGAGAAGAGTGTATATTCACGAAATGAAACAGTGGTTGGCGAATCACAAACGTCGGCGAAAGAGAACACAACACCCCATTACTTAAAAAAGACGAAGAAGAGTAAAACTGTGTGTCCGGTATCAACCGTAAGTGGGATAACACCCTTAATGAGCACAGCAACCCTCCCAAAACTAAAGCTGTTCCTTACGACACGTTTTAACCAGGGTCAGCAATTTGCTTCTTTCTTTTGATTCTCGAGCGCTTTTCCCTATAAATACGTCAATTTGAGCCGGAAAGTGCAGCTCGAAGGTCGAGGTCGAAACCAATACTTTGCATTATGTTATTATAGCAGTTGGTTTAAAATCAACAAAGCCGAAAGAAGTTTGTAAGAGCGCCTTTTTAGTTGGTAAACATTCGATTTTCTAGTTCATAACTTAGAAAGATTTAGAGAAGTGCTAACTGTTTTTGTGATGTATGGGAATAGTATGAGATTGCAAAGGTACCTCGTATTTCAAAATTAAATATCTCTATCAATTTTCTCTTTGATGTTAAGTAATATGTCCGCTCCTTTAGTTCTATTTGTTGCGACATCTTTACAATGGGAAACATAGCAAGATCATAATAAAAATAATGCTTTATGTGTAGAGAGTGCTTCGGACAAAAGTTAAAATTTAACGTCACACTGTAGAATTTTAAAACTTTAAAACAAATTTTTTCCCACAATTTTATAAATAATAACAAGTATTGTTGAACATTCTTTACAACTAAGTGACTCGGAAGTAATAGTCGCTCTAGCCATTCAGCCTCAGCTCCATGTAAAGCAACTCTTGGTAAACGTCTAAGTAGACCCTTTTTTATTTTGGTTGACACACTGAACAGCAAACCATGCCATTACACAATGGATATATGTTTTGACAGTCTTTTTTAAATTGTATTTTCGTCTTCTAAAACAATTAATGCAATGTGATATCTAGCTATTTATATTTATTTCAATTAGCTACCTCAGATTCACCTATAGAATTTGGTTTACTTTTAACTTGTCACCTTTTACCGATAACTGAAATTAATAGTTTTAGAACTTACTAAAATAGTCATAAGTTACGAACTGAACTAGTTCAAGTTATGTATGTAGTACCATGCAATCCAGATTTCTTTTTCCTGGATTCTCCGCTGCGTAATACCTTATTATTATCATCACTACACTGTCATTTTGTTCTGAGTAAATCTGCATGAGGTGGAATACGTACAGTATAATCTCTATCTTGCAGAATGCATGTTGTTTTTAATGATTATCTTTAATAGGTAACTTTGAAATGAGGTTAAATTCACCTTTTAAAACTATGGTTTGTCGATAAAAGTAGCGCTATTTTGAAAAAGTTGTACGAAACGGGACGACACTGTTTCTAGTTAAGAATGTTAGGACAGTTTAAGAATTGACGCCGCCGCTAACCTTTATGCATGCGGCGAGGGCACTTTACTGGAAAAAATTGGCAAAAGTTATAGCGATAGAACCGAAGCCTGCAGCTAAGTTGCACCTCCTTTATTAGTTAAATAATTCATGTTGTCAATTACCGCCAACTTTGAATATGTTACACTAAGTTAAAAAATGCATGTTGTGATGTATTTAGAAATTGGGTGCCTATGCGGGAAATGTAGAACGCCATTTGCAACCGATTTCTGCTTTGACCCTAAGCAATTACAACCAGTTTTCTTATCTTGTGCTGTAATTCTGTGGAATGTTTACTTTTGTGTTTTATTTTAAATTTGCTCTGGGTAGATCAAATGCCCACTGCTCAGATTCTGAGTAATAACTCCAATACATAAACAGAGAAACACAGTAGAAATATAGGTTATATTGTTCTAAATAATTATAATTATTATATAATTAACCTAGATTCGATATAATAACGTATGTACAGTATGGTAATTATAAATAAAGTTTATTTCTGAACGATAGGCCTTGGACGCTGGCCCTGGTATATTCCTGTGTATATGAACCATAACTTGGTACGGCACGGGATTTCGATAAAATTCGCATAATAATAATAATAATAATAATATTTATTGATCCATTACAGTTACAGTACAGCATAGGACAAGTCAAAAGGATGGCAATAAGCAAAAACAAATGTCATTTAGAGTAGTACTGGACAAACTAATTAATGATTAACTTTTGTATGGAAAAAATCATTTACACTATACAGTATACATTTGGTCATTTGATGTTTCAGTTTATATTTGAATTGTGTTAAGGGTAGTGATTTAATTTGCTGAGGGAGGTAGTTGAACAGTCGAAGGCCATCCAATTTCCTACTGGTTTTCAATAATCTGTGGGCTGGTATCACCAGGTCATCTTTCCTTCTTGTGTTGTAGGTGTGATAGTCACAATTTGCTGGTAGATCCGTAAACTTGGTTTTAGTGTTACACAAAAGCTGATACACGACAATGGAGTATAGGGTCATTATCCTGTATTGCTTAAATAGGGGTTTACAGGAAACGACACTGGAGTTAATATTGGCTATGGTTCTTACCGCTTGTTTTTGTAGAACAAAAATTTTTTGAAGATCTGATTGTGTTGCAGTGCACCACGATATTGTACCGTATAGTAACAAGCTGTGGAACAGTGCATAGTAGGTTGATAACGCCGCTGTTTCATTAACACTTTTTCTAATTCTTCGTATAGCATATATTGTTTTTGATAGTTTCGTTATCAAGTAATTTATTTGTGATGTCCACTGCAATTGAGGATCAAGAAATATTCCTAGGTATTTCATGGGTTCGTTATTAGCGTCCTGGGGATGTCCAAAATTTAGCGTAACTGTCTTCTCCCTGTTCAAAACTAAATCATTAGCTCCAAACCACATTTCAGCTTGTTTCATAATTAATTCTTTAGTTTCCACTCGGTTGTTAGGTAAGGTTTTGGCAATAAAAACTGTGTCGTCAGCAAATTGGATAGTAGTGGCATTTATGTTGTCTGGAAGGTCATTTACACTTAACAGAAAAAACAGGGGACCAAGTATGGAACCTTGAGGTACTCCTCTATTCACTGCTTCAGGTTCACTAAGCTGATTGTTATGGAAAACTCTTTGGTGGCGATCTCTGAAATAGGAACTGACAAGTTGGTGCGAAATTCCTCTAAATCCATAGTTGTAGATCTTTGTCAGTAGTACTTCGTGAGAGATGCAATCAAAGGCCTTACTGAGATCCACAAAAATGCCTACGCTGGCGTACCTGTTTTCTTGCGCATCTTGTACATGTTTAACTATTTCTTCTACTGCATCTGTTGTAGCACAATTTTTCCTAAATCCGAATTGTAAGGAATTTAGCAAATGTTCTTGTTCTATAAATTTTATAAACTTATTATAGATTGCTTTCTCAAAGACCTTGGATATTATTGGCAGAATGGCTATAGGCCGGTAGTTTGTTTTTAATCGAGGATCACCTTTTTTGAAGATTGGAATGATTTTGGCTTCCTTCAGTTTGTCAGGAAAAATTCCCTCGCTGAGCATCAAGTTGATGATGTTGGCCAAGGGCTTAGCCAGCACATTTGCTACGTGTTTTATCGTTTTAACATTCATACCATATATATCTTCACTCGAAGTGCTTCTCAAATTAGTGATTATAGATAGAATTTCTATCTCCGTAACTGGTGTTAAGTATAATGTTTTGCTGGTTGTTCTAGAGTTTTTGAACTGATCAAACTTTTTCTCTGGCTTACCAACTCTGTTTAATATTTCTTCACTAACATTAACAAAAAACTCATTGAAATCACAAGCGCTGATCACATCAACACCGGAAGTTGGTTTGGGTTTTCTATTTGTTATGGCGTTGACAATTTGCCACAAAATTTTTTGTTTATCCTCTGAATAAACTATTTTATTATTGTAAAATTCTTGTTTAGCTGATTTGACAACTGTTCTATACGTTTTTTTGAGATCTACATAATTTTGGTTTATTCTCGCATCGCCTGTGAGCCGAGCCATATCATGCAATACTTCAAGCTTTTGCTTCATCTGGTTTATTCCGGGTGTCAGCCAGGGAATTTCCGGTCTCTTCAGTTTTTGAGCATATTTTTTGTAGGGAAAACAATAGTCATAATAGTGTTTTAGTATAACATGAAAATTTTCATATTTCAAGTCTACTGTGTCAGCGTTATATACAGTGTCCCAACTTTCCATTTGCAGTAGGGTTTTGAACTGGTTTATATTGGCGGTGGTATACCGTCTTTTGTATTCCTGTTTATCAGAAGGCACACCGGGATCTGCTTTTTCAGTGATTATTTTCAGCAGTTGAGCCTCATGATCAGAGAAGTGGGTAGTGATGATGTTTGCTGAGTATTCTGGAGAGTTGGTAAAAATATTGTCCACGGTTGATTTTGTATCACCTGCGATCCTTGTAAAACCCCAGATTGTTTTCATTAGGCCATAGCTGGTCATTAGATTAGTGAAAGTATTTGTAGCTCTGGAATTTTCTTCAAAATGAATATTGAAGTCACCACCTAGGACGTACGTTGAGTGAGGGTATCTATTAGTCACATACGTGAGTGCATCCGAGAGTATTTGGCACATAATGTCAAAATCTTCATGTTTGCTTGACCGATAAAAGCCAAGAACAACTAGTTTCTTTGACTTTACATGAATCGCCGTAATTTCTGCAGCACGTTCGATTGCTGTGGTATTAATTTTTTAATTGGGACAGCTTTGATGCAGTTTTTAACGAATATACACACACCTCCATGGATAGAATGATTTCTAGTATAGCATGATGCCATATAATATCCTGATGGATTAAATAAATCACTTTCTTCCTTCAATAGCCAGTGTTCAGTACATATAAATACATCGACAGGACATAATTCTTCTAGTAGTATTTCAATAACGCTTACTTTATTTCTGATGCATTGTACATTGTGGTGTAATACTTTTACAGACTGTGTTGTTTTTGATGGTTGTTGCTTAATAATTGTGCTCGAAGGTTTTTCCAGTTCACCTAGGTATCTTAGCTTGTGCTTTGGTGAGCTGGAATTGACTGTAAAAAATGTCTTCCTCTGCTAAAGTTAAATCTAGTGTGAGCTACGCCTTGCGGCCAAAAGTTGCTGTCGTATACCTGGTCAATTACTGCTGGATCGACACCTATCATAAAGCACTTATTGTCTTTGATGGGCGTTTTTATTGCTAGGGGTTTAACCACTGTGTTTTCTTCTGATAATTGCAGTTTCTTTAGTAGATATTGTTGCACAATATCTTCCGTTACATGGTCCTTGACACGAGACATAGGACGCATAGGACAGCGGGGTAATTGAAATGGGCCGAGTCTGGAATTAGAAAATTCAAAGTGTCTACAAATGACGGTGTTTACCTTTCGGTGGCAAATTAATTTTATTAGGTTTCTCGGGGGACAAATCAGGCGGTTCTGGTGTTCGAGGTAGCTGGGGCCACCTTGGTGAAGGCTCAGAGTGACGCAAACGCCAAATTCGTACCGGGATGAAATTCAGTGTTCCCAGACAAATTGGGCCGGTGGTGTTCGGCCTCAATTTTGTGATTTTCTCAGAGTAGAAACGGAATCTGAAATTTGCTTCTAATTGGGTGGCAGTACCTCGCCGCTAGACAAAAAATGCCCTTTTTGCAGGTACGTTCTGCCCTTAGTTACTTGTGACTAGGAAATAACCTGGTACTCCAGAGATGTATTCGTCTTAACATGTTTGTACTCGATTGATTTCTGTATCGCTTCTCGTGTAATAGTGTCGGAACTCTGACTACAGATAAAAGGCCAGATTACAGGCAAATTTGGAGCGTTGTTTTTGGGACAGGTTAACATCTGCTTCAAAATAAAACGGTTATAACGGGTTCAGGAAAATATATACCATTGGGGTAGGTTAGCATCTGCCTCCACGCAGAATATTGGGGATTGTCTCTGGGGCAGGTCAACATCTGCCTCCGAAGAAACGGTTTCAAGAGGGTTCTAAATATTTAGAAGTTGGGCCTTTAGACTCAAGTTTCTTGCTGTTCGGAACGGCTCCAGCAAGCCCAACCGGATCTAGAGCTGGTAAGAGCTGCTGGCTGAGTCGCTCAATTGAAGTCTCAAGTGGCTTCAGCAAGCCAGGCGTCTTCATTTTATACTATTTTGGCCAATTTTATCAGGGCTTTTTTCCAGGGAGGTTTGAGTGGGATTGCACCATATTCGGCTTCACGCGACGTCGCGCATCGTTGAATTGATTTGCTTTATCTACAATCCGCACGTAAGTAAAATGCAAGTCTTAATTGTGACGAATTAGAGGAGTATACATTTCCAGAATAATATTTATGCTTTAATAAAATTTTGTTCAGGTCCTAACGCTGCAGTGTAATGTGCGTGACGTCAGCGCATGCAGGTACTTAAGGATACTTTATTACGTCCTCAACAATATCGTATTTACCGTAATAAATACAGAAAATAATATACATTTTGAACAATTTTGGATAACATTTACTTTAAACAAAAGGCGATTATCTCTTGGTGCTATTTACAGGGCTCGCTGGAAGGAATATGATGATTTCTTTAATGCATTTGAGGACTCCTTTGCATCTGTGATTCCGTTTTGTGATGATTTGTTATGTGTGGGCGACTTCAATATCGACTTTTCTACCAATAATTCAAACTGTTTAAAATTTTTAGAATTACTTGAAGTTTATGGATTTAAACAAATCATGACCGAACCAACTAGAGTCACTAAGTCCTCCTCCACACTTATCGATCTAATTATTACATCCAATTCCGAAATTATATGTGATAAGGGTGTGAGGAGTATGCATGGAATATCCGATCATTCTTTAACATACTGTTATCTGAATGTCGGTCATGTTACTACTGCAGTAAATTTCAAAACGTACAGAGATTTTAATAATTTTAATCTTGATGCATTCACCGTGGCGTTGGAGGCTGTACCGTGGGATGCTATGTTTCGGCTTAATGACATTGATTCGAAAGTAACTTTTTTCAGTGATAATGTATTATATTTGTTCAATTCTTTCGCACCTATCCGCACTGCTAGATTTACGAAACCCGAAGCTCCTTGGCTGACAGACAATATCAGACTACTCATCAAGTTACGTAACAAAGCTCTTCAGAAATTTAAAAAATCTAAAAACCCTAGTAACTGGGATTATTACAAAACATTACGTAATTTCACCACCAGTGCTATCAGACGGGAGAAACGCGCTTATTTACAATCGATCTTGACCAAAAACAAAAATAATATATGGTCGGCTCTTAAAAAACTGGACCTTAATGTTCAACCAAAAAATCGTGTTATTCCCGCTACACTTTGTGACGCTAACGCTATTAATAATTTTTTTGTTGATGAAATTGCTACAAAGAAAATACAACCTGATCCCAATTTAAAAATATTTTATGAAAATAATTTAAAAAATAATGTTACTCGTTTGTTTGGCTTCTCCCTAGTTACAGAAAATGATGTGTTGGATTCCTTATGCACAATTAACTCAAATTCGGTTGGGGCAGATAACATTAGTATCAATATGATAAAAATGTGCTGCCCTTTTATAATTAGATATTTACTTCATATTATCAATTGTTGCTTAGAAATTAATTACTTCCCTGATAGTTGGAAAATAGCACACGTCATTCCTCTTCCCAAAACCAACTCTCCTTCTAGTTTTAGGGATTTACGCCCAATCAGCATTCTTCCCGCAATATCTAAATTATTAGAAAAAATTATGGAAAAGCAAATTCGGAATCATCTCCATTATTTTAACATTCTTCCCATTGTACAGTCAGGCTTCCGGAAGGGGTACAGCTGTGTATCTGCTCTTGCTTGTATCACGGACGACATATTTAGTGCTTTGGAAAAGAACTTTGCTACTATCTTGATTCTTTTAGATTACTCCAAGGCATTCGATATGATCGACCATGAACTATTATTATCTAAACTACATTATTTTGGTTTTGGTAATAATGCAATTGAGCTTGTAAAAAGTTTTTTATCTCGAAGAACGCAACTAGTTAAACTAAGTAACTCAATTTCAAACGTGAAAGGTGTAGAGTCGGGTGTCCCGCAAGGTTCTATATTGGGTCCTTTATTATATATTATTTACACTGCAGATTTTATTAATAATGTAAAAAATTGTAACTGTCACTTTTATGCCGATGATACGCAAATCTATTTACCATTTAATCTCAACAACATCAATGAAGCTAACAATTTAATCAATACTGATCTCTCAAATTTAATAGCGATATCTGAACAACATTCTCTGCTTATCAATCCTATAAAATCTACTATTATGCTTTTTTGCAAACCAAAAGATAGAGATAATTTAATACCTTTAGTAAATATTAACATTGCTGGGACAGCTTTAGGTGTACAAAACTCCGGTCGTAATTTAGGTTTAACTATAGACTCTAATTTAAGATTTGATCTTCATATTAGCAATTGCATACAAAAAGCGTTCAGCAACTTAAAAATCTTGTACGTTAACAGACATTTTTTAACTCCAGATGCGAAGAAGACCTTATGCAATGCTTTTGTTTTGTCTCATTTTAATTTTGCTGATTTAGTCTATGGACCTTGTTTGGAAAGTTCTGATTCCAGGAGAGTTCAACGAATTCAAAACTCTTGTTTAAGGTTAATTTATGGAATTAGAAAATATGATCATATTTCACACAAACTGCGAGACTCTAAATGGTTAAATATGGGCAATCGTCGCTTTCTGCACTCGGCCTGTTTTGTCCATAAATTATTAATCAACAAAACACCAAGTTATCTTTCTGACAGACTGACATTTAGAACTGATACTCATAATATCAACATCCGGAATAAAGGGCTATTAACCATTCCACCTCACAGATCTGTATTTTTCGAACGTTGTTTTTCATATAGTGCTGCTAAAATTTATAATTCTTTGCCATCCTGTAGCAAAGATCTTTCTATTGCTTCCTTTAAACGATACATGTCATCTTATCTTTTTGAACGTCAAGATAGTGCTTGATTGAGAATAAAAAATTTTTTTTAAATCATTTTAATGTTTGAGTAATTTAATATTAGTGCATAATATTGGCGGGTGCGTCGCGGATTCAATTTCAGACAATTATATTCAATTTTAGTTTTTAATTTTCAATTTTGAATTTTTGCCATTAAAAAATTTTTTTGTACTTATTTTTTGTCGGTTGAGTGTAAGAGCAGATGTAATTTATTGCATCTGAACTCCGCCGTTGCCACATAAATTTTTTAAATTCTTATATCTGAATGTATTATTTATTTATATATTTTTTGTGGCAATAAAGTCCTTTATTATTATTATTATTATTATTATTATTTGCAGCTGTGATTGGTGAGAAATTTGTTTGTTGTTGTTTCAACACAGCCGTTTCAGGTATCATACTAAGTATAAAAGATACGACATTCAGAGAAATTACGACACAAGGTAGGTTATATCTTGAAGCTAAAAACATGTCTTGCAGCCGAATGGAAAACTTCCTGGTGAGATTCCCCGCATTCTATTCCCGGCAAACACATCAGATGGCGACCACATAAATTCATGTATTTGTCACCACATACGTTGCAGTGTACATTTTGGTTTGATTATCGCGAGCTAGCTTACGAGCCGCCCCTTTCGAATGAGATAATTCGAACAGCTTTTAGGTTTATTTATGTAAAGTGTGAGTGTGTTTGGGACAGACCATATAATATTACAACCATATTTTTATTGGTTGAACATATTTCGGCATCTTTATGATTTCTTTCACAAAGCAACATATAAAAGATGTTTTCCACAACTTATGGCTTATACTTCTGACAGTTTCATATTAGCGTTCACTCTTTAATTGTCAGTGATTTTGCTCAGGATTGATTTGCAAAGATTTAACCATTTATACTCAAGTAAGCGTTTTAATAAAAAAAAATTCAGTATCTGTAGTAGTGAAATATATCAGAGAATGTTTCGAAATTTTAAGGAAAATTGTCGTTCATACAAATTTTGTTTGGCTTATTGAAATAATGCAAGCGTCCATCATCTTTTTAAAAGTGCTTTTACGAACATTATTTGTATTTTCAATCAACAGCTGTGTCAAATATTGAACTAACTTCATACCACTCTCCTTGATAAATTCAATGTTTCATTTTTTGTAACTAAGTACTATTTACCCTTTCAACTAGAAGCGTTGGAACATTTATATTTCATATTTCAATTTCATTTCTAAATTTGAAGCAATAGTTAAAATGAATCAGCTCACGTTCCCACCTAACATGTTTCGATTTGTAAATGTATTTAAAGTCTTTTTACCCTTACAGGCTTTACAAAAATGGTTTGGAGCAGACTTGTTCGTACAAAAAATGCACTATAAGACAGTAACAGTTGCGAAAGTCAACAATAGAGTATGTATGGGAGTCGTTTCTGCGGTATTTGTAACTTTCATTATGGTTTATGTTCGTTCTTTGTTCTTATATTCAAGTTTGCATAGTCAGGATTTGCTTGTGTAGTTTGTGGTTATCTTTGGTATATGTATTATGATTGTTACAATTGCAGTATACGTCTTTCATAACTATTTGTTAAAAATAGATTGGTCAGTGCGTTGAAATATATCAAAATTGTCGACAAAAGGATGTGCGAGATAGGAATCAATGTGAGCACCAAATTCGGTAGGTCAATTGCACTGATATGGATATCAACTGAATTGATGTGGACAATAATATATTAAGCAAACCTCATAACTGTTACAACATCTATTAATTACCGTGTGCTACTTGCCATGAATCTAACTTGTTACATTTACAAAATTGCTATAAACGCTAGTTCATACTCGTGGCTATATGCGATGACGATTAGATTTCACCAGATAGCTAGTTTTACCCGCAAAGATTCTTTGCTCGCTAACTCGAGCACTTCTATTACAGTTATAGCAAACATATA
Source organism: Agriotes lineatus (assembly GCA_940337035.1). Lineage (NCBI taxonomy): Eukaryota > Metazoa > Arthropoda > Insecta > Coleoptera > Elateridae > Agriotes > Agriotes lineatus. Next base: position 277,632 of record CALNHX010000231.1, read on the forward strand.
CTTAGATAGGTGCTGCTGGCATCGACTGAGAGAACTACTGGTATTTTAGGGTTGAAATAACCTAGAACTGGCGTTTTTTAAATACTTCCTTTATTGGTTGTATAGCTTTGTCTTGTTGGTTATCCCATGCCCATTCACTTTCTTTTTCTAACAGGGTTCGTAGTGGAGCTGTTAGTGCTGCTAGGTTTGGAATAAATTTTGCGAGGTACGTTGCCATGCCTAGAAATCGTTGCAATTCCTTTACTGTGGTTGGCGTTTTCAATCTGTTAATCGCCTCTACCTTGTCCGGGTCTGGGAGTAGACCTTCTGCTGTTAGTAAATGACCTAGGAATTTTATCTTTTCTTGGCGAATTTACATTTCTCTTCATTCAATTTCAAACCCGCTTGCTTGAACCGCTGTATTACCAGCTTTGTTATTTGCTCTAGCTCAGGTTTGATGCTGCGTGTATTAGTACGTCATCCATCGAACACTCAACCCCTTTTATATCGTTTAGTATGCTGCACATTATTTGCTGAAAGACCTCTGGTGCTGAAGCAAGACCGAATGGGAGTCGACAACACTTGTACCTTCCCCAGGGTGTTGCAAACGTTAAGTACTTGGCTGTCCTCTCCGTTACCTTTATTTGCCAGAAACCTTTTCTGCAATCTAGCAATGTGAACCACTTAGACCCATGAATACGGGTTGATATCTCTTCTAATGTTTGTAAGGGATAATGTCTCCTTTTAAGATTTTTATTTAGCTGTGATGGATCGATACAAATGCGCATCTTTTTGTTTTGTTTGACTATTACCATTGGCGATACTGATGGTGTTGGCTCATTTATGGGCTCTATTATTCCCATTTCCGTCATTCTATTCAATTCGTCTTTTACTTCGTCTCTGATTGCATATGGTATTCTGCGTGCCGGACATATTTTCAGTTTTGGATCATCGATTAAATCTATTTCATACTCGTATCCTTTCAGGCAACCTATACCTTTGAATATTTCCGATGGCGGTGTATACGTTGAATCTAATCTTTTTATTAGACCTAAATTTACGCATGTGTCCTTTCCCAGTATTGGTTGAACCTTTTTATCTACTACTAGAAACTTGACTGTTCTGTAGTGAAGTCTGGTTTGGATTTTTACCAAGCTCTCGCCTGCAACATTTAGTGCATGATTTGAATATGTTAACAGTTGTTTTACCTTAGATGATTTTAGTTTTAGGTCTGCTGCTTCAGCAATGCATTTTGTGATTACATTGCATTGAGCTCCCGAATCTAGTTTGAATTTTACCTTGCACCCCTTTGGAAGTGTTACAGTTTCAAACCAATCATTACTTTCTTCTTCAACTGATTCAAGTGCTGAAACATAGAGTACCTGTTCATTCTTATCCTCATCATCTCGGTGGTTTGTTTGAACTGTTTTTACTTCCTTTGCTCTGCACATCTTCTTAAAGTGTCCTCGTCTATAACAGCGTTCACATTTTTTCTGATATGCTGGGCAAGACTTTTTTCCATGTCTTGTGCCGCATCTTCTGCAATCGAATTCTTCGTCCTGTTTCGTAACTTTCTTCTTAGCTTTGTTTTTTAGTTTCACTGCATCTATTTGCGGTTCCGCGCTTTCGTTGATGGTACTTAATTGCTTTTTTGCCTGTTCATTTATCCTGCAGATGCTTATTGCTTTAGTTAGCTCTAATTTAGCTTCTTCTAGCAGTCTTGTTCTTAGGCTATTGCTATATATACCACAGACGATCCTGTCACAGAGCAGGCTGTCTTCAAGTGCACCGTAACTGCAATTCTTTATTTTTCTGCGTAGTGATGTTAAGAAGTCATCGAACGCTTCCTCTGGACCTTGTTGTGCTTTATTGAAAATGTAACGTTCATACGTGACATTTATTTGCGGTACAAAGTGTTTTTCAAATTTGTTTTGTATATTAGCCAAGTCTTTTACCTCGTTCTGTGCCCATGTAAAAGTGTTGTAAATGACTGCGGCTTCGGGGCCAATTATTGTCATAAAAATTGCTACCTGGACATCTTTAGGTTTCTTTCCTAGACTAGTGGCTACTGCATACCAATCAAACTGTTGCTTCCAAACCTTCCAAGACGAGGTCATATCCAACTCGCTGCTTACTACCAAACTTTTAGGCGGTCTTAATGTTACTCCGTCATTCGTTTCATTTGGCATCCTAACGCTTTCTTTCCCTATTTTTACAAATTTACTTGTAAGGGTTTCGGCACCATGTCAATGTCAATACGTTTATTTATCTAAAACTCTTGTTTTACATGCCTACATGATATACATGATATGTATTATGCTGACAAAAACTATATTTAACAAAAATAAGAGAAAGATCAAAAAAGGAAAATTAATAGTTCTTTGGGTCTCCTGGAAACGTTTAAAAATGTTTGGCAACGATTTGGCATACTTTGTATGCAATGTGCTATCAACGTTTTGGGCAAAATTCAAAATTTTCAAATATATATATGGTTTTATTGAAACCAAATTATGAAAAGAAATGCTGGGAAAAATGCAGTATCGTGGACCACTCATAAAAACCTTGAAATTTTTCGCGCATACGTTGGTGAAACTGCGCATTTCCTATGCGCAGGTTATCTGTAACAGCGGTTTTAAAACATAACCGAGCTGAAAATAATAATGAAGTCGAGTAGAATTAAATTACACGTATTTTATTTTATTTTGGTACTCAGCCAATAGCCGTTAGACCAATTATAGGCGTCGTTGTACATTTTATGGAGACTTCCAACCCCACTAATGACTGTCATGATGTTATTATGATATCCCGGAACAACTATTTCCGTGACAGCCGTATCACGAGGCGCCGAGAGATGCAACCATGGAACTCTCATCCAAGTTCTGACCAGAAAGAGCGTTGCTTAACTCTACTGTTCAAACTTGGACGCTTGGTCAAGCTACACCACCCGAGACCCTATATACATATATACATATATAATATAAAAAGACTAACCTAACAATTAGATGAAAAGTTAAATAAGAAATTATACTAGAAACAAGAAAAACACTAGGTAACTAAATACTACGTATTTACAAGAACTAAACTAACGCCTCGACTAGAATTAAATTACACATATATATACATATATAATATAGAACGACTAACCTAACAATTGAATGAAAAGTTAAATAAGAAATTACACTAGAAACAAGAAAACGCTAACTACTATGTATTTACAAGAACTAAACTAACGCCTCTTCGTCCTTTGTGTGCGGCACATACACTTTACCTATGTCCTTAAAAAATCGAGAGACACTGCTGGCGGCTCCTTCTATTTCATGTCGATACATAAATTCAGCCAGATATGAATCAAACATTTTTTTTTGGCGATTTCTCGGTGGAAGTTTGGCTTTCACTTGCCGCCAAAGGCCCTCGATTGTATTTGTGTGACACCCGGTCACTGAATCTTTGAAACCAATTGAATGGTTCACAGTTAAGTGCTGGAAACCTTCACTTGCCAAGCAATCGTAAGATTTACAGCAATCACTATATATGGTGGTTCCTGGTTCAATGTTATCTTTGATAATTGTAAGAAGTGTTTCGGTGGATCTATTTTCCACAGTTGTTAAGAAACACTCCTTTGTTTCGCGACAGACACCCCCAAAAACCCACTGTCCTTCCATCGGTTTGCCACGGTTATATTTCCGTTTGCCAAACTTCGATTCGTCTATTTCCACAATTTTGCCTACTCCTATCTTGGCTGTTTTTCTAAGCAGGATTTGTTCGCAAACTTCCCTGCAGAACGTATACCAGTCAACAACGGTATGGTCGCCGATTGACAGCTCGTGCAACACGATACGTTGAGGGTACTCCAGTATCCAAAAATACGTTAAAAGGAGAATGTCGGGCAACGTCATCTTCGAATCTGAAAAAAAAACTCCCTTTTCGGATACTACGGCGGACGTCGTGTTTTCCTTCAGCTCGCCGAGGTCGAAATCTCCACTGGTATCCGTCACTGCCGTGAAATTCCACCAACTGCATCTTTTCCCCACACGTCGGACAATCGTAGGTTTTTGCAATCAAGCCCTCGCATTGTAGGTAGAAGATCAGCTCCAATTTCGTTTTTTTTATAACCGCGAACATCGACATTAAATTAGTAATTTGTTCAACCATATTTCTTACTTGAGTAAACAGTTCGTTTTTAGTTAAGTAATTCTAATTACAGGTTTATCTGTCATTATTTTTTATATGACATTTCATTTTTTATGACAGTACCATAATGAAGATTTGTTTGAGGGGCACTGGGCAGTTACGGTCGCTCACAGTTTCACCAACATATGCGCGACAAATTTCAAGGTTTTGTATGAGTGGTCCACGATACTGCATTTTAGCCGAAATGCTTTTTATAGTGACACACTCCTGAAAGGTTACCAAAACCGCTATGACTTTCCTTATGGAAAATATTTTTAAAAATTGCACCACTATATGCAAATGGTCCATTTCAATTGTGGAGCAGTAGATTACTAAGACATACATTGTTTTGTCTACTTTTAAACTGAGTTTGTTGTAAAAAATTGTTCCTCACTTACTGAACACCAACTAAAAGATTTTTGAAATAACCTACCCCCAAACGACTCTGGCAGCATATGTAACAGGTAATTTCAGTAGATAAAAGAATACAATAATTCACGTTTTATTTAAGGGACTGTAGAATAAAATATATATGGTTTCTAAAATGATATAAAAAATGATTGATAAGAGTGAGGCCACGTATTCAAGCAACGGGTGGTTGTCTTTATTCTGCCTTATTCCATACTACATTAGTGCGACAAGGACGTACGTTTGGTTAAGGTGAGTGACGGGACAACCAATAATTGTTCATCTCTCCGAATTAGTTTTAACAATGACATCGACATTTCAATTTGCTTGATCATCAAAGATCATATTCGTATTCTATTATTTTAGGTTCAGATTGGCCAGTGGAATAATGTAAAGCGATTCCAAATGTGGAAATAGTCGCTTCGATAGCTACAAAATATTTAACATAGTCTTCAAGTTATCATGGACAAATACAGGAGAATTGTTTCGATATTTTGACTATTGATTGTTGGATTACTGAAGCTAAGAATATCATTACTAGGTAAATTAATATTAGCCTTTAAAATGTGCAGCTAAATACTAAATTTAGATATCATACCACTGTGATTGAGTGGGAAATACAGTAAAGCAGGTCATAATTTAGGATATATGGCAGCAAGTGGCGAAGAAATGTTTGTATAAGAAGGACGAATGTACAATATCAACTATATTTCTGTCCTTGAGGTCACGCCGAACGCCTCGTATTCAAAACTATTTCAAGATATGGATCTTTCTTCGATTAGATTCCAGCCAGACAACGCTTTTCAACTGGTTGGTGCAGTCTACAGACTTGAATCCGATCAAGCAAAAAGGACGAATCCAGGATTACAGCATGATTTCGATGAAAGATCTAAAGCCCACCTAGGGACAGGAATAGAAAAATATGCTTTCTACTGAATGTAAAAAATGTATGTCCTCTGTGAAGAAAAGAGCTCTAGCCTTTATTTATAAATACCAAAGAAGGGCTGGTAAATTATTAAATGTGTTTAAAAATTCTGTTTACGTCGGAAACAAGTGAAAATAGTTAAGAGTTTGTGTTAAAGAATATAAATGTTTTTATTAGTAGGAACAGTGTGAAAGAGAAGTTACGCATTTATTTCACTAAACTTTGTGCATGTGTTTGGTATTGAAATAACGCAGCGATTCTTAAAATATCAGGGCTTGCCCTAATAAAAAAGAAGGACTAGATAATTCAATGAACAATGAACTTGAGCACGCAATACACTACTTTTATACAATAGAATTTTTTCAGACCGATAAATGGTAAATATTCGCGCGTTGTGTTTTACCTGACAAGATACACGTCAAAATACATCAACAATTCAAGGCATGGACCTATTTATAGCAAGGAACTTACTATTACATCCTCTTTATTGGGCTACAACAATTGGGGTTTGAGGTAAAAGACGATATCAATACACAATTAAGGTTTTCCCGGAATCAAAGTCAAAGCTCCATAATGACAGAATACCATATAATTTTTTTATCCTTTAATAATCATTACAACGTTAGCGTTTTAAGTAACAGTAAGTTAGTCGGGCCATGCTTTAGTAGCAAAGACTGCATCGATCTTGCAAACCCTAGCAGGTCACGCGAGCTTAGGTTACTGGTGGTTGTTTCCACATACAGAATACACGCACCTTGGCCCAACCTCGACCAGACGTAAATAATTTTATAAAACCACCATCTCGACCCATTTGGGTTTTTGCTAGGATTTCTGCAATTAATTAATCATTACAACCGGAATTAAAGGCTCTATTCGGGACGATTAATTTAAGAGCTTTCAATAAGAACAAGGACTAAACCTAGTAAATTCTAATTTAAGTTGGAAACTTTCTTACGTTAGTTACATTTGGTTGTAATACAGCTCTAATTTATAATTTATCATACGCCCCAACAAATTTATATAATTTGCTGTATAACCACTTGTAGTAGCAGCAGACTTATATTAGAAAGACCATTTAAGGGTTTGGTTACAGGTATCCTCTTATTTAATAATCACATTTTCCATCACTACAATCAATATACTACATATTTTGTTGTACCTATGTATTACTATAGTTACTTACCTAATCGTGATCCTCTTCTACCGGTTAGCCGTTGTATATCGCAAAAGACATGGAAGAGTTAGAAATAACGATAAAAAGACTCATTGAAAAGTCGATCTGAAAATCTATGTTTCAAAACTAAGCATTTTACTAATAGATACATAAAACTAGATGGGAAATGCTAGAGCATATCTATATCTATATACAGGGTGTTAGGGAAGTCAATACCATAAATTGTAGGGATGACAGAACTGTAAGAATGGAGTCAGAATTTCCTTAGAAATTCTTAGATTAGATGTACAGATTCTTCACAACTCAATATTAAAAAATGTTACCATACATTTTTTGTAGTGTTGAAATGCATATTCATCCAATCCGTTTTTGGAATTTAGTGTGCTGTTGTCACAAGCTGGGAGTATTTGAAAGAGTACGATGGTATGTTACGCAAGGTCGAAGCTTGTATTAAAGCAAATGGCTCACACTTTGAGCATTTACTGTAAATAATTTTCATTTTTAATGTAATAATTTCGTTTTCGTTTATTTGATTTGTTAATTTTTAGTTGATTCGTTAAGCGTTTAAGTCATACATTGCATAATTGCTTAGTAACAGAGGATAATCAAAACTTAAACAATGTTAAGGGATGCTCATTATGTCAGCAGTTCCAAAAATTTTCGGCACCGTTTTTAACATCCATTCCCGAAGAATCTCTGCATCTAATCAAAAAATGTCTCGGGACTTTTCAACTACATTTTTGTCATTCTTTCATCCCTGCAATTTATGGTATTGACGTCCCTAACACCCTGTATATCTCGATCATAGTAAAAAGATGGGAAAGGAAAATTTAAAAATCTGTAAAGGGCATTACACAGAACTTCCCTTGCAAGTGGACGATGACACTAAATAATTTTAAAAATCGAAGGAAACTTCACATTTCTAATAATACTGAAACAATAAAAATAAACACTTGATAATGCAAATTACATCAATTTTCAAAAAAAAAATACCTGTGACGAAATTCGTATTGGATTTTATTGTTCGGCGTTAGCTCATGGGAAAGCGCGTGTTCGCTAACTGAGCCACCGGGACCGTTCAAATTTCTGCGATGGAGCTATATTTAACGTAACGCATTTATTCGTTACTCCTCGTTGACTCGTACAACATTTATCTTGTATCTGTTGGATCTCATTTTTGTCAAGGATAAAGCCTGCGCTATATACAAATTGTTACTTTTAAAAATACAAAGATAAACAAAATTTTATTTTTAAGGTGTTCACCTTGTAGATATTTGTCTGAAATTTTCTCGGTTTCATACCAAGTAGATATATAATGTGTATGCAAAATGTCGTCTTCCTCCAACAAATAGTTTTTGAGTTATACCGCCAACAAACAGAAAAACGGAATTGAGAAAACATGTCGTCCACGGACACTGAATTTTTTTGCGTTTATTGGGTATTGCCCTTTAAACGAGCGGTAAAAAGCCGTAGAAAATGACTGGTTTGATCAGGTTTCGGAAAGCTAGCTTTTGTAATTAATCATCAATATATTCTACTAACTGCCGGTCTTATAAAAACCACTAATCTGACGTTAACTTTAATCCGCTGTTAAACTAAACAAAAGCACATAAAAACGTCAGTGCTTATGACATTTTATTCATTAGTAAACAAATTTTGATGCGCTTTTGTTTATTTTAACAGCGAATTAAAGTTAACGTCAGATTAGTGGCTTTTATAAGACCGGCTGTAAATCTAAAGTCAAAAATATCGAGAGATCCAAAAAAAACCTGTTCCTCAGCGGGCTGTGGAAATTCAACGTACGAATAATATGTTGGTGACACTGTACGTCAATGTCAAATTCGACGTTATCAGGTTAGGTTTTCCGTCAGTTATGACACAAAATGACGCAAATCCTAACCTGCTAACCTCGAATTTTATATTGACGTACAGTGTCACCAACACATTATTCGTACGTTGAATTTCCACAGCCCGCTGAGGAACAGTTTTTTTTTGGATCTCTCGATACAATACATTCTTCCATTTAATACTGAGATTAGCATTGAAACAACGGTTTTCACAAAGGAGACTATTCAGAACTTTAAAATAGCACAAGCAAGCATGGATCTAAGGATATTGAACATTGAAATAAACAAATGCAGAAATACAAAAAAAGAACAACAATGGATGTGATTCAACATAAAAGATAAATTGGAGTTTAACTGGACATTTTGTAAAACTGGGAATCGAACACGAACAGGAAAGCAGCGTAACAGAATTCGCCAGCGACGAAAGCAATAATAAGAGGAACATGGATAAGGTTAATAAGAGTAGGAGAAGACAACTATCACCAGAATACTACAAGAAAACATCACAGAGCAAGAACTAGACATGGAGAAGCCGAAAAAATGATATCGGAAATCAAGGTGGAACTACGAAATAACTCGGCAAAAATTAGAGGACTCAAGCAGAAAATGAAAAAAGGGAAGAGAAGTGGAATAAAGTGAAACAACAACTAAAAGAAAAGATAAAGGCCCTTAAAATAGCAGTGGAGGATCAAAAAAAGAAACAATGTCGTAAAAGGTATAGAACTGCCAAAAGAAGGGGCGGCGCAAGAAGTGCAACAATTGCTGAGAAAGGAAGTAAATACGAACAGAGTGATAAAAAACGCATACCAAATAAAGATAAAAAAGATAAAAGAACTATATTAGAGGTAATAAATTTCTGTGGCGAAAAGCAAAGGATAGTGACAAACGGTATACATCGAGAATGGTATAAGGAGAGAAGAAACAAGAATACAGGCCGAGATCAGAAGCATTGCCAAAGTATTTTATTTATTTGCAATCAAATAGGGGTTAGTTCCGGTAAAACATGAAATAAACTCTTTCTCAGGGTAGGTTCAACAGCTTGTATTACAATTGCTTTGCTGTATGATAATTTAACCAGTATGGCAAATGCGTGACTTTGTATTTGACTGGTGTATAACCCTCCAATTGACTGCAATAAACAAAATGACCTGCACAAGAAATAGCGTAAATTGAATTTCAAAACAAAAAAAGGGCAAGACCACTTCAGGTAAACGCTGCTAAACATGTGACGTGGCTTCCGGCTAACCTGTTTTATTTCAGTTGACGCTAACAGACGCTCTGAGGTTCAATTGTCTTATTTCCGACAGTACTGCATAAACGGCTTCAAACCACGAATCAAATAGACACTACCTCGATTATTCGAATCTGGACGGATCTGGACCGCTGGAATCACGTTCTACCCCTCGGGAAATGTCCAAACTTGAAGGTCTTTTAATTCTAAGGGGCTGCTCCACCTGCTTCCTGTAAAATTTACGTTTCGAAGTGGTGCTTCGTTGCTGGCTCGCAGAATAAAGTAACGCTATGGCAATAACACCCTTGGTGACGGCTTGTTGGTCCAAATTTCGATACCCAGGCGCTCCTGACGATCTTCTCTAATGTAGCACACAAGGTTCTGGTAGTCCGAAGTCCCTGCTACTCGAGAAAGGGGTCCCAAAGTTGGCCGCACTTGGACGATTATTGTAGATGGCTGTTAGTCTTTACTAGGCACTGCTTTCACTTTGAAGTGTAGCCACAAAAATGAACTACACCCAAGTGGCTATAGTAAACACAAATTTGGCTCCACAAATAAGTTTCTTTATTATTAATTTTAAACAAACTGGGAGCTCATCTAGCACACAGCCTAACTGTTACAAGCTTCTATTTGTTCTCCCTTTGTTAAACAATTGACATTCTCGTTTCCTAGCAATAAGGATTTACATTTGTTTATAAGAAAAAAACATGTTTATTTATGGACTATAGTATTGATAAAATGTGCTTGCATAACTACTAAAATGTGTTTGTTCTTTGCAATTGTTCACGTAGCACTTTGCTCTGCTTTTTCATCACTTGGTTTTAGTTGCAGTTAATCGCATAAGTTTATTTAGCACTTTATCAACTGTCTGTCCTCCGATAGGTTGCCTTATTGCTCTTTGCAATCTTTACTTCCTGCTTTGCACTGTTCCTTTCCGTTACCTTGCCGTTTGTGGCTTATAAACCTTTAATACTAATAACGCTCATACAATTTCTGTGCTTCACAAAACATCTTGTATTATTTTAAAATTCGTATAATTGTTTGACGTTATTCTAATCAACCCTGTCAGCTACATAATCCAAGCTGCATTTGCCATTCCAAACATTAATTATGTTTTAAACTCTAAACATACTCTTTCTGAAATCTTTCTTATCTCATGCCAACCTTTGTTACTCAAATTTTTAAATGCTACTGCTTACATCAAGTGCATTTATTAATGTAAAATACTGACTCTCTTGCAATAAATAAAATAGTTAATTCCGTGTTCATTTTTTAATCTATTCATTCTTGTGTTAAATAGGCAATCAGCATTGCAGTGGGCAGCGAACCATTACAATATAGAAATTTTTATCGAAATAAAATTTTTCGACGAGTGCGGCTAAAATTATAACTTTACACCTTTTTATTTGTTATTAGTTTATTAGTAACGACTTGGAACAGCCTTTATGTACATTCAGTATACATATACGTATTTCAAAATTATATTTATTGTACGTACCTACAACCGCGATTAATTAAAAAACATAAATGTTTGTTTGCTCTGTATGTTTTAGTTTACCTCGTTCCTAATGTTTGCTTAAAGCTTAAAAATAGAATAGGAGTTACAGATGGTGCACTGTAATTTCATCAAAATATAAATATCTGTGCTGACAAAATTTATCAAAAAAAGCAACTGATTTTAACGACTGTTGTGATTTGAAATCAGTCATCTAAGGACTCTTCTAGAGATGTTTAAATTTCAGTAAATATAATACATTTACCAAATACACGGAAGGGGCCATAATTATATTTAGCAGCAATAAGATAACATGAAATACTAAATAAAATGCTTGAGTAAGAAATAAATTATTTTAGAAGGCATATTTAGTTGACTTACGTCATAATTAAAATAAGCGTCCTGCCTACTCGAATATTTACTACTAAATTTATCTCTTTCTTACTCAAACAATACGTGTTATTTTCTTTTTCATGTTATCTTACTGCTGTCATATATAATTTTGGCCCCATCGGTACAATACAGGTGGCCTAAAATTGTACGAAACATGGCAATTCCAGGAGCTGAAAAAGTTTCCAATACTAGTTTCCATAAGAGTAATCAAATGGAAAATGTAATAATTACTTTAGTAGCTAGGCAACAAGAAGGTATAATAGATACTTGTTGCCTAGCTACTAAAGTAATTATTGCATTTTCCATTTCGGTTGCTCTTATGGAAAATAGTATTTGAACCTATTCCAACTCATGAAATTGCCATGTTCCGTACAATTTTAGGCAACCTGTTTAATAAACTCTAGCGTGTGTCTACTGAGTCATTAGACTAAGCTAAGAGTTTAATTGCTTTAATTTTGATATATTCAAAGCCAAAAATAAAAAATAATAACATTAGTTTTAATTGCCAAATCACTCTGTAGCACTAGTTAAATTAAATTAAACTGCTGAGATATCAAGCTGGATCAGATTGTATTAGACAGCCTGCAGCGGCATTGAAATATCTTCACAAGTAAAGCAAAATAACTAAAGAAAATATGTAAAAGGCTTTATCCAGAACTTCTCTCGTCGACATTGTGACACTAAATAATTTTAAAAATCAAATTAAGTTACGAGTAAAAATATCTTCACGTTTCTAATTATTTAAATAAATTTTCAAATAAGAAAAACGTTACCAACGTTTTGTGGGATATTGCAAGGGAACGGGCTATTTCTACCTGAACTACGAAGCACCGACCCTTCAAATTTCTGCGTTGCAACTATTTTAAGTAACGCACTAATTTGTTGGTCCTTTTTGTATCGTACAACATTTATTCTGTAGGTATTTATTGGGGCCCATTTTTAATAAAAATAAAGCCTGCGCTATGTACAAATTATTACTTGTATTTATTGCTAAGTTAAATCAAAAATAAACAAAATTTTATTTTATTAAAGTGTTCACCTCGTATATATTTGTCTGAAATTTTCTCGGTTTCATGCCTGGTAGATATATAATATGTATGCAAAATATTGTCTTCCTCCGACCAATTGTTTTTGAGTTATACCGCCAACAGACAAACAGACAGACAGACCGACGAAATTGAGAAAACCTGTTTTTCGTCATCTAGGGACCCTGAAACGTGAAGATCTGGAGAAATTTCAAAAGATGATTTTTTCGCGATTATAATAGCTACTTCCTTCGTCTTTTAGACGAGGGAAATAAAATAATCTTAGTGTAAGCCTAAGAAATATTGATATTAAAAATCACAATCAATAAGCACACATTAAAACAATATGAGATTTTTTGGTAGTGAATTCCATACAAAATATTCATTACCGTGTGACAACCATCAGGTAAATACTCTTTATTTTACAGACAGTTAATTAGGGCTTATTATCTGAGCAACGTTCTCGTAAATTATATAATAGTTTATTGAAAAATACCAAACACACAGGAAAACAAATTGCATTTGGACGAAAAATGTGTAGTTATCGTCATAGTGCCCACATTGTAAGTAATAACATGTAATGTTTAAACTTTTATTTGTTTAGAAACACCTAATTTGGTGCAATTGTGATATTTTCTAATAATTAAATCAATACGTTAATTACAAAATTCTATCATTGGTTATTACATCATCAAGATTCTCCGCTAGTACTGTTAGTTGATTTCTATTTAAATATATGCTTAAGATGGCAACAGAATATTTTACGCATACTCGTAATGTCGATTGCCTTAAAAAAATAACTTTTTTCCTATAAGTAAATCACTACTTCTGGAAATCAAATCTTATCCCAAATTAAATTGATCAATAATAGTTTTTACCGAATTTCAAATGACAATGACAGTGTAATTATAGCTTTCCAATCGATCATCTACTTAGATATGACTGTTGTAAAATCGACGAAGTTGTTTCAAAAGCAATGGAACCAAATACTTATGTTGGAAAGTTTGTGTTATTTTTAGGGTAGGTCAAGGCGAATGCTCAAAAATTCAAGGAGCTTTCTGTTTTTCGCTCATTATTGTGTAAACACGCCCATGTCAGACACAAAGAACGCCGCTGTAGTATGCGAGTACTTGCAAGCTGTACGCCTCTCAGTACGGAATTTTAAGCCAGGATGAACACTTAAAATAAAATGGAGCGGATAATAAAGCTTTCAAAGCTCGAGTGCTTGGCGCTGGCACAGAGAGAACGAGCAAATATTGTGTTAAAGCAGCGTATCTAGGTCCACCATGTGCTTTCGCCGTTATGAAAAGTCGGAAAATGTTGCGTGGCGGTTTTACGGCATGAGAATTCTGGATTTGCTGGGTTTATTTCACACAAGGCGAGTTTAATTTATTCATAGCACCGCAGTTCCCCCCTCCCCGTTAGCAACTTCCAAACTTACGTACTGGCTGCAATTTGAGAAATTACAAGCAATAGCGCTCTTTTCTGTTTTAATTTGTCCCGAGTGAAGCTTCGGTGACGGCTTTCAATTTGGAAGCTCAACTGCAATCCGTGTAGGGCAAACCTGTAACATACAGCGATTGAGCTTGGAGGCTTCTCTGGAGTTTTGACAGTGAGATGCCCGCGACTGAGAGATTATTCAATCTGACGTGAAGGGGTTGTGTTAACAGTTCTCAGATTAAATATTTAACAAAAAGAATCGTAACTAAAGTTTGGTAATAGTGGATCAAGATACAATAGCTTCTTATCAAGCTTATATGTTAGACGCGACATAATAGCAATCAATATAAATATAAGGGTAATTTATAATAGGTGTAAAAGCTATTCCAATTAGATAGATAACTTAAAGAAAAATAAGTACAATGATCAGTGATACCTTGGAATTACTGAAACAAACAAGCGCTTTTCGTTTGCGATCGCTGATTGTTGGTTGTAGACAACATAATTTATCAAAAAATTAGAACTAATTTACAGTTTTAAAAGCGTATGAGTTCAACAATATACAAATATTGTGTTTGCGTACTGTGAAGGTAACGGTCTTCAGGCATATAGAAAGTATCGTAGCAGATCGGACGACATTTTGAGCAACTGTTACGTATAAGCAATATTTTCTTACATTACCATTAGTTACTTATTTTTTCAAATTGTTCTTTAATAATCAATACCAAATAACATTTAAATCTGTTGTACTTCTATAACTAATTGGAGTATGACCCATATCCATATGACATTTTTTTCTTAAAATTGCTTCTCGAGCAAGATGGCAAAGTGTTTTTCACCTATTATAAATCACCCTGTATATTGGGCACGAAATAGGAATAGGAAGGGACAATAAAACTTGTGAAGTTTGGTTGGGCAGTTTTTGGAAAACTCTGACACATCTCCAAGAGAGATGCCTATATGACTTAAGTGAAAAGTGTACGAACAATGCCTGAATTACCAGAAGGTGCATAAACATTAACTAGAACAAATAATCGGGAAATAAGTTCAGAGTGGCTCAAAGAATTATGAAGATAGCTATATTAAGAATCACTGCACATAACAGAGAATAATTACGGGTAATACTATTCAAATTCGCCAAACTACAAGTATACCTAAAATAGCTATACTAAAATGTGGAGATGTGAAAATCACATAGCCTGAAGAACATATGGATGGGGAACAGGTCTTAGAGTGGAGACCAAGAGAGTATAAAAGAAACAGCGGTTGATATACGCAGAGTAACCAGCAACTGGATGAACGTAGCAGAAGATAAGAATAACTGGAGCCGTTTAGGGGATACCTTTATCCAGCAGTGGACACACGTGGCTAAATAATAGTGGCGATGATAATCTTGTAAATAACTGACTTCTACCTCTGCAGTAAAGACAAAGCAAATCGTATGACAAACATACAAATAAAGGACAAACCTACAAAAGGTAATTAATTGCAATACGTTCGGTGCGCTCCAGTTTAGGAGATCACTTTTGCGAAATTAATTAAACATTTTGAAGCTGAAGCTCCCTCTTCAAAAAATGAAAACAACTATCGGTTTCATTAAAGTTTCATTTCTTCTGATTAAACTTGTGAACTGAATGACATAAAGAAATGGGTACTACCCTAACTAATTTTGTTAGTTTTTAGTTATGCCTGTTTGTCAGAAAGTTCCAGGTGAGCGGATTGCCAAGTGCTTAACTCTCCGGCGGCCGATCCGGGTTCAATTTCCATACGCGGAATTTTAAATATCGTACGCTTTCCGAGTAACATCCTTAGTAATCGTTAACCACTATCAAGGGAACTCTTCCTGTCCACCTATCGGCTTACCAGTAAAGAGGGCTGATAGAACCACAATGTTGTGAATTTAAACAGTTCTCAGTAGCCTAATATAAGAGGAAGAAGAAGAAGAATATCAGGAAGTCGCAGGAAATATCAGTGCTCACATTAGTTTCGATAACTGCAGTAAGTACTTCTTTTCACGAACTTCGTAAAAAGGAGTCGTGTTTGAATTCATTAATTATCTTTGTCCGCTGTGTTTGTCTGTGTATTTTTTCGGAATTCTTAAACTTTAGATTCTGATAGAAGATGATAAAGAAAAATAAAAGTGTCGGAAGAACAACCTCCTCTCTTCTACGTAACGTGGAGAAAATGGAGGATAAACCAAAATTATAATATTTCCTTCGTCTATCAGACGAGAGACGTAAAAAAATTAAACAAAATTTTTAATTCTGTCAAATGGTTAGTCTGGTAATAGCATTTTCAAGTGGTTTAACCTCTACCTTTCTCGATTCTTCTAGTTGGTTTCTTGAATCTTTACTACATCAACATCTCATTTGGAGAAACTTAACTGAAATACTCTCCACATATTTACTTTATTGAAACAATTATTTTCAGCAATTATAAGGAAGGCTTTTATCTGGTGCGTGCTTTCCATCATATCTTGGAGTTAACATATTCCTAATTCTGTTCTTTCTCTTCATCTTCTTTGAGTGTCGTGACCGCTTATTGATCTTTGGCGATCATGTTGGCTACCATGTTCGAGATCACGATGACGATTGGACGAGGTTCTTCCGTCACGAAGTTCTTCGTCTACCAGGGCCTCGTTTATTCTCGATTTTTTCTTGAACAATGAGGTACAAGATGTCGTATTTCTCTGGATGTCGCATGACGTGGCCAAAGTATTCCAATTGCCGCCTTTTAATAGTTTTTTTAATCTCATTTCCTTTTCTCATGCAACCAAGTACATCCTCATTTCTGACACTGTTCGTCCAGCTAATGCTCAGTAATCTGCGATATGTCCACTTTTCAAATGCTTTAAGGCGCTTAAGCGTCGCTCGCGTAAGCGTATCGTTTTCATACGTATTAAGCTTGCACGAGCATTCTCTATTCGGATTTTGATCTCAACGAAAGAAATGTTACATCCAATACCTTTCAACTCTCTCTAATCTTTCTTCACTAATACTAATGTCATTGTCCTGGACTACAGCTTGTGTGCTGATGATCATATACTTAGTTCCTTTTATTATGTTTATTTTACGTGTGAACTCTTTATAGGTACTTGGTATTCAACTTATTATTATTATTATTATTAATTAAATACAAGGGCAGAGATAAATCTATTATGCCCAATATACAACCAAAAGTCTGTATGAAGAAAAAAAACAATTAAGTAAAACTAAAATTAAATATTATGCACAAGAGTCATATCTACTTTTGAAAGAGCTGACACTTGGAGCGGTCACAACAGAGTCGGGAAAAGCGTTCCAATTGGTGAATATCCGGTTTGCCAAAAAATTTTGCCGGTGAGAAGTTCTGAAAGACTCCATTGTTAGCTCCAATAAATGTCCTCTTAAGCGATCGTTCATGTTATGCGTAAAAATAGTTTTGAGATTTATGGAAAGTTGGTTGTGGAGTATTTGGTAAGTTAATATGGCATCTCCGCGATGTCGCCGGTCCTGTAAGAAGAGAAGTTCCAAACGAGATAGACGTTCTTCGTAAGACATCCTTCGAGACCCAGAGACCATGCGGGTAGCTGCTCGTTGTGTTCTTTCCATAAGTTGTATATCCCTGACCAGAGAGAAGCTCCAAACTTGAATGGCGTACTCAAGGTGAAGTCGGATGTACGATTCATACAGAGTCAAGGACAAACTTAGGTCTAATTGCTGGAAGCTTTTAGAAAGTAAATATTTTAATGTGTTAGCTTTTTTGACCGCTGCTTGAACTTGTTCACACCATGAGAGTTTACTATTTACTGTGACACCTAAATCGGAGCAACTATCTCTCGAGTGGATTAGGATTCCATTTATCTGATAAGTTAGGGGGTTATTATATGCAGTATGTAAAACACAGCACTTTTCGACATTAAGAGGGATAGACCAAGTCTCACACCAGTTTTGAATAGATTCCAAGTCCTCTTGTGGTGTGTTGTAGTTGGTGAAAGGATTTCCAAAGAACTTACTATCGTCGGTATAAAAAGCATGGCTGGATTTTATAACATGCTGAAGATCACATGCATATAAAAGAAACAATGTTGGGCCAAGAACAGAACCCTGAGGTACACCAGAGCCTACATCATGCCAGGTTGAATATTCAGATCCAATTCTGACTTTGAACTTACGACAGGATAAGAAGGCCGAGATCCGGGAAAAAAGTTTTCCTCGGATACTAAAGTGTTCAAGCTTTAGAAGAAGTTTGTTTTTTGGAACTTTATCAAAAACTTTTGAAAAGTCCAAGTATATGACATCGATAGGTTGTTTGTTATTTATTAGCAATTGAAGATTTTGGTTGGTTCTGGCTAAGATTATCCCATCGTCCTCAAATCTTATATAGTTTAATGCAGCGCTTTCTTGATCATTTCTTCAGAGTATAAATTGAGGAGCAGTAGTGAGAGGATGCAGCCTGGACGAACGCCTCTTTTAACTTCCTTCGATAATTGATGGTCTATCCTGACTGAAGCCTTCTGGTGCTAATACAAGTTTCATATTATGTGAATGTCTTTATCGCCTATTCCTGTGGTTTACAGGATCTAACGCATTTTATTATAACGTGCTATGACAAAAACCTTTTCGAAATCGATCAAGAATGAGTCTACATTGTCTTGTCTTCTTTCCTATCATCACAAAAGTGGACTTCAGCCAGTCTGATGGCATTATTCCCGTGCCGTATATGGTGTTGAAAATGCCTGTTTCGCACTCCACTCAAATAGTTCTAAGATGTATTCTTTCCATCTGTTCAGTTTTTATTTGTAAGCAACTTCATGCCCTGGTTCCCTCTGTTACCATAATAGTCTTCTGTCTCATTCCAGTCACCTCTTTGAGTTTTTCATGTAAGTGAAATATGTCATCCTCGATGTCATAGCTTCGATTTCTTTACATTCTTGTGCATACCATTTTACTTTTGCTTCTTTTATCTTCTTTCTAATTTCCACATGAACTTTCTTATATACTATCTTATTATGATGTTTATGTTTTCTTATTGTGTCCGTCAATTGCAGTAGTTCATTCGTCATCCAATATTGCTTTTGCTGTGGCCTTTCTTCTCCAAGTGTTGTATTCTGAAATTCAATAATGATCTTTTTAGACTCGTTCCATACGTCTTGAAGGCTATAATTTTCTTTTAGTTTAGGTGCTAGTTTTTCTAATACTTCCGTTACTTCTTACGTATATTTTCGTGTCTTAATTTGTTGTGGTCTAGTTTATTAGTTAGGAGTCCCTTATTCTTGACGACTTTCTTAAAACGTAATTTTACTTTTGCCAAGAGAAGGTTATAATCTGTAGATACATCCGCTCCGGGTGTTATTGAATTTCTGTATCTCCTCTTCATGATTATATAATCAATCTGTTTAGGAACAATTTTGTTCTTTGCATCGGCAGGTGATTTCCAGGTGTATAGACTGCGTTTTGGGGGCTTGAAGAGTGTATTGGTATCACAAGTTGATTTTTCATATAGAATTCTGTAAGCCTCTCTCTTCTATCGTTTCGGGTCTCCACTTCATGTTCACCCACAACATCTTCCTCTTTCCCTTGCCTTCGTTTATAATTTTCTCCCCTTTTGATACTTAAAATTACACGTATAGACTCTTTTTGAACTAGCAGTATACGCGCATACATTGATCTTTAAAATGTAATAACAGACATTAATTTACACTTACTTAATTTTTCTGATCACAAAGCTTGACACAGAAAATATAGCACTTAGTCCCTTTTGAAATTAAGACATTCAATTATAGTTTTTTTGATTCAGCTACTAGACTAACATATTTTAGGTCTGTCGTATGTCGGTATGTTTGTAAAAAATCAATAGAAAATAATTTTAACTGTTTTTTATAAGTTATACATAAGAAGACAACTCTGCATGTACTAATAAGCTGCGCCCACTAAGTTTCGTAAAACATTCGCAATACGGCATATAATCTTAGAGACAATGTGTATCCTAAAATTCTGAGTAATTTCTACGACCGAAAAGTACAATAGTTTTTGAAGTTAGTCATCTGTTAAAAACAATGTTTTTACTTCTATTAGATTTAAAGAGCTGCTGTCAACATACTCGTGTTTGCCAAATTTAAATGTAAACTACAAAACATCAACAAACATAACCAGCAAGTATTGAGAATAAATATATATTAAGATACTAGGTATCAAATAATAAATGTGGAAAGTAGTCACCATCTTCTTGATTACATACTGTGTCCTGCTTTTAACTTAAAGAAATTTAAGATTTTACTTTTGTTTCCATAACAAACTTAGCATGATGAATTATTGAATCGTGAGAATTCGGATACCACCCAATTTTATTACGTAAGCATATCAACAAAACAGCAGTATGGAAGCAGTACTCCGGTATCTAGTGACGCATATTCAATTAATATGGTAATCAGACATACAAAAACTTAGTTTCCAGAGTTTTTATTGTAAAATACACTAACAGATGATAAGTTACTAGCGAGATACTTGTATGATATTTACCTAGCGAATTCGAAAACTAGAATAACCAAGAGTCTAAGCTAACGCTCAATTTTATGTAACATTTATAAATTCGGTAACTTGTTTTAAGCTATCTCTGAAAGAGCAAGGAAACGGAAAACCATTATAATTAAATTATAATAGTCTTAATGCAAATTAACATTACAAAACGCTGCATGGTTAAAAATGCATTGAAGTTAATTAAGGTAAACAATATAATGTATAGTGTTTAATGGTAGTTTGTATATTAAGGCTCTGAAGTTTAGCTTTTTATCACGAATGTGGTTTTAGTTGTCGAGGCCCGTAGGGCCAAGGCAAATAAACCACATGAGGGATAAAAAGGAACTCTAGTGCCGAGGAGTACATTATGTTTTATTTGAAATCGAGAAATCGTGAAATTACAACATTTTAACCAACACTAATAGGTTATGTTAACTTCGTTTGACGTTTATCTGTCGCCTCGCCACCTACAAAAATGTTGTAAAACAATGGATTACTGTACTGCTAATTTCTCGTATTTTAATGACGATATCCAATAAAATAATTATAATTTAATACATGTAACATATATAATTTGTGATATAGTGCGCAAACAGGGACAGATAAGTTAGTTGTCAGTTAATATTTTTTCTATGAACATTTAAAAAGAAGGTAAAGTGGTGTGCACTTTAGAAACTGTTATGATGTTCTTACCGGGTTCACCACTTTGGAATTATTTTGGTTGAATAAGCTGTAACCAATTGTGAAAAACAATAACATTTCTTTTTATTTACATTAAAACACAAATTACAAACACATACAATTACAAATACGTTAGTCTGTAGAAAATACAAGTACAAATAGCGAATTCTATATGTACGAATCTGATTTAACAAGTAGGCTAAGGAATCTGACCAAAGCCCTCGTCTTCGTCAAAGTAACTCAAGCCGGGAGTGAAGACGCAATGCTGGAACGCCAGACTGTCTGCTCTTATATACAGGCCGCTTATGCAAGAAAAAAGATTTCCGAATCTCGGGACATCGGTCGAGCAGCTGGATACGGGCTGGCTCGGTCTCTGTATTGTCGCACAAGGGGTTAATTTTACTTTCGTCTAGAAGGCGAATCTAGTATCGCTGCACCCGAATTTCACTTTTATGAGTATATTTAGTAAAGCAATACATACGATTGACTTTGACACCCACTGGTTTATGGGCTCCGCCACAAAACCTTTTTAAAGTTTGCATTTTATATACGACCAGGCAAAATAGGTCATTTTATACCTTATCTGCGAGGACTTAATCTATCACTTTACGGCCCCTTTGTCAATTTGACAAGCAATGATATCGTAGGTTGTCAAAATTTTTAAATTTGGCTTTAATTGCATTTATTCTGGTTTGCTTATAAACCTCGTGTATAACTAGTGCCTTCTTACGCTCTAGGTACATAAACAACTATTATGGCACCAGTATTAAAAGAATTAGTTTTAACATTAATGTTAACAGTAAATTTAGTCACCAAGCTAGCATGCACTAAAAACACGAATCGCGCTCTTTGTCGTAAATTTGATTGTCAACATAACCTAGAAAGTCTAATACAATGCGACGGAAACGGTTTCACCGAACTAAATTTTTAAACTTCTGTTACGATCGTGGAAAAATATTGAATGAAAACTTATGCTAAAAGTATTATTGCACTCGATCTGTTATCAAACGTAGCCTACGGCCTCATTTGATCAGTTTTATGTCGCGTACAATAAACAGTCACTTTTAGCATTGGCATCATAAATAGCTATTAAAACATGTACTGATACTGATACTGATTAATAGGAAAACGTCCCAGTATTTAATTTACATATATGACAGATAACGATCTTTAATTTAAGAGTTCTTTTCACAGCTGGGGTAGTTACAAATATTATAAATTAGACTGAGAAAGAGGTAGATAACTCTTATTGCATATATAGTGTTTACTTTTTTTAATAATCAGTATTTGTTTTTATAAGTAATTCAAACTTATTTTAATATGATTTTTGTTATTACTTAAATTGATTATAAGTTTCCAAGATATATGCCACGAATGCTAACCGTATTATGATTTTTAAGTTTTCAAAACAACATTATTAAATTACTCACTTAAAAATGTATTTATAAAGTTCACCGTAACTCGATGTTGCGTTTATTATGATAAATATGAATTTTCAACAATATTCTTTGTAAACTTGCAGTATTCGGCTAGCTCATTTAACTTATTCATGTACGTATTAATGTGTAAAAACAATACCTACAACATTAATCGACATTTTCAAAAGCGATGAATTAAAAACTTGCATTTAAATATGTTGTCGTTTTTAAATATTGGAACCCATACTTCTTCTTCATCTTATTACAGGCCAGTGGCCTGTTTAAATCCCCAAAGTTGTAGTTCTATGCGCCCTCTTTACCTCTAAACCGGGTAGGTGGCGAGCCTTTGCCTGTGGAAATTCGAGAAAGACTTCCCTTGTAAGGGATTAAGGGCTACCACAGGTGTTAGCGAGGTAACCACGGAGCGTACGGTTTTTAAAATCCCTCTATAATCGCGGGAATCGAACATTGGTCGGCTCCCTGAGACTCGATCATTTTCTCGCTGTGCCATCCTCTCATCATTGGAAGAAATACAATTCTAAAAATGTTCACTTTCCATGGTATAGAAGAAATCATATTTAACTCTTCCATTTGGTCACAACCTATTTAACTTAATAATTTTGTACACAAATTTCGTATCTGAACTAGACAACAGCTCAGCAGTGTGGATAAACCAATATTGCAGCCAAAATAGCTATAGCCACTAATAATTATCGTCGACAACAAAGAAAATGTAAGGTTTTTGTAGCAACTGAGTCATATTTTACCTGCAAAGAACTATTATTGTAATTCTCTCTGTATCTACAACCAATTTTACCTTCTAATATACAGAGCAGGACGGTACTAAATAGGACACTCGAGCAGCACACTAAAATATCACTTTGAGTTTTTAGGGCAAGGTGTAATCAATAAAAAGGGTAAAGTTTAATTCAACGATTTTGTGGAAAACAAATGAGTTTTGAAGTTGGTTGGTTCCTGAGTTTCCTACCACAGACATTTAATTGTGTTTCTAGAAAAAAATAATATCACATCAGTTAAGCAATTATTAAGTATTGGTGTAGAAATATAATGTAATTCATATTGTAAATTACACATTCTTTTCGAACAAGTACAAGTCGGAGTTTATTATTTTTAGAGATATTTGAATAACAACCAAATTACTTGTAGTCAAAGTGAGTAAGAATCGACTTCACAAATCAAAAGATCGAATCTGAATCTTAGCTATAAAACTCGCTCTTTAAATAATTCATAGTTTTCTGATCTGCCACTCCACATAGCAGGAAGCCAAAAAATAATAATATTGCTACTTGCTTAATAGCCTCTATTGTATGCTCACTTCGTTTCACTTTCTGGTTATTTTTTATCTACAGCCCGAAAAGCACACAAAATCTAATAACGCTAGTAAAAACTTCATTCTCATTAAAGCTACTGAAATTATGACATATGAATGAACCGGAACTTCAAGGTTTTTCCTTGAACAAAAAAAAATGCGTGTGAAATATTAACCCTCCAAAGATAATGTCTAGCGTTAGGCGCGAGCTCATATGAAGATGGAGTATAGAATCCAGCCACAGATATTCGTAGAAACGTAAACGTCCAGTTTTATGAAGCGTTAACTTCTGGATATCGCCCGTTTTTATATAGCGTGTTCTTGAGACTGACCAACATTAACCTAAAATGGGGGCTATGGTTTATGGTGCATAGCTGGTATAACTGACCTTTTATTTCTGAATGTCTAATTTAGTGCAGCAATAAGGGTGGGTAAATCTATAAACTTTCAATTAAACGTCCTCAAGTGTCTTCTTGGATTCTGTAAGAACGTCGGGGATAAATATAGACGGTACACATCGGAAAGTTTATCCTGCGTCTATCAAATTCAGAGCTTCGAGTGCCGCTAAGGGACTCGTTGAGAGATCGGGAAGGTATTGTGGAAGTTTCGTCAAATCTGCATTCTCAACGAGCTTAATTAACTTGCAGACAAAGATTCTCAAGAGGATTGTGGCAGAACATTGGATTTAAAACAATTCCGTTATTGAATAATACAACCGAATTATGGTCATATCACGTTTGTCCTTTCGACACGTTATGCTACAAATAAAGTTACTCTCGCAGATGTCAGAGATAAAGTGCAATCCCGTTGTCCTTTTCTGAGAAGAATGAATGTGAAATCCTGTCGCTGGTTTATTCAGGTAAAATGGATTTAGTCCTACCCGACGACACTGCTACCTCTTCTCGTTGCTTTACTGTCATTTTTATGACGGAAAGTTATTAGCAACAAAGGTAAAAGCACGCAGAGACGGTGTTCATATTTTTTAATCAAGAATGATGACTTAAAATATGTCCGAGGTACGTACTAAAACATGTCATTTATGTTAATCTTACGGTGATATTAGTCAAATACTAATTGTTGACGCAGCACACTCCAAATAATAAATATTTATACGTAATTCTCACACGATAACTCTTTTATAGGATTTAATATATGGACCTTACTAACCTGATATGTAATTAAAAATAATTTTAAACTTAAATTATGTACTGCAAAATACATATTTGAAAAGATTTATAGTAATTTAACTGAAATCCTTTCTCATATCAGAATAATTTTCCCAAAATCCACTAATTACCCTGCAATTAACTAATCAAAGTAAAATTTTACTTTATTTAAACATACTGCAACTGTTGTATGTTTAATATAAGATCATCAACGGCATTTATAAAAAATGTGCACCATCTGACTTTAAAGTAAAACCTAAAACTGCATATCGTGACGTTCTAGAATACTACAGACTACACTTGGTATGTAATTAACTCATTGGATCAATATGTTTTTCTTCATTTACAGACAACTGTGCGATAAAACTGACTCTTTTCTCAAAAACTCCGTAAATATTTTAAATAGTCAAAAGATATAATTAGAAAAACGTAATAAGCGTAGACAAAATCAAGGTAAGAAGTAGCACGCTATGAATTAACAATAATAGTAATAATGATAACAATTCTAATAATAGTAAAGGTCTATACAGGGTGTTGCACGACGCTATTTTAGGGCTGTTTCGCTTTTCGAATATCCAACGAACATTGGCAAAAATATCGACTGTAAAAATATCCCTTGTCCTTAGATAAACCACCCCTTCTGAACCGCTTACTAATTTTCTTCTCAGCATAAAAAGTCGTACATATGCTAAATTTCACAAAATATGCTTTAATTGTATTAATTTAATTAAATAAACTCCGTGTTTCTGTCTGTTATTTTGTGTGATAATAAAAGTACGAAAGTCGTACCTGTGACTACTATATAACAAGTAGGTACTAAATTTGGAATTGTTATATTTTGAAGAAAATCGTGTTACGTAGAGGAAAAGCATAAAATAGTCTTCTTGAAAATGAACAAAAATAAACTAGATAAAAATAATGGCAATTGCTGTGGAGGGTTCAACCAATTGTGAAACAAATTGTAGAGGATGATATGGAAGTAGAGCTACGGGAAATTCCTCAGACTGCAAAATGTTGTTGGACAATGAAAATGAAAATATCAGAATAGAAAAAACGGAAGACATATAAATTCTGTTGGTTATGATAAAATTCTTTCTCTAAGTAATCTAAATTAAGATAGCACCAATCCTAAAGCAAATATGCAAGCACTAAAACAGACTAAACCGCATTAATATAGAAGATCCTTTCAGCTGAAGTGCAAACAATAGAAAATAATGAACCCTAAATGTTTTACGCTAAAAAATAGAAATTACGAAAAGGAAAGTAATACAACAGACGCAGAAACAAAACACACAAATTGAAATCTATAAAATAAAAGACTGTAAAGGCAACAAAAGTAAGCAGAAAAAATACAAGACCATATAAACGAACACAGAAAAATAGAAACTAGACTATTGCTACTAACTTTAGGGAATAGTACTGAATAGGGACTATTGAAGAATAAATAGGGAACTAAAGCAACTTCAGTTTCTTTATGTGGCGTCACATATTTTAACTATAACGTCATCAATCGCTTTGTAAAATAGAAACTGACACTTACTACAATATTTAGGGTTTATAATTTCTATAAAACTTTTTGAGACAATTCAACACATCTGTCAAATAATTCAAATAGACCAATGATAATGTAGCGTTGTTTTGTTTTCATCCAATAAAAAAGAATTATATCGACATAACCACTAGTAGTTCCAGGCGACATAATTTTTCGACATTTTCAATGTGATGAAAGTTATTATAATTTTTCGTTTTGCTTGCTCCGATGGAAACGAACTCACAGCAATCCAAATTATATATACAGGGTGTCTCAAAATTGACGCCCGTGCTTCAGGGATTTGATTCAGGGGGCTAAAAGAAATCGAAAATAAAGAGTGGAAAATTTTCCGTTTGTCTTTTGTTATCGAGTTATCAATTAAAAAACAAATTCGAAGGCCATTTTTTAACATGTTAAAAAATGGGATATTTATTTACGTTACCATTGACGACGTGAAAAAATGCACTTCGCGCACTAGAGCGCCAAAAATTTTGATATTCTTGTTTAACGGTTGTAGAAAAAATATTGTTTGTATTGCGTGCGCGAAGAATTTTTGAGCGTTCGCACAAAAACACTCACTTCGCGCACTTAATACAAAAATTACTATTTAACATCGCCATAACCACCTTATTGAATTATGTTACACAACAAATTAGAGCGACCGGGCGATAGAAGTTATTATTTACATTTCCATCAATAACTCGATAACAAATGACAATCGGAAAATTTTCCATTCTTCATTTTCGATTTCTTTTAGCCCCCTGAATCAAATCCCAGAAGCACGGGCGTCAATATTGAGACACCCTGTATATTCACGGGTTTATAGAGCTTGGCGCCGTCTCCCTACTCCTAATCTCCACCTATCCCTATCAAAAACTTCATCTTCTTCTAATTCCCGGTCTCTTAATGCTGCTCTTCATTCCAAGATCTTCGGGGTCTACCTGGTTTCCTCCTACCACGTGGTTTCCATTTAAATACCTTTTGGGACAATCTCTGATCATGCATATGCATCAAGTGACCAAACTACTTTAAACCACGCTTTTCTATCCTTTCGACTATATCCTCCTGGGCATTTATTTTTTCTCTAATTACTAAATTAGTGATGTGCTCGAACTTTAATATTCCTGCACTTCTTCTAAGGTAGTCCATTTCGGTTGCCTTCACTTTTCTCTTCGTTTCCTCATTCATGGTCCACACCTCGCATTCATAACACAACACGGACTCCACCATAGTTAACCCTATATGCTTTTTTCACCTTTTGGGAGATATGGGTGTCCCACCATATATTATTTAAACAACCAATTATTTTCCGAGCATTTTCAATTCTGATCTTTGTTTCTGCTGTGCCTAATCCGTCTTTAGTTATGGTTGCTCCCATGTACTTGAATTTATCTACTTGTTTAATATGTATGTTATCGGTGATCAGAAGATCAAAATTTGCCTCTTGAGTTAACTACTAAGTACTCCATTTTGTCTATATTTATCGCCATCCCCCATTTATGATACGTTTGATACAACATTCGCAACATAAATTCCAAGTCGTCTGCATCCTGAGCTATAACGACCTGGTCGTCAGCGAAGCTTAAAGTGAAGAGGTACTCGTCATCTATTGGAATACCCATACCTCTGCATCTACGCTTCCATTCCCTTAGTATACCAGATATAAGTTAAAGAATGTTGGCGATAAACAACAGCCTTGTGCCAAGCCCTTTGATATATAAATCGGATCTGAGAGTCTATTTCCAATTTTCACGAATGCTTTATTGTCTTGATGCAGTTCTTGAATTACAAATATGAACGTTGGATCTACACCATTATTATATACAGCTTGCCATAGTGTTGTTCTTGGAATCGCGTTATAAGCCAATTGTAGATCAATGAATGCCAGATGAGTTTCCTGCCCCGTTGACGTTCTTTTTTCTATTACTTGCTGCAAAACAAATAAATTGTCGACACATGACCGATCTACCATTCTTCATTGACCTTACGGCTGCGGTTAACTCTTCAACTCTGATAATCTGCACACTATTCTGTATGACTGCTGGAAATTCCTCACTTTGACTATAGTCAGGTCTCTTCTCCGTCAATAAGTTGGTGTAATGGTTGTTCCACTATTCTAATGAAATAACATTAAAGGACTCCTCCTGGGTGTTGGATTTCATACCTATTAAACATCTCCATAACTCCGTAGATCGTGCTCTACCTATGAAACTGTCTATTTTAGTACATTTTCGCTTCCATGCCGTATTCTTACACTATCTTACTTCCCGTTTCATTTCGTTTCGTATTGCTTTATACTCTTCATAGTTCTCTGGTGTACGATTTGCTAACGATTTATGATATATAGATACTTTTTTCTTTGCTCAAATTTTGTAGACATTCATTCCACCAAAATTGCACTTTTCTTTCTTTTCCAAAACTTACTTCTCCTAAAGCTTCTAGCGCTGCGCGATGCATAGATTAGTTAAGATACGATGTTCTGAGTCTATATCATTTTCATAATGTATAGATGTCAATATTTGTTGTAGTCTGCTTTGATATAACAATTTGATACTCTCTTGGTGAAATAGCTCTAATTTATATCTATGTTCTATTGTTCCCCCTTCAGGTTCTTTATCCGCATCAATATTTCTGTCGGCTAACAGCCTATTTAGAAACGGAAAAGCGATTTTCGCGATAACGAGGTAATGATCTGTTCTACAATAATTAGCTCCTCTGTATACGCGTACATCTTTTATCATACAATTTGGTTCTTGCTTATTGATAACGAAGTCAAGAATCGATTTCTGGTTCAAGGATGGTCGCTCCCAGGTGTATCTATGTAGATCTTTATGCTTAAAAAGGTGTTGCTTATTATGAGATTATATTGTTTACACAGACTTATTAACCTTTCTCCACTATCATTCACCTCAGCGTCCCCGTATCTAGCAACGACCACGTCATTACATCGTACGCCGACTTTTCCATTTAAGTCCCCAATCAGAAAGATCTCTTGTTTCTTTTTAACTTGATCTAGCACACTTCCTACCATCTCGTAGAAGGCTTCTTTTACATTAGCTGGCGCGTCGCTTGTAGGGGCATATACAGCAATCACTGCAATTCCTCTACCAAAAATTTTGACAACCAACTTCATACAATTTTCGTTTACATAAGTCACGTTCTGAATTGGTTTCATACATTTCGTTTTAATAAGAACAGCCACTCCTGCCTTAGCATGTTGAGGCTTATCTATTTCTGACCAAATGTGCGTATAGTCACCTATCCTCTATGATCCTTGACCTTTTTTCTTAGTTTCGGTCAAACTTATAATGTCCGTGTTATAATTATTAATTTCTAATATTATTTCGTTAAGTTTGTCAGAGATTCCTCATACCTTCCAGGTTCCAATTCTCAACGTCCGTTTTCGTAGCTTAATTCGTCTTCGATTTTGACCATCCGGGTTCCGACGCCTTTGATTAGGATTTTCAGTATCAATGCAATTTTTACAAGAGATGGAGGACTAGTCCAACTTCAACCTCCAACCTGGAGGACCAGGGTATCTCTCTTAGTCTGGCTCCTCGCCCAAGACCTGACCAGCACCTATGCTACCGCTGGTATAGCTCTTCGGTTCCTTGAAGCACACAATCCCCACCACTCGACAAAAGATGCCTACGTCAAGGTGGAGATACAGTTGGGAGGACAAAAATCCAAATTTCATGTAAAAATTTTCTCTCAAAATGAATTTTTACAGTTATATTCACTAAATTGTCCCTCGAATACCATTCTTAGTCAAAGTTAAGTAGAATATTTTTGCGGTGGTATCACTACTCATGTCCATTGCGCTTAGAATTAGGACTCGTGCTAGCCTACTCGCCCTAATAATTATAAGTGATAACTGCTCACAGTTAAAAAAATGTAACTATAAATGAAGAAACAACTGTAGAGGTGTGATACCTTATTTACAATATGTTTCTATTCTGTTACGTTCTACTAGAACTTCAAATGCAAAGTGATACATTTCTAATATATTCGATTTCGAAATGCTATGTTCTATTTCTATTAAAAATCCTGATTTTGACACAACTAAATGTGTGGCGTCTTAAAAATTTAAGGCCACTAAATTGGCAAATGGTTAGGTCAGAAATATTTGTTAGGTCTTACTTAAGATCTAAAATTGTACTGGCAATATTATTTACCCCTTATTGACCATGTGTATTGCACATTTCATGAAAAGTTAGGTGTAGGGCAAGCTATACCATTAACTTCATCAAGAGTCGACATAAAAATTATTATTTAGAATTACAAAAATCTGAAGTTTTATTGTTAGTAGTAACTGCGTTTGGATAAAGGTTACAGTTTTAAAATATACTCGTTCCTCCTTAGTTTTACGAAAAACATTCTTCTTCCCCTTATTCTCAACCGTGAAACTAGAAAATTGCCTTTACCTAGCATAAGGAACGGAATCAGAGAATCAGAATGCTACTCCTGTATTTCCCCCACTTTACCCAGCTCTGTTATAGTAAATTTATGTCCAATACCGCCGTACTGCTTATTTATTAAACAGGGAAGTGTCAGCTGTACACGAAAATAACCTGTGTTCAAATGAAACCTCGACATTGCGCTTTGCTGCAACAAGCCAAGCATTGATCCGGAATTTCAGCCAACACTGTTGGCGACAGACCGGCTCGTTTGCCCATTCAAAATAGTTGGCTTAATTTGTCTGAGCAAAGTTAAGCTTGCGTAGGCAGCTCGTTCTAAAAACAATAAATTGCAAGCATTTTTACAGTTAGCACGTACATAAAAATGACTTCTGCAATGAAATTTGCAAAATTACTGCTTGCTAAAATGTATCTTGTTTAGTTCAGCACAGAGACAGAGTGTTTAAAAAGTAGAATACTCAGCCACTATCCAGCAGGATATGAAACTGGGTAGACAGCTGCACAAAGACGGAAATTGAATCCAACTTTGGCAACTTGCAACTTGCAAGGTAGGGGTTAACGTTAAATGCATTCCTAGCCATTATAAAACTTCCGCTTGTTATAGACCAGTTTGAGATCTTAGTTATTAATGAGTCTTTTACTTGCAAATGCTACTCCTTGACAGTGGCGTAACAAGACAGGTTTGGCGCCGGTGTGCAAGAATAAATGATAGCCGCTGTAGACAAGAAGTTTCAGAAAAAAGAGGGAGGGGGGGGGGGTAATTTTTGGTCATGCAACACTTTCAATTTAAAATAAAATTAATAAGCTCTTTTCTTAACATGAAAGGTTACTTACTGCAAAATAAAACACATTTAGATGTTTCAATTTTTTATTAAATATAACATAATAATAATAATAAAATAATAATAATCCCATTATTCCCCTATTGGGACATAGGGTATATTCTCTCCAGTTGTCATTTTCCTTTGCTATTTGACTCAGTTGTGCTATAGTCTTTCCTGTCTCTTGTTTTACAGTACTCCTCCACGTTTTTCGCGGGCGTCCTTTGTTTCTGAAACCCTAAGGGTCCCAATCAAAACTTTTCTGCAAATTTTAGTTTCAATTTTTCGCAAAGTATGCCCTAACCATCTATATTTTCTTCTCCTAATTTCTATATTAAGTCCACCTGATTTGTTCGGTCCCAAATATCTTTGTACGAAATAATGACTTGCCACCAAACACTTATTTACTTACACCTGCAATTTCTGCTTTACCAGTTCTGTAACCGTCCACGTTTCCGACCCATAAAGTAAAACAGGTTTTACCATTAAATCAAACACTCGCGAAATATAACATGAAACATATAAATACATATGAAAATACAAAAACAAAAACCACGTAAAAGGAATACAATTTAATTAAATCACAAGAAAAATTAAATTTATAGATATGTAAATATGTAGGTATAGCACTTTAAACTCTCTTTTGCGAGACTTTGCTAAAGCTAACATATCTATCAGTGAATTAAAACCAAGAGTACTGGCTCTTACTTTTTCGATACTCAGTAATGCAAAACTCTTTAGGCGTATTTGGCTCATCCCACTTAGCAAAAAGTTTTTAATAATTTTTAATTTAGAAAAAGATCTCTCAGTGTAGGCTGTAGTGACGCGATGTAAAAAATAGGATATAAGCTGTATACAAATCTGGAAAGCTAGCCAATGATGTGTGATTAGACAGACATTTTTCTCCCACTTCCTTCACTGAAGAGCAAGATTTAATACTAGTTGTCGAAGATCGAAATTGTACAATTTGCTGTAGTAAGCCGTCATCGAGATCAGTTTCATACGTAGTTTGAAGTAATTTGGCACTCTCTATGACCTCTGTATTTGAGGCAATCGCCAGAAATTCGGCGCCGAGGTTCTTCGCACCGCCTGCACATATGATAGTTACGCCACTGCTCCTTGAAGCTGTAATTGGCTTTAAGTAAGCATGATATGCATACTAATATATTTGTGCTTATTTCTGCTAGGGAGAGGCTTATGTTCAGCAGTGGATGAATAAAGACTGACTAGTGACTAAGTTAGTAGTTAGTATTTGTTGTGGGCAGACTGATGTCAAGCAAGTAGGGCTTCATAGGCCCTTATTGCAAACCCCGTTTACAAGGTCTAGGCATGCTGAGTGCCAGGTACCTTAGTCCTACTTAGAATTTTGCCGAGGAGTTCCAACCCTAGCAAGGGATCTTTGCATACTACACATCGTAGTCACATGGGACCCGCGGCTTTACATCACTTCCGAATATGGCATTCTGTAGAGGTTTTAATCTGCATTTTTTATTTTTTAAAAACCTCACCGGGATCAGGGACTAACTATGATGATGATGAAGGTGATGCATAAATAATAATTTTCGGAAAAGTATGAAAACCACTACCAAATATATTTTTAGATTTTCAGTCTCTACTCCACTAGCACAAAAGTGAATCTTTATTTATAAAAAATAAACAAGATGTATACGCCCACAAAATAGTAATCGTAAATATAGCACCAATCAAATCTACATGTCGTGCATGCACCAGCTTCTCCAATATTAAGAATGCGTAGCACATCTTCAATTTAAGTTGCACTTCGTAGTGTATAATATAGGCCTTTCAAAAATCAAATTTAGGAAGTAGAACTATAGGGCGTTAAAGGGTCTACCGTTTTACTTCTACAGATGATTTGTCACGATAAATGCCCCCCCCCCCCGGGAAATACGGATTTCTTCCCGGGAACATTACCACATGATATTCAAGTTTATTTAATACGTAAAAGGATGGGTGGATTGTGCGGAAATAAGTATAATGCCATATAAAATCTGCTTTATTTACGTAAATAGAGTAATCACTATGTATCTTTGAATTTTAATTTGAACAAAAATGCCCCCCCCCCCCGTACTTTCACCCCCCCCCCCCCCCGGAAAAACGGTCTGAATTCAACACTCTGCCAGATGCCTTGCAACGGCTCATTTTGGTTTTGCTCCATGAATTTTGAGAGTAGAGCTAACTTCATTCAGAATACGACACGGCGGCATTTTGGATCCGCACGCACTTCCTCTCTGCGAGTCAACAATAAGTCATTAATGTAAAGCCTTTTCTATCACTGAGCACTAGTTTTTCCAGCTATCTGAAGCGGTGGGGCAGTTATCTGCTACTATGGTGCAAGCAGTGTAAATTTAATTTTTCACTGCACGTAGTCGTGGACCGTTAGCTTAATATTTATGCGTTTTTCCTTTCATTTAGTAGTGGTAATTATGCGATTTGCGTTTAGGCTCGCTAGGCCCGTTGCGCTACATTCTCTGGCGGGCTGAATGCTGAATTTGGTCTGGAACATTTTTATTTGTCACATGGACCACTCCCATTCGTCACAGTTAGAAATTGTGTTACCGATTTTTTGCTTTTGAGCAGAGTTCCTACGCGCCTGTTTGGTTCCCGTTCCTACGATACCCCAGAAAATTCAGACGGGCATGGCTGAATTAGGGCATTAACTCTATTTTACAATTTTCATACTTAATTCTGAATTGTGGGTAAGATAATACCAAGGGAAGTTCCTTTTAGCGCTTAAGACAGTTAAATATAATTTTGACAATACATACTACGTTTTGTACTTATAAGTTTTTCGAAAGCCTATCGATAGACTTGCGTTCTAGTTTTTAGGTTAAAGATTACCGTTTTGCCAGCTCCTGAAAGATAGAATGCCAGATAGGATGAGTTTTTTCTGATTGACACCTGCGCAGTTCTAATAACTGTATTATGATTATCCTGCTCTTCTTCTTCTTTTATAGACGATTCGTCTGTTTTTTCTAGAAAGTCCTTTTATTTATCTTGGCTGTTCTTATGATGTTGACTACCAACTGTCAAGCCGTCTTTTGGAGGTTTTTCTGGGGTCTTGTGCCATGGGGTTTTCCATTGCGAGCTATTTTGGCTAATCTGGTGTCTGTTATTCTGATTACGTGTTCGTTCCATTCGCGTCTCCGTCATCTCGCTCAGCGTACCACATCGTACACTTTACACTTTTCTTTTATATGCGTGTTTCGTTGTCTATCCAATAGTATCTTCATTTCAGTTGAAGTCATTTGCCTTTCGGTTTCTGCATTATAGGCTTTGACTTCGGCTCCGTAGGTTATGATTGGCCTTACACATGTTTTATATATTCTGGATTTGCACTCTATGTTTAAGTGTTTGTTTATCTAGATAGCTTGTTTTACGGGTCCCGGTATGGTTCCTGCTTTGTTCACTTGATGTCTGACTTCAACTTTAATATTTCCAGAGCTAGACATTTTTGTCCCCAGGTAATCAAAAGGCATTACTTGCTGGACTGAAATGTTGTCGATTGTCAATTTACATCGTAGACGCTCTTTCGATATGGTCATGGCTTTTGTCTTAGTTGTAGAGATTACCAGGTTATATTTATTTGCAGTTAATTTGAAGGTATGAAGCAATCGTTGTAAAATCGTGCTCTAATTCGGCTGTTAGTACTGCGTCGTCTGCGTAGCAGATTATGATTAAATAGCGATTACTAAGTCTATATCCGAAGCCATGTGCTATAATGGCGTCTGTAATCTTGTCCATGATGATGTTGAACAAGAGGAGACTCAGGCTGTCTCCTTGCCGAATCCCAGTGTTTTGTCTTTATTTCTTTTGTTAGGCTTTTGTTGATTCTTATTTTGGTGATGTTGCTGGTGTTCAGTTTCTTTATGATTCGGATATATTCTTTTGGGTATAATCTTTTCTTCCAGGATTTCTAAGGCATCCGTGCGAGCTGCCGCAGGATAAATATTACGTCTATTATGGACCGATTTCTTCGAAAACCATGGTGCTCTTCATGTACTGGGATAATATATGATATCTCCTTTGCGAGCACGCTCGTGAATAGCTTCATTGAGGAGCTTAGCAATGTTATACCCTTGTAATTCGAAGGTTCCTTTCTCTCTGCTTTTTTAAATGTTGGAGTGGTGATGCTTTTTTCACTCCGTTGGCGTTTTCCCTTGGGTTGCTATATTTTTAAGTAGTTTAATTAATTCCCGTAAACAGATTCGCCGCCATATTTAACTAATTCGTTGAATAATTCGTCCTCATTCAGTGTTTTTCCTATTTTCCAATTTAGATATTGCATTTCTGACCTGTTCTTCTGTCACTGTTCCGCCAACTTGTTCTCTGTGGATGTCTTCTTCTTCCTGGTTTTCCGTGTCAGCATTTTCGTATAAATGTTGGAAGTATTTTATCCATCCTTCTTCGCTCTCGGCTTTGACTTCTATATTCTCATTTGCTGACTTTTTAGGCCTCGTAGCATCTTCCATACTCCCTTTTGTGTTCCGTATATGTCGGGTTCCATGTCGGTGTTAAATGTTTGCCAGTGATCATCCTTTATTTCACAGATTCTGCTGTTTACCTGTTTCGTTACTCTAACGTAGTTCTCATGCGCCTATACTATTAGGCGTCCAATTCACTTTTGAACCAAAAATTTTCTAATTTTTGTTCGCTATTTAACTTTGTTTAATTATTTTATTTTGCCTAACGTAGCTCTTGCATAATTCTTAAAATACAACCTCCTGGGTCGTTTTGATTCTAGCGACCCAGTTGAACTGTTATGTGCCCATTTTAAACAAACTGCACCATTTAACCCCAGGATATTTTGAATTGGCCTGGTTTAATGCTCATGCGTCTAGGACGCTAGTTAGTTTCATTTTGTTGTATATACATATGTAATCAACTGTATTCAAACAGTTCAATAGCCTCGTTACTATTCCCAACTATTGTTATATTATGTTTTATTTTACCTTACCGATACCTGCTCATTTTTTTAAGCTAGTGTAAGCTAGAGGTCGTACGGTATGTAAGTTGTATTTAGACTGTGAGTTAGGTTGGATTTGTTGTTGTCGTGGTTGATGACTGGCGCTCATTTGTAATTTTCTTTATTTTCATTCAATTATTACTCTTAAGAACCATTGCCTGATCTTTACCCATGACAGCTACTCTGAGAGTTTCGAGCTTTTGCAGGTTGTGAACGCCTTTTCGTGAAGGGCGGTGCAGCATAGTTTTTCTGAAAAAAAGTTCAAGAAGAAATGTTTTAGGCTGCTAAGTTGCTTCCTACTAACAACTTAAACTCAATTTTATAGATTTGCTTGTTAAGCAAAAGTTGTGCTACTATACTGCAAAACTTTTTGTCAATATTAAAACTGACTACTGTCTGTAGCGTTTGCACTCGCCATGAACAAAACTCCTTAATGGAAAACGAAATCAGTTTTGTATAAACTAAATTGTCACATTTACCAGAGTCGGCAATACATAAGACAGTTTAAATATGTTTAATTCCTACAAGAGTAACTTCATCAGTTCTCAATATTATTATAAAATTATGTATTTTGGTACAACTCAGAAATTGTTGATAACATTTTTCATACCAAATCAGAGTTAGAAATGGCTCGATAGACTTTCTCGACACCCCGTATAATCGTATATTCATTATACAGTGTGTTTCACTTCTTACCTTCACACCCCTGTACCTTCCTTATTTATTTTCTAATCGATTTCAAAGTTTGCTCAATTATACAATTTTTTTGTAATTCTGAGCAACTGTTTCAAATAACTTTATTTCGATAAAACTAAACCTGCTATGATCGTTCGCATTTAGTTTTGATTACAGTAGGCTACTGATTTGCACTAAACTTATTTAGGAAAATATGAAAACAACCTTTTTAAAGAATAGTGTAACTGACCAAAATTTGAAATCAATTAGAAAATCAATAACAAAGGTATACGTGTGAAGATGAGAAGTAAAACATTTATTGTATGAAATCGTAATAATGTTTATAAAGTGTTTCAATAAAAAAATGAATTTGACTATTTTTGTGATTCTGGGCGACTTCTTCTAATAACTTCTCTCGATAAAACTAGACCAACTATAATTCTTCAATTTCCCGCATTCATTTCTAATCGCAGTAGGCAAGTGATTTGCAATAAAATTATGTAAACATTTTCAAACTAACTCTTTGAAAGGTTAGTAGAACTGGCCAAAATTTTAAATCGATCACAATATAAATAAAGAAGACACAGGGGTGTGAAGGTGAGAAGTGAAACACGCTGGATATTGTAGGATTCTACAGCTTTTCCTTCTCACAAACCGACTGTTGATACTTCTCTATCCACTCTCGTTCTCCTAGGTTTTTTTCTCGTCAGCTATATCTCGCCATAATAATCTGGGCCTTTTCATTTTCTTTCTTCCTATGGGGTTCCAGTCGGCGACTCTTTTTATTTATATATTCCCTCCTGTTCTTCATATGTATCCGTCCCAGAATAACACTCTTTCTTCTATGTACGTGTTAATAATATTTTTATTTACTTTCTTGCTTTTTTGTATTTTATCCTTCGTCATTCATACGTCATAATACTGCGAATAACTAGTTCAGAATTGAGAATTTGAGTAGCTTTCATTTTCTCTTCCCTGGTTGCGTCTTTCGTGGCGCCCAACCTCCATAGTACTTCAATTTTTCGACGTCTGATATCTATAAATTCCTTCGACTATTAGTTTTTCCACGTTTTCTTTTATTGTTAGGTATTCGGTTTTATTAAGATTGATTTGCACTCCCCTTTCGTATACTATTCTCTTAACTTTCGGATCATACAACTTAAATTCTCTTCGTCTTGTGTTATAATTACTTGACCATCGACAAAGCTTAGTGTACAGATATTAGTTTCTGATCGGGATCCTCATCCACTAGCATTACCTCTTCCAATACTTTTGATGTTTCAAATCGATTAGTCCGTTTTTTCTACTTTCGCGGAAACCTTAACGCTGTCACAGTCACTGTTAACTCTGCGTGGAGGGGCGGGGGGGGGGGGGTCCAAGAGGGATCTCAATCTCTTTCATAGCCGTACATAACTGGTTTCCTCGAAATGTATAATCGTAATCATTTAAAATACTGTAAGGACAAAGTCAGAATCCTCTAACAAAAATAAATGTAGAATCTCATAAGCTCCTCAAGTTTCATTTTTATTCATTTATTTTTATGGTTATTTATATAAATTCAGTTATACGCTGTGATAAGACAAATAGCGGGTAGGTACTTCCTATGGTCCTGATAAGGAATAGACCTGCTTCAGGGACTTAGCGACCCTGCCTTACGCGAGCTCATGATCTCCCACACATCCCATAGCCCGTGAGGAATCATGACCTTCACCTTAATCCCATCCACCCCAAACTAGTCCTCCATAATTCCTAACCACTCGCCAACCCGCCTGACAAGCGTGGCGTTTCATTGTCAAAAACCCCTTTAATGTCAGAGTCTAAAATAGATACGGTACCCCAGGTGGGTAGAGTTCAAAATTCACAATCCCACACTGAAATATCAGTCCGCCTCATGGATTCTGGGGGAGGCAAGAAACTGACAAAACCAAAATTTAAAAGAAAAGTAATCACGGTAGCTACATACAACTGCAGATCATTATTGCACGATGCACAACTGTATGACTTAGAGAACGAAACACAGAAAATAAACTGGGACATATTAGGCCTAGCAGAAGTTAGAAGAAAAGGCGAAGGTTTCATAACTCAACAGTCAGGAAATGCACTGCTATACAAAGGACACAACACCGAAAGCCAGTGGGGCGTAGGATTCCTAGTTAAAAAAGAGCATATCCAGAATATAGTCTGTTTCAAAGGAATATCAGAACGAGTGGCATATATAATCCTAAAGATATCAGATTCATGTAAGATAAAGATAATACAAGTATACGCACCGACATCTACGTACGAAGATGATGAAGTCGAACTCACTTACGAAGATATTGCAAACGCAAGAAAAGAAGTAAAATGCGAACACGATATAATAATAGGCGACTTTAACGCCATCCTGGGACAACAACAAGATGAAGATGAAAGATACATCGGAAGATACGGATCAGGTACCAGAAATCATAGAGGGACGATGTTGACAAATTTCTTAGAAAACCAGAAACTATATGCTATGAATACCTTTTTCAACAAAAAAAATACAGAGAAAATGGACTTGGATAAGCCCAGACGGGAAAACCAAAAATGAAATTGACTATATTCTAAGTTCCACAAAATCAATAGTACAAGATGTAACAGCTCTAAATTCCTTTAACACCGGAAGCGATCACCGCCTAGTAAGGGCAAAAATTATCATAACAGGAAAGAAGAAAAGATCGAAGCACAAACCAAAGCGAAGGAACCTGATCGATGTAGACAAACTCAAAGAAAACAGAGAAACATATACAAAAGATGTAAATGAAAAAATAGGGAACATTGAACATATTAAAAAAGATATAAACAAGCTATGCCAACATATAACAACCTCAATAACAGAAACATCGCTCAAAATCGCTGGAAGTATAAAACAAAATTCAAACAAGCTAACAAAAGAAACTAAACAGAAAATAGAAGAAAGAAGAACACTATATAAAGAAGATAAATATGGTACAGAAGAATATAGAAAAGTCAGAAAAGAGACGCGTAAGATGATACGGAAAGATCTAGAAAGAAACTATGAACGGTTAATAGAAGAGGTAATTGAAAATAATAAAAATATGAAATGCCTCAGAAAGCAGAATGGTAAACGCGAAATTATAATGATCAAGGAAAATGACAGAGAAATAAGAGATAAGAGACAGAGAGGAGATACTTCGAGTTATAGAAGAATTCTACAAAACACTATACAGTTCTCAAATACAAATAACACACATAAATAACGAAGATAGGAGAATAATCAATGTAGGATCGGAAGACATACCCGAGATAAGTAACGAAGAAATCATATACGCCCTACAGAATATGAAAAATAACAAGGCGCCGGGAGAAGATGATCTAATAACAGAGATGATAAAAGAGGCAGAAGAAATAATAATACCGAAGTTAAAGATTCTGTTCAACATATGCCTAGAAAAAGGAGAAATACCGGAAATGTGGAATAATGCATCAGTTATCATTTTGTTCAAAAAAGGAGATCCATCACTCCTACAAAACTACCGTCCAATTAGTCTAATGTCGCATTTGTACAAGCTATTTACAAAAATTATTACAAACAGATTAACAAAGAAACTAGATCAATACCAACCAGTTGAACAAGCGGCATTCCGCAAAGACTATAGTACATGCGATCATCTACTAACGGTAAGAATACTTATAGAAAAAGCAGTCGAATATAACCTCGAACTCTACATGGCCTTTGTAGATTTCGAAAAAGCATTCGACTCTA
Organism: Agriotes lineatus; assembly: GCA_940337035.1. Classification (NCBI taxonomy): domain Eukaryota; kingdom Metazoa; phylum Arthropoda; class Insecta; order Coleoptera; family Elateridae; genus Agriotes; species Agriotes lineatus. The sequence goes on from CALNHX010000231.1 coordinate 318,988, forward strand.
TCGAACACTGGGCCATAATAGAAGCATTAAACCACGCACGAATAGACTATCGTTATACAACCTTAATCAAAAATATATACAAACAAGCGACTTCATCTGTGAAAGTACACGAAAGCACAGGGAAGTTTGCGGTCAACAGAGGCATAAGACAAGGAGACACAATATCGCCGAAACTATTTACATTGGCTCTGGAGGAAATATTTAAAGAACTAGACTGGTCAGATAAAGGAATTAACATATGTGGAGAACGCTTAAACCATTTAAGATTTGCCGATGATGTAGTTCTATTTTCGAACAATAAAGAAGACCTAAAGGACATGTTAACAGAATTAGAAACAAAATCAAGAGCAGTGGGTCTGAAGATCAATCTAAGCAAAACAAAAACAATGTGCCCTAACAATCCAGAAATAGCTATCAGGGAAACAACAATAGAGAACGTCAGTACATATATATATCTTGGACAAAAAATAACATTAAACAAAGAAAATAGAGAAATGGAAATAGAACGCAGAAGACGATTGGGATGGGTAGCATTCAGAAAACTATCTTATATATTAAAAAACAAGAAAATTCCCTTACACTTGCGGACCAAGGTTTTCGATCAATGTGTCCTCCCCGTTATAACATACGGAGCACAAACATGGACCCTCACTAAACAGATAAGATCAAAATTACAGATTACACAAAGAGCTATGGAGAGGTCCATTTTGGGCATAACACTCAGAGACAAGAGGCGGAACGAATGGATACGACAAAGAACCGGCACAACCGATGTAATTGAGAGAGCGGCACATCTAAAGTGGAACTACGCAGGCCACATAGCCAGAACCAAAGATAACAGATGGAACGCCAGACTAATACAATGGAGACCGTGGTCAGGGAGAAGAAATAGGGGAAGACCACAAACAAGGTGGTACGACGACATCAAGAAAATTGCAGGACTACCGTGGTTAAGAATCGCACAAAACAGAGAAAGATGGCGACAGTTAAGGGAGGCCTATACCCAATACTGGGTGCAAGAAGGCTAGAGAGAGAAGACAAATAAATCCTGTTAGCAAATTGCGACAGTTATACCTGGTGACAATGAAACTACTACCCACGGCTTGAAATAGAAATATGCAATTCGGTATGTCGATAGGGTTGAAAATTGTGAACAATTGTAACATAAAAACAATTGAATGTCGTTTCCAGTTTCACCTGAAATGACCTTGACTTTCTTATTTTAAATGAGACACCCTATATATTTTCTCTTTTTATGACTCTCTGAACAATTCTAACTAACTTTTGTCTACATACCCCCTGTCTACAATTAATAGTTTTTGAAATAGAGACGCTTAAAAATATGCCGTAATTCCTATTTGTTTGTATTTTACGGAAAAACGGAGTAGGCCAGGACAGCGGTTGCTATGGTGTTTAAAAACAATTTAATTTTGACAAGTATTTTCAACCCTATCGACATACCGAATTGCATATTTCTATCTCAAGCCGTTTCGAAATGCCGCCGTGGGTAGTAGTTTCATTGTCACCCGGTATATTCACTTAGCAATCCATATTTGTATTAAAATGTTAAGTTTGTGAAATGTTTTTTATAAAATTTAAATATTTTATTTGTTTATATCCCAAATTTACAGCAAGTTTCAAGGCACCCAAAATTCGATGTTTTTTATTCAGCGACTACGATCTAAACACCAAGATTTGCTACTTTAGAACTGAAGATCAGCAAGAGCACAAATCTTGGTATTAACTTATAGAAAGGTAGCAAGGCCAAAAGTTAATTAAAAGTCAATCTTATGGATGGCTTTGAACGACAGAAATATCCGTACCAAGAATGACAACCAACAATCGAAGTCACTTCATGGATACACCTTAATACCTTAATAATATGAATTTATAATCTAGTTAATCTAGTACAAAGAATTACGTTTCACGGATCTCTAGGATATTCACAAAATCTCGCTTTTTAAACTAACAGATGATCAGGGTAAAAAATCATCAATTTTCATATAAAAATGGTAAGAGATTACTTTGCTTGAAGCTTAGTTAAAAATAACAATCGCGCTTACATTGGCAAATGTGTAAATTCCAAATGCAATACTTTAACTCTCGCTCGATTGAAATCCACTAAGAGCACACATTAATACTTTAGGAGTCTAAGCCCCAGTGGCGAACTACTATTGTGGCTGCATATTACAGCAAATTGTAAACAGAAAAAGATCTGTAAATGGCTTTACTTAGAACTTCCCTCGCAAGTGGACATTGTGACACTAAACACTTTTAGAAATTAAAGGAAGTTAGGGGTAAAATATCTTAGCGTTCCTAATAATACTAAAACACTAAAAGGAAACACTTGGTAATGCCAATTACATCAATTTTCAAATAAAAAAGCATTACCCGCGGTGGGATTCGAACTTCAAACGAGCTTCCGAATGGGATTTAAGCGCTTGTTAGTTGACCGCGAGGCAATTTGCCCGTCGTCGCACGCGGCCACGCTGGATCCTTCAGATCTCTGCCACACAACAGTATTAACACAATGAACTTATTCGTTGAGCAATTTTTTTCCTTATAACATTTATCTTGCATCTGTTGGGTTTCATTTTTATCTAGAGTATAGACTGAGCTATGTGCAAATTATTATTATTATTATTATTATTATCATCTATTTCTCAGTTAAAAGAAAAATAAACATTTTTTTAAGATGCTCACCCTGTATATGTTGGCTCCAAAATATACCCTTTTTTATGAACGATAGAAACCTGAGCTATGTGCAAAATATTACTTCCATTTGAGGAAGAGTTTTTGATTTAAAGCAAAAATAAGCAGAATTTGATGTTTTTAAGGTGCTCAAACTGTATATCTTTTATTGAAGTTCGGTTTCATGTCAGGAGGGTATATGATAGGCATGTAAAATATGGTCTTCCTCCAACAAATATTTTTTGAATTTTATACTAGCAACAGACAGACAGGCAAACGGTCAGACGGAATTGAGAAAACATGTTTTCGTCATCTAGGGACCCTGAAGAAAACTCGAAAGGTGACTTTTTCGCGATTACAATACTTCTTTCGTCTTTTAAATGAAGGAAGTAAAAATACATAAAAAACAATATAGCTTTGAATTGTGGTGCTCTTGAATTCAGAAAGACAAATTTATGTGAGTAATTAACTGTAGTGGTATTTTAGGCATATCATGCAACCTTTTTTGAGATTAAAATCTACCTTAACATTTATTAGTTTTTTATACATACTGCTGTAAAATGTCTTTTTAATAATTAATTAATACATTTAAAACTTACGGAGATATTAAATTTGGAAATTATTTAATATTTATAGATATGAGGCTATTTTCATTCTACAAATGCGTTTTTAATTTCTTTGCGAACATTATAAGTTTTAAGGCTCCAAAAAATAGGCGTTAAAACTAGATTTGGATACGTCCATATCCATTGTTGGTTTCAACAGAATTAAATGAGTGGAACAAAAAAAGGGCTTTTTCTCTGGATGATGTAACCCTTTTAACCATCTCATTAATTTATGTCTCCCCGCAAAACCAATTACCATACTTCTTCTTTCCTGAGTTATCAAAAACTAACACGAATTAAAATACTCGGTGCAAATTAGTTACAATTCCAGACTTTAATATAAAAGAATACTGCCAATTTAGTATACAAAATAAATCTTAATATCTGCTTGCTTAGTGCTGTAATATTTAGGGCCCTTTTTCAGTACTATCCTGAACTGCAGCTAATAAAGAAAATTGTTGCTGCTCTGGAACGGCGTAGTTCAAAGCTAAGTTTACGATTAAGAAAGACAAAGCTGAAACACTGAACTTTAGAATAATAAATTTCGTGATTATACGTAGTAACAACATTTCAGCTGGTACAATTTGTCTAACACTCGACATGGTACCAGATTTAGCATGATCTAATCAGGAAGCTTATTTAAACTTAAGGTACTAAAAAATCCAACTTAATTTCCTCTTGCAAAACTTGAAATCCAAGTTTAAATTATCATTACACTTGCAAAGGCAATTTGACGTCTGCGGTTGTAAAGATTGCCCCCGTTTTCACATAATTAGCGCCGAGGGCAAAAAAATGAAAGATTACGGAAAACTCGAATACGGCAAAGTAAGAAGTTATTTTTGGTAAATAAGACTATATTAAAATAATCACAATTTTATTATAGCCGCATTTCAATTATACGTGCAGTAGCAAAGAAAATAAAGTTGATTAATTTATGCATAACAAAGTCGTTTACTTTACTGATGTCATCTGAATTCATTTAAATTTCAATTCAGTCCGCGCTTCGGAACAGCAGGGAACGGGAACTGAATACAATTTATGTGTTCCAGAATGCAAATTACAACCAAAATATTTGAGATATTTGTGTCCCGATATTTAAAAAATGCAAATTAGTTAGGGGAATGTAGAGCCAGCGTTATCGCTGCTAACTTTTTGATACAATTTCTCACGCTTTTGCCTAAAATCATATTTACCTTCATCTACTGATTTTATTTTTATAGGCCAGTCATTTAAAACGTCGTAGGTCGCAAAAAATTGCACAGTTCTGATTTTTTGGGATGTTGTTAGGATAGATACCAATAGTGTAAAACCAAGTTTGCAGCTTCGCAAGCCCTGTGCTAACTGAGTGGTGCTCGAAAAACCTTTTTTTTCGGAAAATTTTCAGTTTTTGGCTTACTACTTTTAAAAGGTGCGCTTTATACACTTTTAAAGTAGATAAAATTTTCTACAATTTCAGTATGACAGCAGCTTCGTAAGTCAAATACGCCCTGAGATAGAGCGCTTCAAAAATTGGCTATTTTTCCCAAAAAATTCGAAATTGTACTCTTAGCCGTCTTCCGAGCAGATAAACGGTTAAAATACTCACCCTACGAGGAAAGTTACTGAAAATGAAATTGTAGATCAGTTACTTAAATTTAATTTAGGTATAACCGGAAATCTATAGGATCAATAGTTCCCTTGTTATCAGGAAAAAACGAAAAATTAAGGAAATCGGATATTTCAAGAAATGGAACTTCTGTTATTAATATTGCACAGTTACCTATAGAATGTTATAAAAATGACATTACATTTATAAATTTGATTTATTGTTATATACAGTGTCCCCCAAAAAGTCGGCATAATATAAGAAAATTATTTTTAATTTTTCAAAAAAACTTTTTACGTCAATAATTTGTGCTTTCTTAAACACCTATTCAGCCCCTATCATATGTACCGAGTGATTTTTACATTTTTAGAAAATGGAGTTTTTCAAAATTGTTAAAATCCGAAAAGTGCTATGTTTCGGAAATTAAGTAATATTTCAATGAGATTTTTTTAGAGTGTGTTATTTTTAGTTAACTGAATAATCTCAAGACCAGAAAACCTCTATTTTTTCAACTTAAGCTAAAAATTAACTTTTAACTTTTTTAAATATCTTTCAAAATTTCACATACCAAGACTTATTATTAAAATTCTTTTTTTATGTGAAGACTTTAAAAGCTTATAATAATAAAAAATAATATAAAATATTAAGTAGTTCTTTAGATGTTTTATTATTTACCGAATAGTACCTAGTATGTTTGCATAATTTTTAGGTTCTTTATGCAACGCGCTTTTTAGAAGAAATATTTTTCAATTCTAATTAATCTCTATTTAAATGAAATTCCAATCTAGCCCTGTTAATGAGTTACTGTTACAAAAATCCTATAAATGTTCTTTTACAGTTGTCTAAATGAAGGGATTCTTTAGAAATGTAAATTGGACAAAGAAAAATCTCCTCATTTAGACAACTGTAAAAGAACATTTACATGACTTTTGTATCAGTAATTGATTAACAGGGCTACATTAGAGTTTCTAGAAGCCATTCAAGTAGATATTATTTAGAATTGAAAAATGTTTCTACTAAAAAGCGCCTTGCATAAAGAACGGAAAAATTATGCAAACATACTACTTTTCGGTAAATAATAAAAAATCTAAAGAAAGAATTAACATTTTATATTATTTTTTTCCAATTGTAAATCTTTAGTGTTCACATAAAAGAATTATAACTTTAATATTTAGTCTTAGTATGTGAAATTTTGAAAAATATTTTAAAAAATGACAAATTAATGTTTAGTCAAAGTTGCAAAAATTGGGGTTTTCTGGCCTTGAGATTGTTCAGTTAGCGAAAAATAACACACAAAAATGTTTTTTGACAATTTCAAAATACTCCATTTTCTAAATAAGTAAGAATCACACGGTATATATGATAGGGGCTAAATAGGTGTTTCGATAAGCACAAATTATTGACGTAAAAAGTTTTTTTGAAAAATCAAAAATAAAAACTGTTCCCATATTATGCCGACACTATATATAACAATAAATCAAATTTATAAATGTAGTGTCATCTTTATAACAGTCTATAGGTAACTGTGCAATATTAATAACAGAAGTTCCATTTCTTGAAAAATTCGATTTCCTTAATTTTTCGTCTTTTCCTGATCACAACGGAACTATTTGCCTTATAGGGTTCCACTTATACCTAAATTAAAGCTAATTAACTGCTCTACAACTTCATATTTCATGACTTTTTTCGTAGGATGAGTATTTTAACCGTTTATCTGCTCGGAAGACGGCTAAGAGTACAATTTCGAACTTTTTGGGAAAAATAACCAATCTTTGAAGCGCTCTATCTCGGGACTTACTGGACGTACGAGGCTACTGTAACACTGAAATTGTAGAAAATTTTGTCTACTTGAAAAGTGTACTGGGCGCATTTTCCGTAGGATGCACCTTTTAGAAGTAGTAAACCAAAAACTGAAAATGTTCCGAAAAAAAAAAGATTTTTCGAGCACCACGCAGTTAGCACAGGTCTTTCGAAGCTGCAAACTTGGTTTTACACTATTGGTATCTATCCTAACAACATCCCAAAAAATCAGAACTGTGCAATTTTATGCGACCTAACGCGTTTTTTGTGTTTACTGTGACTGGCCTATTATTATAGCTGAACTAATTAATATAATTCTTTAGATATTTTTTATAATAAGCAGTTCTGCTTTTTATTTGTGCCAAACCCATTAGGATAGATTAAAACTGTTATGGTTTTGTCGTCAAATGGAATTATAGCAGTAAGTTATTTTAATTTTATGAAACAGGCATTTCAGTGAGAGTAGTAACTGCAGCTCATTGAAATTTGAAACCAGAAAACTATACGTGAAAATTACATTTCCCGATTAAGCTCAACTGCGCAGAGCAAATACGTATTCACTTTCCAAGCATTTCGCTTATCCCAGCCCAGAGGGATAATTTCAAGTGGATACACTTCAGAAATGGGATAAAAGGAAATGTAGAGTTTTCCGACCACTTAAAGTTTTTCAAACCACTCGTGACCTGCAAATAAACTACGAAAACAATATTTTTGGCAATTCTTATATGAGCCGCTTGATTTTTTCCATGTTTATTTTGATGCAAACATTTCTAAAATTATTATTGTTTTAAAACGTACTGATGGCACGAAGATAAGTGTACACTATAGGGAGTATACACGAGTATTTTCTATTTTAATTCGAGGAGTACCTATATTCTGGGCCAAACTGTTGATATGGCGACTAATATTGACGTAGAAACGTCGAACGTTTTTCATCGGGGGCGTGAATTGTTTGTTGTGTAAAAATATCAATGCATAATACCTCCCATATCCCAAAAACCACTCAGCTTCACTTTTTGCTTTTTTGAATGTTGGGGACTGCGTCTGATTACATTGCGTACTTTGTATTTTTGTCTCGGAAGTAATCTAGTGCATTCAAGAAATCTTAGCCCTTCTCTTTGAAAGGTCATTCAGGACCTTCCTACAAACTCCAATGAGACGTATTTTCTGTTCAGGAAAGAGATGTATAACCCAGCGCGTATATAATTTTTTGCATACGAATAATTGTTTCCACGCAACTGGCTCTTATTCGAATTCCAGTTTGTGTTTATTATAATTAACTTGAATTTTCCAAAAAAATCCGGTTCGTATCTTTCAGATCTTTTAAAAGCATTAAAATTCTTTTAGAGCTGGAAATTCAGTCCATATAAGGAGAACTTGGGCAGTACTCAAATTAGTTTTCAATCAATGAGGTTAGCTAACGGAAAATGTGTAAAAATGCTGATACATTAATTCAAGATATTCATATGCTCACGTTTGGTTAGAGCCATTTAATTTAATTTTTGATTTTTGATAATTAACTTAATTTGTTTAATTGAATCTAGCAATTCGCTGCGTTGCGTAGCACAGAAACGAGAATAAAGGTGTGTAGGTAGATATGTGAATATAATACTAAGATGAAATTCGATGTAATATAATATATACCTAAATTTAAAAATGATGATTGCATATTAGTAATAAAAAAACATTGCTCTTATATTCTGTAAAGCTCTCGAACTATAAATCACATTATTAAGATGTCGACATCTGTCAACATTAGGATCAAATTAATGGTTTTTTAAACATTCAAACTATTAGTCTATCTGTCCTAAGCTAAAATTACGTTCTGTTGTTTAGTGATTTATTTTTGTTATTAATAATTAATATTTAACAAAAATAAACTAGTATTCGTCTAAGAAGTTAATAATGTCACTGCAGCACAAAACAGACGTTTGAGGCTTTAAAAATTTCATAATTTTTTCGCCACTTCGTCCAAAGAACCGAAAAGCTTTAGTATTTGTGGGTTTGTATTCGGGCTGCCAAAAATAGACGTTAGGCTAAACTACCCAATCAGGATGGCGTAGAAATACAATGCCGAACTGCCGAACTTGAGGTCGCGAGTTCTATACTCGGTCCCGGATCGATTTTTTTAAACTCCCCTATCATATATCACCTTTAAATCTGCAATTCCATATTATCGCCACTTTCTGTCTCATTTGCGTCCCCGCTAATAGTATTGGTAAATAACTGACTCGATTTGAAACCGACCATGTGTATAACCAACCCGTACAACAGTTTACGAAAGTTGAACCTGACTTAAGAAACCGGCGAAATAAGCTCGTGGCAAAAACCGTTCGTGTCAATCCTGGTGTATATTCTTCTTCTTTAGGTGCGATCTCCATTCAATGAAGGTTGGCGACAATTTCGGCATATTTATTGCGGTCTAGAGTTGTATGAATTAAAGACGATGTGTTCATACCAGTCCAGTCGCGTATATTTTTCAGCCACGAATGTTGTCTGCGGCCAGGACCTGGTGTATCAAAGTATCGATAAGGAGCTTGCACCGTCCTATCATGTTTACCAATCGAATCGCTTGATTATTGGGGATGTGAAAGTTTAATTTACTTTTGCAAGCAATTTCTAACTAAACCGTTAGAAATATGGACTTCATATACTTAATTAAAAGAAATTATTTATGTATTTCAATGACGTGGATTCAAAAAGAAAGTTAACCTAATTGTACACCACAATAACATTAATACACATAACAAATATTAGTTTGATTACATAAACGTTACCAAAGATAAACCAAAAACAAGAAATAAAGAATAGAAATATTGGCGGTATAGCTCAAAAACTACTTGTTGGAGGAAGACGATTTCTGCTGTCCTCCTGATACGAAACCAAATATACTTCCGGTCAAATATATACATGGTGAGCACCCTAAAAAATAAAATTATCTCTATTTTTTCTTTAATTCGAGAACTATTAGTTAAATACAAGTAATATTTTCGACATAGCTCAGGTTTTTACCTTTGACAAAAATACTATACTATAGAATTGCGAGGGAAATTCTGAGTAATAGTAATTTATTATATAAGACGATAAAGTTAAATTTTATCCACGAGTGAATCGTTTAACGTCAAGACGAAGTCGAGACGTTAATGATTCAAGAGTGGATAGAAATAACTTTATCGTCGTGTATAATACAATATTTTTTTCTATAGCAGGAACTTTAACAATTTCAAAAGAAAAATATACGGTACCCCACACCCAAGAAAAGCGCCCTTCCGTGCTTTCCAAGAATACTTCGATACTCAGCATCACTCCGTTTCGCTAATACAATGAAATGCTATGAACCAGTTATTTACAAAACAAAAAAAAACAAAAAACATTTTTTTTTGCCGACGACCATAGCTCAAAAGTTGATGTTGCCTTCATTTTCGGAGGACCTATCGTATGAAAACGATCCAAGACTTCAGGAAGGTTCCTGGCGACCGGAATCGTGTACACATACGAACATACATCCCCCGCACAGCATGTTTAGGCACCCCCCAATTGGGGGATTGATCTAGTGGGCTGGAATCTTCACCAAAGGATCCGCACCGCCGAGGCGGAGATTTGATATAGTGGGTTCATTAGTCGGTTGGCTCGAATTTTAGAGATATTTGACTCAGAGTGGTTTTCGATATGAGGGAATTTCAATACTTCGTACACTTCGTGTCGAAGTAATAATGACAGTCAATCACATTTCAAAATGTCAGTAGCTAGATTGGGTTGCTACGATAATACGAAGCTGTCATATTTAATTTAAACAAAGGTTAGAAAATTAAATTACTTTACCGGTTTCAGGATATTAAGCCTTTGTTTACATATACAAAAGTGGGCTGGTAACTAGATCATAACTTATCTGTAGGGTAATGGAATATTACCCTACATGGCAACCATAACCATATAGCAACCGATAAACTATTGAACATATCACGGATGTTATGAATCATAACAGCCTCAGATGTTTTAAAATCCTCGCTCTACGAGCTCGGATTTCAAAACATCTGCGGCAGTTATGATACTCATAACATTCCTAGATATGTTAATAGCTATTATCTATCCTTGATGTTAAAGTGCTACTTTATCTACCCTTGCTGTTAAAGTAAAACTTGACCTTTTGTTTTGAGTTGATAAAAGCACACTTTAACATGTGCTATAGAAAAAAACCCTTTACTATGTTTTTTCTGTATTTGTACCTTTTCTACACTTTTCCGGTCTCCACCTTTTGTAAATTTTCATCTGATTTCCAGATAGACTATAATCAATTTGACATTTTAAAGTATTTTTATATATGTAATTTCAAATTTACAAAGAGCAAAGCGCACTTGTCATTTGAGTTAATTAACTGTAAACCTAAGACTTTACTTCATTATGTAAATGAAACTACACTTTTAATAGGTAGGTAATTTTAACGTTACAAATGGGAAAATATTTTATCGCATTTCATTTGGCAATGCACTACATTTCTACATTCAAAATCGTTGAGAAATGTGGTACGTTTCTGCATTAGCCACATTTTTCTGCATAGCAACAGCGATTCGTTTTACGTTTGGCAGTACTGAAGTGTATTGTTGGTGACACTGTACGTCTATGTCAAATTCGAGGGTAGCAGGTTAGGTTTTGCGTCAGTATGTGTCAACATTGACAAATTCATAACATCAACTGGAGCTGCTTATTGTGCTTTAGTACCTACATAGAAACGAGTTCTGCTCAACTTGGCTATGTTTTGACATTTAATGTCAGTTTTGTGTAAGCATGTAATATTTTACATTTCTTATGAAATGCGATAATAGTTATTTACTATACAAGTGGGATAACAGTATCATTAATATACGTGTGTGTAAGTTACAAACGAGTGCGTAGCACGAGTTATGTAAGCACACAAGTATATTAATGATGCATTATCACACATGTATTGTACAAAATTTTATCTACGACTGCCTAAAATTGAGAAAAGTGCATTAAGAGAAATGTCAGATCTGTCATTTTCAAAAATATTTTAGTAGGCAAATGTCACTATGTCATTCATTTGACACTACTTCAGTTACGTAATTAAGTCATTACGCAACTGAGTTGCGTAATAAAACCATTACATAACTGAGTGGTGTAATGAGCTTCATTACCTAACTGAAATAGTGTCAAATGAGTGACGTAATGCGTTACTTATCCCACTGGAGTAGATAAAATAGTATACGCAATACGTTAGAAAAATGTTTTTACTGAACTCGCATGGCCGTTTATGTACTCGCTAACGCTTGTAGTCAAACCAGCCTTACTTGTAAAACATCACTTTTCTGAACTTGTTGCGTAATATACTATTGTCAAACACTGTGGCCTAATTAATTTTTCTATTTCCTAGTATGAGTCGCAGTAAGAATATTAGAAAACTGTGTTTATGTAAAATCTATCTTTTATAAATCCGTAAAAAAATCTATTATTATTGTAAGTAATAATGTAGCTGTACCAAACGTATCAATTTTATAATAACACGTAAACGAAATGTCCACTGCAAAGAAGAAAAAAGTATGTGTAAATGTTTTTACATATAGACCTTAAATGGAATAAGTACCTACAGGCAACCGGAACTCACGGTTTCATAATAAATAAATTGAGGCGTCTGAATTGTCAATCTAAAAACTTGAAGCTTGGCGCTGGACGCTGAACGACCTGACAGCAAATATTTCAACAAGGTTTTTGCTATTTACCACAGACGGTTAGCGCTCGGTGACGAAGGTCTAGGGCTGTCGTAAGAAAGGAATTACGTCTGAATTATAAACAAGGAAAAACAGCATCATGTGATTTTAGAAGAAATGGTTTACACGCTTTTTAAATGTTTGTAGAAGTTATGACTCTGCATTTAATTATTTATTCAATGTTAAATAGTTGTTAACACATCTAAAAATATGTGAATTATTTAAATTATCCTTTGACAATAATTTCCACATAGATTAATAGAATTATTCTGCAAAATATATTTCAAAATATAGATTTCTATGGAGTTACTTCTACTACAATTACTCTTTAACCACAAATATTATTGATGTTACTTACTTGAGAGAGACATTGGTCAAGAAATTATATTTATCTGACACTGGCAGTTTTAGATTATGTTATTAGTATTTGCATTAATAAATACTACTCAAGACTGAAAACAATTTAACATGGTTTACATTTTCTTAGCATATTAGCCCTACTACTAGAGTTTGGTCTCACGTGACTGCACCCTCAATTATTTGAAGGGATGATACAACGTGCCCCTAGCTATTCAATTCAGTAAGCTACGAATAACCTGATTGATAGTTAATTGCACTGGCTCTTACGCAAGACCCAAATTGAACTTCCGCTATTACAAGAAAAACACAGATGCGTACATTGTCCTCAAACTTATTTTCAGTCGATGTGTAAAACAAGTAGTTCAAAAGTTTTGCTGCACTGTTCGTATTTTACATATTAGAAGCTTATTTGACATATAAATTATACACATGTTGGTATAATTCATGTTGTCCTGCACTTGACTGTATTCTCGATAAATTGTTGCAGGATGATCATTACTGGATATTGCAGGTTTATTAGTAATTATTCACGAAACACTTGTTACATTTACGATTAAAACTTTATTGCATACCTACAATATTATGCAAATCTAGTTGATTCAAAGCACGTCTCGATATGTGACTCCTAAAATATGTAATCTAATAATGATATCGAAAATTGGAAGAAGGAAGGCATTCTATTTACCCATGTACCTGTTCAACTATCAATTGGAGAACATATTAAAGTGATATAAGCTTTTATTAGTATGTAACCCCAATTAGAATACATTTATTTAGGTAATGTTATGTTTGAGCTTTTATAATAGTTAGCCACATTGCCAAATTTATTTTATAATGACAAATGTATTTTGTGCCCGTAAATTATTTACTGCGCAATTATATTAGGTTTTCTAACTACCTCAGTTTATTTTATTTAGGTTCAACTGACTCTATATTAGGTATTCATAATATATAATTGTTTAATATCGTTTTCAAATTTGTAAATTTGACATTTAAATATGGCGTGTCGGTAGTACCGATACCCACTTCTAAATTACACGCATTTTTTAACCTCACTTTGGGAAAAACGCGTTACTAGAAATAATTCACAGGTAAATAATAAATTTTTAGCTTCCTATGAATACTAACTTGCAATGCTTTTCCAACAAAGCTGACCACCTTTCTGTAGGTTCCCTCTCGCTTAAACGGGTTCCTAGAGTGATTCTAAGGTAGCCCCTGACAATGCCTGCGAAGCTGAAACAGGGTTCGATGCTTGTCCTCGTTAAAACGGCACTTCCTTCAAGCTCAACACAGCCCGACAACCTCGCAGTCTATGGACCTCCTCTACGTAGGTAAAAATTAACTGTTACGGTGTTATAGAACACTATTTCTTTTCCCATGATTTCGGTCAGTTTAATAATAATACAAATTGAATGATAAAATTTAACCGCGGTGAAAAATGTGTCGGAATTTAATCGCTACTAAAAAATTTTGACATCGCTATCAAAGGTGCTTCACCAACTACGCTACGCACTCGGACTTTTTGTTGAGCGGAAAATTTACTTGACAAATTTCTTAGCAAAACATTCTGGCAGAAAACGTCAAAATTTAATCCGCTATTTTAGTCCACTTGGAATATTACTGTTAAGAAAATCTAGTAATGTTCCGAACAAACATTTGCCAGTCGTATTCAATATTTACTTATTTTATATAAAATAATATTCAATTTTAAATACTAAAGAGAGAAAGTTTATGGGAGAAAATAAAACATTATTTAATAGCGAGTTCACTGAAGCCCAAGAACAAGAAAAAGGGGGAAATTTACACATCTTGTGAAAAAGAAAATCAGGACTAAGAAACAATATTCGATAAAAAATATTTTAGTGGTAGTGTTTTACATACGATTGCTGGCTGAAGATCGTATAACATCAACCCACCGCTTCGTTAGCATCGACATGTGTGTGTTTCTGACTGTCTTACCGTGCACAAGCTCTTTTTTGCAAATATTTTCTATATTCTTGTACGCTTTCTTACATTTGTGTTTCTTATGTTAAAAGCCTACGGTGTACAGGGTTATTCATTATAAATTACCCACCCCTTATCATCGTTATTATTGCCTATAGAAAAAAAAGTTTTAAATATTAGTTATGTGGTTATAACTGAATTTTGTTAAAATGCTATCAAAAGTACAGTGGCGTGCATAATTAAGGGGATACAAAAAAGTAATATATTTTTTTAAATGGAACACCCTGTATATTATTAAATTTTTGGAATGATCTTTCTTTCCGGATTTCAAAAATGTACCATATGTTACCCCTACCTTATACCGTTTTTCAGTTATTAAACGTCGAATATCTTAGTTAAAGTAGTTACTGTAAATATGCAAAAGTTAACATTATTAAAGTAAGCTAAGGAAATGATAACTAATGTTTGATAAATGACATTTCTTTAATGAAATAATCAAAATGGTTTACAGTGAGGAAGAAAATGTCCAAATATTTACTTGTTATACTATACAAATTAATAATAAATAATAATATTCGACGTTTAATAACTCAAAAACGGTATAAGGTAGGGGGTAACATATGGTATATTTTTGAAATCAGGAAAGAAAGATCATTCCAAAAATTTAATAATATACAGGGTGTTCCATTTAAAAAAATATATTACTTTTTTGTATCCCCTTAATTATGCACGCCACTGTACTTTTGATAGCATTTTAACAAAATTTAGTTATAACCACATAACTTTTATTTAAAACTTTTTTTTCTATAGGCAATAATAACGATGATAAGGGGTGGGTAATTTATAATGAATAACCCTGTACTTAAGTGATGCTTTAAACAGTTATTTTATTTATTTTTTCTACGATGAGAACTTGCCATTCTACAACTCAACTAGAACAACAGTTATCATATTTCACTATATTTGGCGACTGCCAAATTACCATATGTAGCCTCGACCTTCTATTCTGTTAGTAAGATCCAGATATTTAGTTCGAGTGTTTACCATACAATATTTTTGTTAAGTCGTATCTTAGAATAAAGCATCAGAGTTTAATTGCAACAAATATTTGATTACACGTCGTTGTTCCACGAGAACTCAAACTTCTATTACTGATATTCATTAATAATTTCAACACTGGAACCTTCGTCCTCTTCGGCGGTTTATACACCTTACGAATTTTGTTTCTACAGGCTTCAAGTATTTCATTGTTTTATTCTTAGATCTATTCCATTATTCTATTATGCTGAATATTATAAGATTCATATCTACTCGTTTCTCTCATTCTCTTTCTACGTGGTATCGGCATGAATTATACATGACATCTTTTTTAATGTTCAAGGATAATATAATACGTGATACGCTTATTATTGATATTTTTACTTTTCTCGTTTAAAAGACGAAGAAAGAATTGTAATCGTGAAAAAAAATCACCTTTCGATATTTCACCAGATCTTTAGGTTTCAATAACTCTAATAGATGACGAACAACAGGTTTTCTTAATTCCGGTTGTTTGTCTGTCTGTCTTCTATCTGTCCGTCTGCGTGTTGGCGGTATAGCTAAAAAACTATTTCTCGGAAGAGGACGATATATTACATGTAGATTAGATGTCTAGCGGTCTCGAACCGAATCTACTTTCGAACAAATACATACAAGGTGAATCCTTAAAAAATAAAAGGTATATAGTTTTGCTTTAACTCAGGAATAGATAAAGTAATATTTTGCACATAGCTCAGGCTCTTACCCATTATGAAAATAGGTATATTTGGCACTCAACATATACAGGGTAAACATCCTAAACGAGGCATAAATGTGCAGCGATCGTTGCGAATTGCAGTCGGCGCGAACAGAAAGGTGCCGTGATCGTTACGCGCCACACTTGCGAGGAAAGCTCCGTGTAAAGCCGTTTTCAGATTTTATTGAAATGTCATGAATGCCAGTTCTAACGACGAAATAGGTTTTCAAAAGATTGGTACTGAAAAACCACATTACTATGGAAAAAAATCAGGGCCATAGGAAACTACGTTGGGGACCTATACGTTCGCTTCATTTCACCCCTTGCGATTATTTTCTCTGGGGTTATCTGGAAGCTGAGGTCTAGAAACATCGACCGAGAACGATTGATGAACTGAAGATTGTTATACGCCAAGAAATTGCAGCAATACTGCCGGAAATAACCCGCCGGGTGATGTAGAACTTTAGTAATCGAATATAAATACAAATCCCGAATAAAAGCTAGCATTTGGAAGATATCATTTTCAAAACCAACAGAAAATAAATTGTATTTCATGCACTTCTACATAATACAATAAAATGTTGAATAGCATTTACATATATGTTTTATTAAAATTAAAATTTGGGATGTTTCTTGCCGCACCCCGTATTAAATAATAATAGAAACCAGATTCTCTGTTATTTCATAATGCATTAGAACAATAAACTGTTGTTATTGCTATCCAATACTTGCTTCTAGCATTGTAGTTTTCTATAGTTACGCTTATTTGTGCATGCAATATGTAACAGTCTGGTATGTAAGTCTACACAACATATCCAATCTTCTCAGTTTTTCTCGTTTCCTTTTACTCTGTTACGGTGAAAACGCGCCATCTTAATTTTCTATTGTTCGCATTCTATATTGGCTACCCCTGCAATACTATATTGCAATCCATTACACGTAAAAGAACATTATGGCTCCCTAGTACTCTCAAAAATGCTCAAAACTCTTTTATTTGTGTATAGGCATTACATTTTCAAATGTCAATTAAAATTATGACATATCTAAGCACTACTGCAAATATACTATGAGGAATAAATACTACTACTCCTACCCCGTTCTAGCGCCTTCGTGGCTTAGTTTTTGAGGTCATCAAACCAGTTTAGTTATCTTCATCTTGCGCCAGGCAAATTATGCATCTGCTGTTAGGACGTAACTAGGTCATGATGTTTTCAGGTGTTCTTCACAGGTACGTGACATATTTTATTAATTACAAGCTTGACTTTTTTTCTTTTTGTTAGCGTCCCTTGAGCCGATGCAAGCAATATTTCGTTGTTAACCTTTGCCCTGGCTTGAGGCTATTTGATATTGATTTTGGAGGCAGAATAGTTTACTCACATTATCGCTGATCTTTATGGGTTAGTTTAACGAATATTATTCCGTTTTGTCTATGCATCGTACTTGATTGCGGATCCTTATCGGCATGTATATCGAGTTCTAGAGTCGTGAGCTTAAGGTATGTATATGTTTATGTATATTCTTACTTGCTTCTTATTTTAATTAGGCACTCGCGTTAGAAATTTATAGAGCCAACCTTAGAGTCGTTAAAAGTTGAGCTACTAGTTTGGCGGTCGATTCTCAAAGACTGTTAGGGCCCCATTTATTAGCAGTATTGTTAAATACGAGCTCCAGAGTGCAACTTTTTTCAGAAAGCTTTTGCCAGGGCCCGGCCATATATCCGAGAATTTCTCTTGGTAACTGAACGTTGCCGATTATTGCTGATTGTTGCCCGGTGCAGTCTCGTATTATCGTGGAGTATCTAAACACGAACTGTGTTGTCCAAAGTAAATACGAACCTGTGTACATTACTCTTTCGATAAGCCTGGATTCACCGCTAAACCTGCATCAATCACCCTCGAGGATTCAGGTTTTACTTGTGCTTTCACTAAAAATACTAAATGTCTACTATTGTGGTGGTATTTTGATCACCTCATAATAGGTTTGATTTATGACTTATAATTGCTTGCTAATTTTAACCTAATACATACCAAGAGACGTGTCAGCGACTTATATTCTTAACTCTGTTATGTGTTACGCTAAATTGCTGGGGTAACCCTTCTTCGTTGCGATTTCTTATAACCTATCACTGAATCTTTAAAGCTCTTTGAATTTACCTTGTAACAATAGAGATGACTACATCCGTAGCTTTCGTCTGTAGCATTGGCTTTACCTACGTCGGGGAAGTGCATATAATTATTTTATTGTACCAGAATTGCCGTTCCTAATATAAACCTGTTCATACTAAATTGAGTTTTATGTCTGGTTAATGCAAGTAATTTGTGTAACAAACCTTTTTGTCTTTGAGTCTGGTTAGAGTGGCGCTTGAGTCTAAAAATTATTTGTCATTCGTGGCAACACTTACTCTTCTTTTTAACTTTACGTACATTTACCTGTATTTTAGTTTATCTAATAGCCAGCTTATGTGTGTTTTGCTTTTAATAATCTGTGCTTTATATAAATTGAACAGACCTATAGATTGTACCATACACCATACCTAAAGTGCAGCATGGCGAGCATACGGCAATGCTTTCTAAATGGAGAAAAGTGACACATTGTTGCCGCTACACATTTACCTATATTTGCCCTGTAAAAAGGTCAAGATGGCGAATTCCAAAGGTTCTCAAACAGGCGCGTAGGAGCCGCGGGGGCCACGGGGGACAATGGCCCCCTCAAATAATTTTCAGAGGGGCCTGGCCCCCTCAAAAATATCTGTTTCTAGTTTCATCATAATTTATAATTTTACGTATTTCTTGCAACCACTAACATGGCATATATGAACTTGAATTGTAATTAAAACCGGCGTCTGTAAATCGCCTCATTTTTTATTGCCGCCGAGTGAGCGATATTAAATTTCACTATTCCAGAAAGTAATCGGTGTGGTCGGATATAATTGAAATGGGACTACTATAACAACACTTTTCTTATCGGGTATTTGCCTTGCAACTGCAAGGTTGTTTCCAAAAGATGCCTACTATTAAGATTTTAACCGCCTTTTTGAACAACCGATTGGCGCGGGTCTGATAATAGATAATAGTTATTTACTATACAAGTTTGATAACAGCATCATTAATAATACGTGTGTGTAAGTTACAAACGAGTGCTTAGCACGAGTTATGTAAGCACACAAGTATATAAATGATGCATTATCATACATGTATTGTACAAAATTTTATCTACGACTGCCTAAAATTGAAAAAAGTGCATTAAGAGAAATGTCAGATCTGTCATTTTCAAAAATATTTTAGTAGGCAAATGTCATTATGTCATTCATTTGACACTATTTCAGTTACGTAATGACGTCATTACACAACTCAGTTGCGTAATGAAACCATTACATAACTGAGTGGTGTAATGAGCTTCATTACCTAACTGAAATAGTGTCAAATGAGTGACGTAATGCGTTACTTATCCCACTGGAGTAGATAAAATACATTTATTGATTTATTATGTGGAACATTAGTAGGTGCTTTACCAACTAGAATTTCTGTTTTTGGTACAGGTTTCTAAATGACAGTTTCTTAATTGAATTTATTTTTGTATTTGTGTTTTATTATTTTTAATCTTTATTTATACCCTTTTTATTTTTCGGAAACTCGTTTCTATATTTATTTAAGTTTGCTTATTCATGTGTATTCTTTGCTTATGTGAAAATCTGATAGTAAACATGGTTCATTGTTTAATTAATGTTTTTTATGGTAGTGTTTTTTTTTTAATAAAATAGCACTTATTAAGTAACCAGTGACTACAATATACTATTATAGTATAAAACTAAAAATTGATAATCAGGAAATCAGAAATATTATAGCTCGTATTAATGGATGAAGTTAGAAGTATAAGTCTTTATTGAAAATAGAATGGCCCCCGCAGTCTAGAAAACGCTCCTACGCGCCTGTTCTCAAACAACATTATTATATTGAACACAAAGAAATGTGTATTTGAATGTAACTGAAATGGAATGGATCTGTCCATTTTATTCACAGTAATTCATTATTGGATTCATGATAGTTAAATATGGTGGAGTTGGCATACCACTTCTTCCTTCTTATTTTGTCATTTTATTATATTTAATACGTGTTTTAATTCTCGATTTTTTTATATTACTTTGATTTGAACATGATCTAATATTTTGACAGCATATATTTAATTACAGCTCTGCGCATACTCAAGGTTCTGTCACTTCCCATTATTTAAAATTTTCATTTAATCAAATATTTAAATTTATTTGTAAATTATTTTAATTTTATTTTTAGTTTGGAATAAATTTCTAATTTTCAGCCGAACGAATTTATTTGTATTTTTTTCTATAATTTATTAATTATTAAAATCGATTGTGATAAATTCGACTTTATTTTTATGTGCATTTTTTATTTGTGGTTCACCTTTTATTTTACATCAATTTTTTTAACTCATTTATTTGAAATTAATTAATGGAGTGACACTTTGTACATTTATATCAAACATGTGCCGGAAATTTGTTTTGATGTCACTGTTACAGTATCAAACCTACATTGTGCCTAAAGCCCTAAACACTACACAATGTGATAATAAGGGTGCGGTAAGCGATTAAAGGATTAACAGGAGAAGTTTCTTTTGTCTCGGCAAACAATTTTTAGAGTATATCTGCCAACAACGATCTCCATAAGACCAATACTGTACTTTAAGTATGGTACAATCTATAGTGCTTATATTTTTAGGAATTTATTTTTAAATTATGAAAATATCTGAAAACGTTCACATTTTTGTATTTTTGTCATTTGCTATCTTATAATAAATTAATTGCAACGTTGCTTCATCGGGGATAGACTAATCTGTACTATAAATTATATCTCTAGTGTAAAAAAGATTCGCTTCCAACTGTAACACTTCGGTAGTTGAAACGAGTGCAACTTGATACTGTGTCACCACTTTTTATCAGTAGCGAAACTGAAAACTGAAAGGTTTAGCTCTCCGTTCACGTTTTGTGTATTTTGATGCCGATAGTACTTGGCTAACAAAGCACTTTTCTATTTCGTAATTGGTCGTGTCATATCCACAAGGAAACAATCGATAAATCGATGCTGAAAAGACAACAGGGCCCTGTAAGTTACTGAAGTTCTCGACAGTTACCTAAACCGCGCTGGTGTGCCCTTGGCCACAATAAGTGTTTAAATTTAACTGCAGGTGAACGTGACCCTGCTCCTGTTACTAACAACAATAATAAGGCATGGTAGGCGCAACTCGAGACTTGCACGCAACTGCAGGATACGCCAATATTTTAAGGACTGGAATCTGCATTAAGGTAAAGCAAAAGCCGAATACAAATTTAGGGCCGCGGAACGCTACGGAAATGATTGCTCAACGTATTAAGGGAACATAGTCGCCTGATCTATGTTTAGTCCAATGTAGGTATGTAGTATTTTTATACGAAATAGGCCAGCTGTGAATTATTAATAAGCGTCCATCCTATGCTCCTTTTCTAATGACGTTTATACGAGTGCCGTATTTGTGTACCATTTGAGTATAAAATATCTGTATCACGTTAATAAAAAAAGCTTATTTCATTTGCAAATATGTAGATACAATTTTGAATATCTCCAAAACATCTAGGCAGCCAATTAGAAGTATCCACACAAAAGTTGTGCAAAGTGATAATAGTATCAAAAAAGAATATATTTTTACGTAAAAGATTTCGATTTATTTGTATGGCTTTAGAAGACGTTTTGGACTTGCAACTAAGCATAACAATAACATTGAATGTACGCATTACCATTAAAAAAATTAAATTATTTATTAAGTTGTATATTAAATTTATTTTATATATTAATTTTACAGGCCATAGTACATGCGCCAGATTGCTTCAGCGATTTTTGATATATTTTCTTCGGACCCATCATAATACAAACAAATGGGAATCAGTTATATTGCAGTAGCATGTGATAGTTATCAACGTGTATATAAATATCACGGTTATATTATGCGCCATCATATTATATATTACTAGCAACCCAGTGAGACAAATGTCTCATTTAAAAAAACAAAAAAGACCGTTTTGCAAATAGAACGCGTATTCACCACACGTACGTATATGACGTCATTGTTGGTAGCAAACTACCAGTCGCATTCGCCTTGATAAAATTTGCCTAGAATCTAACCTAAAAAGTTAGGATTAGGATCATTAAGATAATAATTAGTGTTAGAGACTGAAGTTCGGTTCCTGACCTGACATGACCATTCCAAACATATAACTTTAATAACTTTTTTCTCTATCTCTTACGGTTTGGCTGCTGAAACAGCGTCCCAGACAGACAAGTCTATTAAATAAAGGATATTCATCAAATTATATTTTAGTAACTTTTAAAACCACCACATAAGTGGCCTTACTCTATTTAAAATCATTTTAACATTTTTAAATTCAGTTATAAATATAAAAGTTATCTACAGAGGAAAATATGTTAACGTTTTTAATAAAGAAAGCAAGAGTGTTCAGAATTATCTACAGAATAATTAAAAAATCTGCACGCTTCTAATAATATTAAAACAGTAAATGAAAACTCTTAGTAATGCGAATTACATTAATTTGCAAAGAAAAACATCACAGTCGGGGGGATTCGATCCTGCGCTCCCAAACGGAATCCGACTGATAGTCAGATGCTTGAGCCGCTCGGCTATGGACGTCCAAGGTGGCTGCGTTATAAAGGGTACGGTCAAAATCATCAACAACATTTTAAATATCTCAAACGCCCCGTTCCGAATTGCAGTCTATATTGAAGTGTATAAAAATCCCATTTATAGCCATTTTTCTCGTGTCCGGAACTTTTTGTCACACAATTTCGCGGTTGATTTCTTCAGAAAGTACTAAATCAACAACGTTTGTCATTTGTTGCATTACGTGCTGTTTTAATTTAACTAGTTTTTTTAATGAACACCAACTTACTGAATGATGTAACGTCATAAATTTAATTCATTGAAGTTTTTACGTCTTCACGTTAGTCAACCTTTTTATATGACAAATAAGCATAACCTTTATATATGGCATGACTAATAAATGAATAGCCAGAGTTATTTTATTAAGAATCGTGAATTGTTAGGGGATTTAGATGCAATTGTCAATTTTTAGAGTCTTTCATTTCCTTAGAGACTTGTTGGTAGAAGAACAAAAGCTAGGTGGTTGTTAATAAACATTTGTAAGCAGAAAGTGTATAGACAATTTTCTTGAGCTAATTGACCTTTTTAGCTGGTATACTAATTCGTTACAATGCGTTTTGGTATTACTGTCTGAAGAGGCATGACCGCATTCAAAATAGACATTTAAATGATATGTTTTATCGGACATTTTCCACTGTCTAGGTTGTATATCACACAACGTTTCGGGAGTTTTGATCTACTCCCTCTTCAAGTGTTCCTGGTTAGTCCTGAGAAGGACTGATATTATACGTTTTTCTACGTAAACTCGTGTCTCCCCCGGGGTTTGAACCCGGGGCCGCTGATCGCTGTGATTACTAGTCTGCCACTCTTACCACTAGGCCACCGCGCTGGTGGTTCTGAGAAGGACTAACCAGGAACATCTGAAGATCAAAATTCCCGAAACGTTGTGTGATATACACCCTAGACAGTGGAAAAATTCCGATAAAACATATCATAATAGACCACTGCCAAAAAATGACATTCAGAGAACAAGACATTTAAATGTTTATAATTACACTTATAAGCCCGAATAATAACTAAGGGGTAAGTCAATTTTATGACATAGCGTTGAAGTACTCAAAAAGTATTTCTCTACAGCTCTATCAATTGGCTTTATTGAATTGCTTTATCAGCTTAATTTATCAACCACTATCGACATTATCGGTCTCTTTAGACGTTCGCCGGTGCTGTTATTCGTTTTTGTCCGACTTATGGATTCATTCTGATTACAGAACTAGCTGTAAGTTCTTACGGTTGTTGAACTTTCCAGTTGTTGTTCCAGTTTGATGTTCTGGTTTTTGAGAAAGACGTCAAGTTCTAAAGTTACCTGCTTATTGACCATATAAAGTCATTACTTAATGCTTAATGTTTTATTAACTTTAATTCTGTGAATCTCTGAGCTGACAAAATAACGTGAATAATTGAAGATTTGACTTGTTTTGAGTAACTATTCATAAGAAAATGTAATAATGATACTGAAAATTGGTCTGACATTACGTTCGAAATCGCTATTTGCGAGTTCTCACATACTGTATAAAATATTGATGCTTTTAATAGTAGAAACTCGCATGGTATTTACAATTTGTCAGATTCCTAAGTAACTTTAGCTACAATAGTTACTCATTTGAATTATTATTTGGATGAGATATACACGTATACTTAATCTATTAAGTACAATCACTTAGTATATAGTTTTTTTTCTTTGTGGTTTGTGTATTCTTAAGCGATCAGCATAACTAGCTCGAGTGGTTATATCAGCCACATATTTTGAGAGGCTAGCGCCAATTCATTAATGTTGCAATTGTAATGATTGGTCCTTTATTTCGTATTTGAACTACGGCCACTCGACCGTTTGATGTTATAATTTATTTTCTTACAACTGCCAGTTTTTACACCTAACAACGTTAATTTTTGTCCTAGCCAAAATATTAGCCATCCTAACAGGCATTGTGGAGACGCCATCTCAATATCTCACACCACCTAGCAAAACGCTGTAATACTTCAATACAGGGTGATTCATAAGTCTGGTGAGTAAATTTAAGGGTAGTTTCAGGACATCAAACAAAACAACTTTGCATAATAAACTATACGTCAAAAATTAACAATAATCCCACGAAACATAAAACATTTACTTGGTGAAACTGATTGACGGTCATTGAAACTTCTATCAACATCGTAAATGTGGTAGCGATAAGACCGAATTTGAATAAAATGCAGGAGCAAAAATATTTGGTTATTTCGATCACATTTGGTCCAACAGGTTGATGTACTCTTACTAATTTAGCCAGTGGCCAGTGATTCTCAAAATTCTGCACCAGCACTAATACGATTTCTTTTCCGCTAGCTATTAATTTTTAATGCAATGTACTTTTACTGAGGTTAGTATACACCCATTTAATTTAATAACAATACTAATGAATCACCCTGTATGTTGCATTATTAAATTATTTTCATACTTCAATATTACTTCGTGAATGTTGCAAAACGTCTTTCGCACTATTTTAATATTTTACTAAATTTTTCATATACCAAATCAGTATCCATTCCCTTCACCTTTTGAATACTGTAAAAAGTCACTAATGGAATAAGATGAAATACTTTTGCAGAAAATAAATATCTATTAAAGGAATTAAGGGGCCCAATAAAATTTAAAATAACTTGACAAAAACATAAAGTAAAGTAAAGTTCGGAAACATCTCTCCATGTAGGAACATGGCCTGAGACAAGGCGAGTAAGGGTCGCCGAAATATCTCTTTCCGAAACCCAGTCATCTGGCACACCGTTAACGCCGCACTGGGTGATGTGGTTAGCATCACACCTTCGACGACTGCCTTACTTTCCCTACTTCCACTTGTGGTTTTACGAAAACATTATATAACTAAATTATATGTTTTGTACGTTATTTAGTTAGTATATCATGAAAATTTATGACAAACAATGGACGTTTCTCCATGGAATTCTTATGTTTGACACAACTGAATAAGGAGGCATTTTATCCACAAGGAGAAAACCTTAGCTCACTTGGCAAAGCCAAGTGAGCTAATTTCCTGAAATGGATAAAATCTCTTTATTCACGTATGGCATATACATTTTTCCAAGGCCTTCATTTAATTATGTAAATAAGTTTAAAAAAATAATAAATAATTAAATAAGTAATCGTATTATCTGGTTGTGTGCAAGTTAGCAAGATACACCTATGTGTTATAATAATAATAATAATATCCCAAGTGCATTAAAATAGCCAATTAAATTTTGACGTTTTCTGTCAGAATGTTTTGCTCAGAAATTTGTCAAGTAAATTTGCCGCCCAACAAGAATCCCGAGTGGGTAGCACGAGGGATTTTGGGGCGGAAAATTTACGAGATAAGTATATTTCTCCAGAGCAAAACATTCTGACATAAAATCGTCAAAATTTATTCAGGTTAGTTTACATGCACGCGGGATGTTCGGCGTGATTATTTACTGAATAAATAGATACAATTCAGTTGGTAAAGCACGTTTAATAATCATGTTAAAATTATTCATAAGCGATTAAATTTTGACACAACTTTAACCGAGGATAAATTTTGACGTTTAAATTGTTGTCATTGTTAAACTGACAGAAATCATAGTGATTACGCATTATTATGGATATGAAGGAAATAATCACTAGTAAATAAAATCACATCTATCCGCCCTCATCATTAAAATGTTACTTTACCATGGAGATTTTAATAGATAAAACACAACCTTTTAAATAGGTATTGAAAAAACAAATATAACTATCACTGTTAATTTTTAAAATTTTACGAATCTTCTAGCTCTCTTGAATGGCCTAATGGCCTACTCACTAATCCCTAACGCTATTCGATTGAGTATCATTTGCTTTTGCAGGCAATCAAGTTCACATATATGTGCTAACATTTTCATATCTGTGAAGAATTGTTTGAAAGGTTTACCTTTTTGATGTTTTTTTTGCTAAACAAATACCTTTCATACACAATATTTTTGCGCGTGCATTTCAAAACGCATATTTTGTTACTTCATTAGTTCAGTTGCCTTGCAGCTGTCGATTTCGAAAAAAATAATGATGCTTTGATATCCTTTATCTAAAATATTCCAAGACGTTATTTGATCTGCGGCAAGATATTACAAATAATTATTCTCCTTGGCAAAGGATATTCGTAAAGAGAAGTGACTAGGACATTAAACACTAACAAATCTGTGGTACAGAAAGGTATAGAGATACGGTAGCTTCAAAACAAGATGAGGACATTTGTGAATTTTATTAGAACGGGTTACGTTTATATAAAATTATTTTGAATTTTATTGGTATAGTCCTTTTATTTTGTACAGAAGTATATTTTAATGCTACTTCTAGCACTAACCAATATTGATTACATTATCTTTTTATTTATAAGAAGTACAGGATATACTTTTTCACGAAAATACTTTCGAAACAAGCCAAATTACTTATTCTTTTAATTTATTTGCTTCAATGCTAATTGATATCAGAATAGGTGTGAAGTTACCCTAGATTTAAAATACAGAAAATCAATAGACAGACGGAAAAGGAAAACCAAAGATCAATAATTATATTAAATACGTACCTGTTTTAATATTCTTTGTGATATGCGTCTTTTACAAACGCACATTTTTAGTATGCGTCTTCATTACAATCCTGAATGATTAAACTGTTCGATAACCTATGGTCAATTAGTACAAGGATGCGTGTTTGGAATACTCTATCTACAGAAATAGTAATCGATTGCACTACTAGCTAGATGTTACCACTAAAAATATTATCACTTTTATAGAAAGTTTAACCAGCAGTAAGATAATTGACATTCTTGAAATATCAAATCATTTAAAAAGCGCGGAACCAAAAAAAAATGTCAGGTATTTTCACATACAAGGATATTCATAATTACTCTGTATTGAGTGGAAAACGTAAAAAAAATAGTCTGAAGGACGAGGGAAGTAAAAAGAATGGAGATATCATTTTTTTACAGTTTTCGAAAATAGATATTTGTATAATAAGCATAGAAAGTAGCATTTGGTGCATCGAGAGCACGAGATCAGCAAATAACCTTTTATGCGCACTATACACATGATTTGTTGCGAATTGAATTAAATAAGTTTAAAAAGTATCGCGCAATCCAGCTGCTACGAATAAGCTTGTTTTGTCAAAAAGTATTAACTGTCAGTTTAACAAAGCGTGTAAGGATGAACCGAAGGTATTTTACTTTCTGTGCCTCGATTCAAATCAACACACAGAAAGAGATTACAACAGCATTTCCATAGCAACGATCCTTACATAAAAGAAATGTAACATTGTCGAAGCCTAAATGTGATAGAGAAGCCAACTTTCCATTAGCGAGTAGGAAATAGTAATTTACGTTACAAGACCGGAATGTAGTGTTTTGCAGGTCGAGCCCTGGTAGCTTGGGGAGACCTGCAAAACGCTTTCCGGTCTTGTATCGTGCAATATTTTTTTTTACGACTGACCAGAAAATATGCGGTTTCTGAAGAATTTTTTCGCCAGAAAGTAACGTTTTGCCGGTCAAGATCGGAAAACGGGCATCGGGGACCGGTAATAGTTATTTATTTCCTCTTGACTTGTTAAACGGTCATTATTGTCGTCTGAATTATTGTCGTCTGAACTGACTCGGTAAATGAGTCTTTACAGGCCAGGTACCTGTAAAGTGTTACTGTCGTCTGAACTGACCGTAAAAGAGTCTTTACAGGCCAGGTGCCTGTAAAATGCTACCATCGCGACTTTACAAGCTCCTTGTTTTCTAATGACTAATATTAATTTTAGGATGTTCCCCCAAGAGGAAATAAAACGTTGTACGCGGTTCGCTTGCAATTAGCCTTTATGGGCGAGCCGGATAATTTCCAGGGAGAGCGACGTAGGAGCGAGCCCTTTAATCCGGTGAGCCAAATGTTTATAGAGGAAATTAGATTGATAACATTTTTAACCTTATGTACTATCGTTTTGATGTCATGTCTTTACCTAACCACTAATTTTGTTTTTTCTTGAAATGATTGTTACAACACTTGCTCTGATTTTAAATTACTTTGGTTTATAATGCACTGATACACATTGAGTTCATTTAACGTCTCACTAATTGTTCTTTCGATCGGTTGACTTCCATTTTTATTGCTCTTTGCAATAATTATTTTGCTAGCACGGTTTCGTTTACCTTTCAGCTAATCTGCCTTTTGCTAGCTTATACAGTTTTACTATATAACCAGTACCCGCATTTCCCACTAGCCCCAGGCCTAGGGCGGCAATTTTAGGGGGCGCAAAATTTTAAGGGGTTTAAAAGAAGAATGTGCGCTTATTCGTACGCGTAATTATTGCAGTTTAGATTGTGAAAACCTGCGAAATAGGGCGACGCAACGCAAGCCTCGTGAAGACCTTCTTTCTGCGTTGCGTCCAAACAAGTGGTAGGCGCCAGTATTGCAACAGTCCATAATCGGTTTCCACCAGACGATCAAATAAAATCTACCAGAATTCCACTAATATTTTTTTTTTTGGCAGACTAATCTTTTATTCACAACTTCACAACAGCACAGATAAACAAAAGTAAAAAACAATAACATTAACATTAAAAATATTTATTTTTTATTTTTATTAAAAATAGGAAACAAACATTACAACACAAACATACAGTTGCTGTTAAAGGTGTAGATTCTCAATTATGCTGCTTTAATTCACTTTTTAACACAAATATTAAATATTTTATTCGTTAAAAGTCTCATTAACAAAATGCAAAGCGCAAGTGACGTAAGATTCGTGAGAGAACCCTTTTATAAGCTATTTTTACATGTGTTCCCCTAATTACGAGCAGATAATTTGAAAAAATCCTCCATTATGTATTTGAACCAGATTTTTTTCTCGAAAAATGCTATTATATTTACTTGAATCATTGCCAGCTTTATCAGTTTCCGCTACGCGTCAGCGGGTATGAATGAAGCTGGCCATGCTTCAATAGTGTTGACATTGCTTTTGACTACTAATTTATAAAATTGAAGAAAAATACCAGAAATTCACCAAGAAATTTGTGTAATCTACCAGATGTTCTACTATCTACCAGATTGAAAATTAGTCCACTAAATACGTGTTTCATTCTACCAGATTTAGTAGAAAATCTATTAAGTTGGCAACACTGGACTAGGCGCACTCCGCGGACAGTACTTCCCTTTTGGCGAATACGTGGACTCGTCCAGCGGACCGTTCGCTCTACGAGACGGTAGCTTGAACCTGTCAATCTTATCACTCTGTGTCGGCCAGCCGTCGGCCATTGACCATGCGTGACTTTTGTTAGTGTTTGAATTGTGAATCACCATCACATCCAGTTAATTTGTTAGTGCGTACTTACTACAAAATATAAACAACAATGTCCAAAAAACTAAGTGGTGCTGAATTTCGAAAAAAAGCTAAAGAAAGATAAAAAAAGAATGAAAAGTTTTTATCTAAAGTTCCCAATATTAGTGGTTTTTTCTGCCCGGAGATAAACAACCCTGTCCAGTTGCAAGTGCTACTGATAATAGTGCTAATGAAAGTAATGTATCGCATCGGTAAGTCAGAACCTGGATTATGTAGTTGAAGATTAAGGTGTTGTTGTTAGTGCCAAGTTGCCAATTCAGATAACTTGCAAAGTCAATCGGAAAATTCAGAGCTAGAGTCCCAAACAGAAACAAATATATCTGATGACCCTGCTTTGTGGAACATAGACGAAAAACTCGAGAACACATAGCTAAAAATGGGTTGAAACAAAATGTTGACGCTGATTTTTCTGTTTCCGAGCGGATTTACGGAGTAAAAAAAAAGGTGGTGTACTATGGGCTACTTTGAAAAACGCCTTAAGAATGGTGAAATTAAAACACGTGATTGGCTTGTTTACTCTCCTTCAAAGGCATCAGTTTTTTGCGCTTACTGCAGACTTTTTGGAAATGACGCTGCACTGCATCCTCCCGCACTACAGTCGTATGAAAACTCTCCCGCCCACCGCATTGACAAAAAACTTGTCGAAGCTTGGAATCTGATGTAAAGTATTGGCGTGAAGTTTTAAAACGCGTTGTTGCGACCATTAAATACCTTGCTACTCGAGGTTACCCCTTCAGAGGATCAGACAATTTGTTCGGTTCCAGCAGAAACGGTGCATATATAGGCGCACTTGAACTGTTAGCACAATTTTGATCCATTTCTATCCCAGCATATATATAAACATGCCAACAAAGGCCAGGGTAGTACATCTTACTTTCACATTTCACTTGCGACAAAATAATTATAATAATGGGCAACACTGTTCTCAAGAGAATTATCCAAGAATTGAAGAAAGCAAAATACTACTCCTTAATTTTAGATTCCACTCCAGATAGTGCCCATGTTGACCAACTTACATTAGTTGTGCGATATGTATTACCCAATCCCAATGGTAGGAAGACTACGCCAGTAGAGAGGTTTTTAGAGTTCCTCCCAAACAGTGGACACAAAGCAGTTGGCTACAGATTTATTGAAAAACATGGAGGGTCACGGAATTGATATAAAAGATTGTCGTGGCCAGAGCTTCGACAATGCTTCCAATATGGCAGGAGTGTACTCTGGTCTTCAAGCCAGAATAAAGGAACAATGTCGACTAGCAGAGTATATTCCGTGTTCCTCAGACTCTTTGAACTTAGTTGGAGTAGCTTCAGCAGAGGCATCGGAAAAAGCTGTGGTATTTTTCAACCTCGTGCAAGGGTTATACAATTTTTTGGTGCTTCAACTCATCGCTGGGAGATTCTAAAAGGTGTCCTTAAAGATAGATTCCCAGTTGTGAAATCACTTTCGATTACCAGGTGGTCAACTCGAGCCGACGTTCTCAAAGCAATTTGTAAGTCATTTCCAGATATATTAAAGGCGCTAGAAAACATAATAAGCAATGAAAACGAAAAGCCCACAACGCGGCAAGAGGCCAAGGGACTGGAAAAGAAAATGATGAAACTTGAAAACGCTTTCTTACTTATCTTTTGGAAGGAGATTATGGAAAAATTTTAGAAAGTAAATGCTACTCTGCAAAGTGAAACTATCGACCTTGGAACCGTTGGATCACTATTTGACTCGCTTAAATCTTATGTGCAAGAACTAAGAAACAAATTCGACGAGTATGCATCAGCAGCAGAAATGTTGACTATATCAGATGATTGGGGAGAAAGAAAAGTGAGAAAACGGAAAATATTTTTTGATGAAACGCCCAGCAGCAATGAAACTATCGAGCTTGACCGCAAATAAATTTTTAGAATAAATGTATTTCTATTAATTGTTGACAGAATAACCACAGAGCTCGATAAAAGGGCAAACGCTTACAAGGGTGTCCATCACAAATTTGAATTTTTGTTGAACTTAAGAACACTGGAAGACAACGCCATCAAATCAAAATGTAAAGAGCTTGTTGAACTGTATAAAGATGATTTGGAAGAATGCTTCTCAGATGAGTGTGTGCATTTCAAGTATTATTTGTAGAGTGAAAATTCAGAGAGAGAAAGGGAAGATGAGAATGAGGCCAAAAAGAAATGACCATCCTTCAAGCCTCTTCTCCAATTGATCTACAACAAGAACTTGCAAAACATATTTCCCAACATGGAGATTGTGTTAAGAATAGTGTTAAGCACAGCTGTCACCAACTGTAGTGTTGAACGCTCTTTTTTGTCCTAAAACGAGTGAAGAACCATTTACGGAACTCCTTAAGCCAGTGCAAACTCAATGCACTTTCTGTAATGGCCATAGAATGTGACCTAACTGAAAGCCTTGACTTCGAAGAAATAACAAGAATTTTTGTTCAATCTAAGCAACGAAGAAAATTGCCTTAAAATAAGAATTTGACTGTATATGACTGAATGCTTTTTTTTTACCTTAAGTGTTTGTTGGACTTTGTTAGACTATGTATTTATAATGAAGCTAAAAATATAATTTTTTTATCAATTATATTTCTACATTATGAATCGTGATGTAATTATTTCTGATTTTCAATACATAGGCATAATTTGTGAATGTTGTCCATCATAATAGTAATTTACGACGCAAATCCGTAAAGCTACTCTTTAGGCACGAGTGGTTAGAGTTAAAACGAGAGTGAGCGAGCGTTTTAAGCCCCGCAAGTGACTAAAGATGCTTTACGCATGTGTATCGTACAATATTTTATCTACGATAGAATCTAGAAAACACGGTAAATATAAAAAAACCATAAATGCAAATTAGGATTACCAGTAACTGGTCGTAATTTTGCGTGTTTTAAAAATTTTAAAACACGTTGCTACTGACAACGTGCCTAATGAAATCTTTACTACTAACGATGTAAACTAATGAAAACATGTTATTAAACATTCGTTTTACAAACTTAAAACTGCCAACTAAAAGGCAATTTTACGCACTGTCGTAGATAAACGTATTCTGTGTTATTGTGTATTATTTTAGAGTTGAAATAAAATAAGTGACTAAAAAACTAATATTTTTCAAGTTATTTTATACACCATCCAAATAACATTTTGACGATATCAACAATTATTATTTATTTATAACTGGACCCACATATATATTTCTTTCAATACATATATAGTATTGTAACTGCTCCACTTCTACATTTTACAAGATTGAAATTTTCTGACAGAAGCTTTTTTTAAAGGAGTTGATTTATTTAAAATATCAAGGATATATTCTTATATATTCAATTCAATGACAATAATCGTGAGATTATTTATGTTTTGCGACCGGTATTGCGGCAGGGAGGGCGCAACTGTTTTGTGTGCCTAGGGGCGCTGTATGGCTAAATGCGGCCCTGTATATAACGCTCATATTCTTTCTATATTTAACAAATCATTTTGTATTATTCTATTCACATTATGTTTGATATTAATAAGCTTAAATTCGTCAGCTACAAATTAAATTGCATGATGCCTTCCGAACATTTATCATATCTGAAACTATGAATGTAACCCTTCTAAAACCTGCTCTGTTTCATGCTAACTTCTATCCCTCAAATGATTAGTTACTGTTCCTTGCATCAAGTGCACTTATTAATGTAAAGTATTGATTATTTTGCGATAGATAAAATATTTAATTCTGTGCTCATGTTGACCTTATTCATTTAGTTAATTAGGCAATCAGAATTTTTATGGGCAGTGAACCATTACAATATATTTCTGAGATAGAGCAAAAATAAACAAACCTTAATTTCTTTAAGTTGCTCGCCCTGTATATATTTGTCTGTAATATTCTCGGTTTCATGACAGGTAGCTATATAATGTGTAGACAAAATAATCGTCTTTTTTAACAAATACTTTTTGAGTTATACCGCCAACACACAGGCGCCATTGAGAAAACCTATTTTTCGTCATCTAGGGATCCTGAAACATGAATATCTGGAGAAATCTCGGAAGGTGATTTTTTCGCGATTACAATACTTCCTTCGTCTTTTAGGCGAGAGAAGTAAAACGCTAAAATCGTAGATCTAACCTCAAAAAATCATATTATATAATAACTCCGTAAACGTCAGTTAATTGTTAAACTATCAATGCTGATTTGACTACACATTTTTACTTCCTTTTAAAATAAAGAAAGTATTGGATTCGGTAAAAAAATTCGAAATTGAGTTTTCAACAGATCTTCACGTTTTCGAGTCCCCTGAACCCAAAAAACATGTTTTGGTTCGTTGGTCTGTCTGTCTGTCTGTGTGTCTGTGCTTGAACAGAATATCTCAAAAACGAAAAGAGGTATGGTGTTGAAACTTCATATATTAGTTTTGTGTACTATCTAGATGCTGCAAGCTTTTAAAGAAAATTGCATAACCGGAAGTATGGTGTTTACTCTTGTGATTTTTCATTTTTTTTTCGATTGATAACCAGGGCTCTTTTTTTGTCGGATACATAGAAATCTATATTTTTTAAGAATACCATTTCGCTATAACCCCAGTGACAGAAAATACAAGTCATCTTACGTACTCTTTCTATTTTCATCTTTGGAATTGTAACTTATAATATTCATCAAAAAATCGTCGTTAATAAGCGTACTACTTATTATTACCGTTGCAAGTATAAAAAATTCGTTGCCTTACATGTTTTTTATAGTAAATTTAGAATTTATCAACACACCCTGATCGTAATAACCCGCATTGTTACGTTAGTAAAAACATTTAATAAATTTAAACACAGGATTTTGAAACGGTATATTCTAAGCGCGCCAACAAATTTCATTACATAATATTCGGTAGCGTATTTTATTAAACGTGCTACAACTTCAATTACATCATAAACGAGCCAACCTGAACTTTTGCGATTATTCTAAATACTCGCACCCTTGCAATAGCAGCTGTTGCCAACTTCTAAAGCTAGGCAGCAAAACTGGCGCAAGTTTAACCCGCAAGAACAGAAGTACTCGGACATGTACGTACCATGGGAACGAACGAATTGACTAGCATTCAGTAGGAAATGCGACAAGAAAGGACGGTTTACAAATGATTAATCTAAAGCACTTCGTTGAGCCGTCGCACGGCCGAAGCTCAAACTAGTTCAAGCAACAAAGCGTAAAAATCGTGAACCATTTCCTTTCCGAAGTTAGGTTCTATAAATAGCAGTCATAGAGATTTTAAAATCTTCTATACTTAATGAACTAAAGAAAAAATAACCATAGGAAAATTGCGAGGAAATTGATGACAAAAAGACAATTGCGATTTCTCAGTAATATGATTAATGCTGTTAATACTGAATTGTATTTATTTTTATTTATTTATTTCGCACTCAGTCAACAGCCGTTAGGCCAATTATAGGCGTCGCTGTGCATTTATGGGAACTTCCAACCCCACTAACGACTGTCATGATGTTATTATGAGAGCCGGGACCAACTATTTCCGTGACAGCCGTATCACGAGGCGCTGAGAGAAGCAGCCGTGGAACTCCCATCCAAGTTCTGACCAGAAAGAGCGTTGCTTAACTCTACTGATCGAACGTGGACGCTTGTTCAAGCTACACCACCCTGGACCTTGTCAGTCTATGTCAAATTCGAGATTTGCAGGTTAAGTTTTGCATCAGTGTGTGTCAAGTGACAAACAAAACCTAACCTACTAACCTCGAATTTGACATAGACTGACAATGCACTTCAGTATTGCCAACTGATTGAGGCTATCCAGGAATCCAGGGCCTGTTGTAATTGAGTATTTAAAAAATCATTCTGTACATTGGTTGTTTTTTGTTTCTTAATCATTTTTTGCATTGCTATATTATCGTCCTAGAGAAATTTATACTATAAGCAAGGCCTGGATTAAGTACTCAAACAATAAAAATATGAACAAGATATTTTCTAAAAATTGAAAAATCATTGGAGCTTGCTCGATAAAAACTGTTCACTTTATAAAGAAGAATGTCATCTAAAATACGTACATCTTTTTGAAGTTGGAAGATCAGAATGAGGATGGAAAAATTGTCTCGATGAAAATGTAAAACACTGTGATGATATTGCCTGAAAAATTATGTTACCTACAAACATTGATCTGCATTTAGAGATTTCCCATGTGGTTGGCAAAATAGTACTTTCCCGTCAGTGGCAAAAATGTTTTTAAATTCCACGCTACTGCAAACACATCGATTTGTCTTTCCTTAATATTATAGTTTAAATGCAATTCCCACATCACACGTGACTCTGTCAGCTGTGAAAGTTACATTCAACACTGTGAGATCGGACTAATCCTACAAGGGCAAATCTCTAGATCAGGTGATTCTATTATTATTATAATGTCGCCATTATGATACTATCTTCCATGTAAGTGCGTATAATATTAGTATATAAGCATAGTCATATATTCTGCAACCATTGTTCATATTAATTTCCATATCTCATTCTTACCACAAAAACTATATTTCTGCTACAATAGGATGATAAATGATACGTTTTCAGTGTTTTTCTGTCAGGAAAATTCATGACTCTCATATGTTGCAATTGTTGCTAGATAACAAGAAATAACAATACACCGTGAATATTTTCCATTAAGGTTTGATACTGGTTGTAAAAACGTTATAAGCAAAATGTAACCTGCTAATCCTATCGGAGAAAAAAAATTATGTGTAACGTGTGGAAAAGTGGATGTTGCGAGATTTTGTAGTGAACGGCACGTTAGACCAGTCCATAGAATGCCACAATATCCTGAAGAAATGTACGAAAATGTAGGCAATAGATAATTTTGACATTTATAATCGAGCCATTGAAGGTATTCATTTATATAACTTGCTTTCTTCAAAGTTCCACTCCACTTCGGATATTCTTATAATGTTCGTTATTCCGGTCTTCCTTAATAGCTCGTCGTTTGCAATTTTATCTCTCAAGCTTACATGTAGCATAGTACGTTTCGCTCCTTCGTAGATTCTTAATCTTTCAGCACATTCAGCTGTCAGGGCCATAGCTTCCATGTCATATCTAGCTACTAGGAGAACAAACTTCTTATTCAATGTACTTCTTTTAAGAGTATTGAGAATTTCTATATTTCGAAAGATCATTTAATTTGACAAGTGTTGCCCAACCTAATCTAACATGTGAGCAAACAAAAATGAAATCAAGCTTGACTTTGTAAATTGAAACATATGTCGAGTATTAATTCACATTTTGTTAATGTTCTATGCTAAGTTTCAAATAATCACGCAGTAGTTGGAACGAAGTAGTAATTATAACTATGGCCATGATTGATCGAAACAAAGTCATCATTACAACCACCTGAAAATCAAATATTTTTTCAAAATTGTCAATTTAACATTCGATATGAATCCTAAGCATATAAAAGGAAAGCTGACAAATAGTGAATAAAAGAGGAAAACATGAGCAGTCATACAAACTTATATTTTCCTAGTGTAAAATTGAGTTCGTGTTCAGAGCGCCATATATTGCATTCTTATTTGAAATTTAGTATAGAATGAAATACACATACATACATAACCATTGCATAACTATCACCGACTGTCATGTCAACATTTTATTTGAAAATTAATATAAAATCAATACTTAAACAATAAAAACTTTTTGTTCTTGATGAAATATATGTAATTTAAAAAATGTACAATTCTACATGAGCCTCAGCTCTTTCCCCGTCTCCTAGTACCGGGGGGGTCCCAACCTTAATCCTACCCACAACCTACAAATTTAAGAGTATAGCACTAAAGAAAAATAGAAGAAGCACTGAATGAAGGTGGTAAAACGAAAGAATGGAAACGACAAAAAATGCTTGCCAGAGATATCATTACAACCTTAAGAGATCAAAATGGTAACTTAATTAACAACCAAGACAAGCTTTTGCAAAGAACTAAAGAACTCGATAAGCAGCTGTATGATTCCAATTCACAACTAGCGACCAACTTTAGGGACACACAAATAACAAATATAAACTCACAAGAGATTCCAAACATAGAGCTTTACGAGATAGAAATTCCTTTAAAAATTGTTAAGAGCAACAACGTAGCTGGAGAAGACGGCATACTACCTGAAATTATTAAAAAAGGTGAAGACACTTTGATGAACCATCTACAAATACTCTTCAATTAATGTTTACGTGGAGAAAGAATGCCTTCCAACTGGAATAATGTCATAGTCATGTTGTTATATAAAAAAAGTGATAAAACAAAATTGGAAAATTATAGACCAATTAGCCTTCTATCAGAAGTATATACATTGTTTACAAAAATCTTATCTAACAGACTTACAACTAAACTGGACCAATACCAACCACGTTAGCAGGCCGTATTCAGAAAGGGTTATGGTACAAACGACATCTACAAGTGCTCAGAACCTTAATAGAGAATACCAGAGAGTACAATATGCCACGATATTTGGCCTTCATCGATTCTGAAAAGGCATTTGATTATCTTGAAGCTTTAGCTATCCTAACTCCCTACAAAACAGCCGCATAGATCATAGGTATGCCAATTTAATCCGAAATATATACGAAAATGCAACACTAACCGTCAATGTTCATGCAAGAACAAATTAAATAAAAATGTAAACAGGGGACAAGGAGATACAATATCACCCAAGCTCTTCACCTTATGTTTTGAAGATATATTTAAGGGTCTTGAATGGGAAAACAAAGAAGTAAGTATAAACGGAAATCAATTAAATCACTTACGATTTGCAGATGACATTCTGTTAACTACAGACAACATCCAGGACCTCCAAGAAATGATGACCAATCTACATGAAAAGTCAAGCGAGATAGGGTTGAAAGTTAACATCGAAAAAACTAAAATTATAAGCAATGTAGAAATAGACATCGAAGATAATGTAAAGTTAGGCAACAGCGTCATTGAAGAGGTCGAAAGTTATTTGGGACAAAAAATCAGCTTAAAGAAAAATAGTCAACAAGAAGAGATAAATAGGAGGATTACATTAGGGTAGACAGCATACAGCAGTTGAAAAGACAAATTTTAGAGTAAAATAAACCAAAAATTGCAAACCGAATTGTTTAACTAAAACATTCTGTCAGTCCTCACCTACTGAAACATGGACTTTGACCAAAAAGAACAAACTAAAATTAATGGTAGCACAGAGAGCGATGGAGATGTCAATGGTGGGAGTATCTCTAAAACAGCGTAAAACGAACGTGTGGTTGAGAAAAATTACTAAGGTGGATGATGTGGTGGAAAGGGTACTAAAGCAAAAATGGAAATGGGCTGATCACGTGGCCAGGTTGGAAGATGGCAGGTGGACAAGAATCGAAATGGAGTGGACATCTAGACAAGGAAGGAGATTTAAAGGATAGATGACATAAAGAGAGTGGCGGACTATGACTGGATGCAAAAAGCCAGCTACAGAAAAAGATGGAAATTACTTGGTGAGGCCTACATCCAATATGGATCGATATAGGTAGACAAATAGATAGATAGATAGACACTTCTACTATTATTACTGTCACGTTTAAATTGAAAACATCTTAAGTAATAGTAATAGAGCACATGACTTATTATTTCCTAAGCCAAGCTTGATTTCGTTTTCATTTGCTCACATGTTAATTCGCCAGGTTATTTCAGCGGTCGGATTTTCATTCCTTAATTAGACGACCGAGATATACATCTATAACACGATTATCGAGAACTACTTACTTACACCTAAATTTGCTAGAATTAAAACTATATTCACTTGGGCCAATCAACTAACATATCTTTCAGTAAGTTCTTCAAGACCATATTCTATCAAAGCAATATCGTCAGGGAATAGGGGATGGTTTAGGTATTTTCCGTCTATATTTACACCTTTATTGTCCCAGGAAAGACTTTCCGATATAACTTTCAACGCTTTTCAGCTATTATTTTATTTTGGTGCAATTTAGCATCCTGAAGATGGTGTAAACTGAAACATTAATATGATTGGAAACTTATTACGACTATATAAAGCATATATTTTACTGCAATCGCGTGTAATGATTTAACCAGAGCCAACGCCACCTAGAAATAAGGCCAGTTACCTCTGACGTCGCGAGCTTGTGACGTCCGTTATAGCAGGTGTTGAATAGACAAGTCACTTAATGCGTTAGTGAATTCGTTGTGATTTTCTGTAAGTGATGTAACCAAAGCCTTTGACAAAGTAAAGCTTGCAGATGCTTTAAATATTCTGAAATAAAAGAACATATCTCTTGCTATCTTCAAGAGAATTTATGAAATTAATAATAAATCCGTCACTACATCTAAGACAGAACAAAGGTGAAGGAAGGAAATACCAACATCGACTGGAGTAAACAGCGATATCAGAAAAATGTGTGAAGTAGAGGATATAGTGAAGTGAGAAAAAATACTGATACAAACATGTCAGTCGAATGAAAAACAACAGATTAGTACTCATAGCAATGAAAAAAAAACTAGTAAATTCCCGTCCTCCAGGTAGACCGCCAAAAAGATGGATAGAAAGCTGGCAATCGAGCTCCCTAGAAAATTGAACCGGTTAAAAATCAGATCATTGATCTACATAAACGTAGAAGAAGAAAAAAACTATTTTAGTTGCAATTTTGGACAAATAACTACGTACTAACTGCACATTACAGCTGGTGCAATAACTGTGTTATGGGTGCATGGCGCGGTTTCGTACCATCTAAAACAGATTACAGCAAATAAACGTAAGAGTAGTTTATTGCAATTATTATTATATATTTGTGTGAGTGTTTGATAGATATACGTAGTGAAATTATTATGCCGTACAAGTGTTGCTTGCATGGGTAAAATAGCACAAACAAGAATACAGTGTAGTATATGTTTCGTTTCCCGAAAAATAAAGTTTCACTTAGAAAATAGATTACATGGGCGAACTTTACTCCTTCCAAGCATTCTAGGTTATGCAAATTACATTTTCTCACAGAAAATTATAATTAATTCTACAACCTACGTTGATTAAAAATGTTCTGGTAAAATTAATAATAATATTCGATTGATCAAAGGAAATAAGAGTCGAAAACGAAGTACCTCAAAAAATAAGTAAACCAAATTTCAAATTTTATATTTAATACGCTACCTACTCGTATACTAAAATTCAAAATTGTTGTTTTTAATTTGAAATTTCGTTTTCCATTACAAATAAAGGCAAATGGGGTACGACTAAGGGCTCGGTTTGCAACTAGTAACCCCGTTTTCACAGAAACCTATTATTTATAACACTATAAACACGTACTAACCCGCCTGTGCTGATGTCACAGCGCTGAGGCATTGTGTCTTAGGTAATGGTA
Organism: Agriotes lineatus; assembly: GCA_940337035.1. NCBI lineage: Eukaryota > Metazoa > Arthropoda > Insecta > Coleoptera > Elateridae > Agriotes > Agriotes lineatus. The sequence goes on from CALNHX010000231.1 coordinate 360,882, forward strand.
GAGCAATTGACTAAGTTGGTGGCTACACTAAATATTTTTTACATAAAGAAATTAAAAACAACATAGTAATCATGCGTTAGATTCGCATATCAACAGAGCATTTCAACAGGATATGTTTCTACCACTATTTATTTAATAAAGTGATATACATATTCGAACAGTCTATTAAGTAAATCATAAATGCACGGAAAATACTAATTGCCACATTTAACTATTCAGTAAAAAATTGTAATTTACACTAATTTTGCAATTCAAGGGCACCGTTATCATTTTTAAACAGCCGCATTGGAACACCTAACGATTTATATACACATTTCCAGCCATAAATCATCTACTGATTGTTGTCGTTTATGTGATTTAAATATATTTGCACATATTTTCTGTATACGTTAAATAGTTAAATTTAAACCTGGTTGGTCATTCTTCCAAACTTCCGTTAATAAATGCTGTTTCTAATTCGCATTCGTTTATTAGTCCCGGTCTATTTTTGAGAAATATAGAATTTTTCTTCTAGAATTGGCTTTTTTTGTAGCGGCCTGAAATTCCATATATATAATTACCGCAAACAAAATCGTTTTACTATTTGAGGATTAATACAATTTTATTTTATGCAATCCGCAATTCAATAATTTATTATGTTTCGTCTACTATACAACGGCCATTCGTCTAAAAATATCGCGACGATTCCAGTGGCCCAGTTCATAGCTATGTTAAGAGCAACTATGATACAGAAACTTAGATTAGTATTAAAATCGTAGCCACATTTGCATGTAAAATCCAATGAGCTGAATACAAAAATTGATTGTTGCTAGAAAAGTAAGACTCAAAAAGTTCTCAAATACTATAGTTGTTTAGATGTTTATAAGTTGTAATATTGAGGCCACACTGTGTATGTGCCAATTAACCATTAAAAGTGCTAGGTTTTAATTTAATGAGAGCATATTTAAAATAATTGTTTTTTCCAATACCTACTTTTAAGTATAAAATGGTCATGATCAAGTAACAGTTTAATGATGAGGGTAGATAAATGCTACTTTTCCCTAGTAAATAAAATAGTCCATAATCCATAGCGACTAACAAAATAAATATGTGCTACCGTGATAACTACTACAAAACAGGTAATATGAAATTTAGTTACTAGATATTTATGCATTAAGGGAGATATGAATATGTTGTTTTCCTGAGGTTGGCATGGTTATAGACCGAGGGCCTCTGGCCCTAGTTCTGTAAGTCAACAGAAGGTAAAAAACATGAATACCTCCAGTGATGCATACAATATTTTATTTACTAGAATATTAGTAAAAATACTAGTAAGGCATTTCAAAACGTCGTAAGTACATTTCAAATAAGAATTTGTACGTAATACGAAGGATTGCCTCAACGTATGGTTGCTAAGATGTTGTTGGTAGTTGCATGGTTACCATGAGATTGAGGGAGAAATAATTTGAAAAATCCCTAGGGAGTTATGTGTAGCTTTTCATATTTTGTATCTATGGCGAAAATGAACACTATCATGTTGTTACTAAATAATAGTAAATTATTATACAAGACGATAAAGTTAAATTTTATCCTTTAACTTCGAGACGAAGTCGAGACGTTAATGATTCAAGAGTGTATAGTAAGAACTTTATCGTCGTGTATACTACAAATTTTTTTCTATAGCAAGAACTTTATCAATTTCAAAAGAAAATAAGGAAAGTCAATCACATTTTAAAATCTCAGTAGCTAGATTGGGTTGCTAGGATAATACGAAGGTGTGATATTTAATTTAAATAAAAGTTAGAAAATTAAATTACTTTAAAGTGCTATTTTATCTACCCTTGCTGTTAAAGTAACACTTGACCGTTTGTTTTGAGTCGATTAAAGCACACTTTAACATTTGCTATAGAAAAAAAATATTTATTCACTTTTAAAACTTATTTATATAACTAAATGTTGGTATTCTAAAGAAATATATACCACACGTGAATAAAGAGATGTTATCCATTCGGGAAAATTATCATTTCCTCTTATGGATAAAATGCCTCTTTATTCACTTGTACCATACATAACTATTATGAATACCTTCTTATTGTACTAGCGAGAGTCTTTTAATATAATGGGAGAACATCACACTATTAATTACTCCAAACTATTACTATGGCGTTTTGATCGATAACATTTTGAGACTCTAGGGATATATGTAGGTCGCGACGCCCATTTTTTGCCCTTTTGAACAGACTATTTTCGTATTCTAAGGGCAGCCTAATTTAGTCAAAGTTAAAAAGCGGCATATTTTATCGCACTAAATTACAGAGGTAGGATCCGCAGTCTTGCAGTTTCGCTGCGTGACTTTACACCGCCAGTGTTCAATACATACCTATATTACGAAAACTGCCCATATTTGGAACAAATGTGTGCAATTTGGCATTATTAGACATTACGCAAGGAACTAGTCGCGATATGAATTTGAAAGACCAATTTCCAAACGATATGAGTACACCGTGTATTCTAAACGCATCTCGAGAGTGCTATTAAAAATAAAATTAGTTATTTATAAGGGCTTACTATGCGAATATATTCATTTACACTCACGACAAGCTTCAGCTTTGACATTTAACAAAAGAATTAAAGTTTGCTAGGAAAACCGCAACCAAGACTCCACAGGAAAACGTCGATATATTATAGTACTACTAATTATTATTAAAGTCAGCAGCCAGTTTTATTTAGTTGCCAGTAATCGATTCAGTATTAGAATTTAATTAATGTTTTTCTTGCAAAAATTCTTACATCTAGATACTTGTTTTTAAACTTAAAACTTTTAACAAGATAGAACTTAAAAATACTCGAGTTTTAGGCAGCGATCCAATAGCAATTATTTTATGGACAAGCCAGTAACTTTTTACTTACCTTAATACTATGCGTCACCTACGACAGATTTGAGTATGTTCCATGAAAGTTTTCCTAAAATTCGCGGGACACTTACTAAATACACCCTAGTAAATTGTAACGCGTAGCGTACCGGAAAAAAGGCAACTGGATACTAGGTTGGAAGTTCGCACTCGCGCCACAAGTCGTCCTGGCGCTGGCGCCGTGGCGTCGGGCAGCCAACCCTTTCTGTTCTTTATCCTTAGTAAATAATAAATATATTAACAAGAAAGTACAACATTTCGCCTCGTTCAAATTATACTAGAAGCGCATTTCTCTATTTTGTAATATTTTTATTCGTAAAGTGCTTTTTTACAAAAAAAGTCACTGCATTAACACTTAAATATTGTCTTCTGATAAGTTTTCGTAACTGCAATAAAATATTGCACTAGATGCATGGTTTCATTTTAAAAATACGCAACTAAAAATAATTTGGCACGTACAGGTCGTTGTGCGAATGTAGTTTATAAGAGTGGATACATTTTCTCTGCATGGGCTTGATTAGCATTAAACGTTTGCAGATAGTAAATCGATGGAAAGGGATGAGCATGACGACGTTTGAAGTACCCATTCGTCCTGAATTTTCTCTCTAAATTGTCTGGTACTGAGTTATTTTTAGATATACATAAGAATACTCTTTGTCGTTCTCGTTTAAGAACAGCGAAACGATGTCAATGTTACAACGAGACGATGTTTGTTAATACACTCTCAAAATGCAAGTACGACATTTACTTAAATAAATAAGAATATTGATAAATAATATAAAATGTCTCATTCTGTTGGCTTATAAATTAAACTTTAGATCGCAATTGACTCGGAAAATTAAAGTCTATGTTTAATTTATGATACGGTAGCCAGCTAGCTACAGTTGTTACCCTGAGCTGTCATCGGACCCTATAATTAAAATATCCTACAACATGCTGCATGAAATGCCTAAAAACTGAATTGGGAATGTGGGGATAGCGTGCGTAATTTTCCCATTATAAGTAATAAGAAATAAAAATAGATCTAAGGTTGTAGAGATGTTTCTGGATACTTCTAAAATATTCCTGTAACACTTTACAAATAGCAGTTATACATCAATCATTGTAAACAATTATTTTTCTTAAATAAATTAGTGTAGGTATCTGTTGTTTTTCATAAGATTGCGTAAGGTATTAAGCCATTTAAGAAATTAAAACTGATAAAGTTCAGCGCACTATTGATTGGAATGCTAGTATACTATTGAGCTGTTCTAAAACCCTGGTTTTAAAACTACAAAACATTGTGAGTTAATCCTATGTAAATGCTGCAAAATAAACAGTGGAACAAACAATGAATGAATAGATAAACTGTCAGACACACGATCACATAAATACTGTCAATAACAAATTCGTGTTTCATATTTAAATCCAAAGAAAGTAAGGAGAATATCTCCGATGCAACTCTTTTTAAAACATTAATAAAATTGAATGTTTTATTGTCCATTCTGGCAATTGTCGGTACGCAAAGGTGTTTACGTCGCACTTTCGTCACAATTTCAAAACTTTTAGGAGTCTTGATTATAGCAGGTCGGTGTAATTTGTCATACTACAATAAATACTGTGATTCTTGTGGAACACAGATTCATTTCACCCAAAAGAATAACAGTAACCCTCGTTCAGGTGGCTTTAATGTTTTTTAAGGTTGCTTGAAGATTACCTAAAGATTACTTAAAAATACCAAAACAACCATAATAATCGGAAAAAGAATATTATGTTTAAATTCACATTAGAGATGGGCGCGTGAGTGAGTATTCACTCACGTTACGCACGTTTCACGCTTACTTTAAACACTCACGTTCACGCACGCTCACGTTCAGATAGAACATAATGTTCAAATTTAAAACCAATAGTTAGGACCCGCAACAGAACTCAAAACTCTAAAATAAAATATGTTTTGCACGTGAAATAATTCACGTGAGTTACGTCATCGCACTACAAGCCTCCCATTGTTAGAAAACTGCAAGCTGTTTAATTTAACTGGCGCAGTCGTTCGGATTTGTAGAAGACATACTGGAAAGCTACAACCATCGAGTCAACCAGCATTTTCCTTGAGGTTCAGCTCTTTGCTACAATTCGAAAACCTACTATCCTGGATCTTCTGGACGCCTTCAGGAACAAACAACGCCCGTACGGAGAGCCGCCCCGTCAATTTCAACCAGCTTCTGCAAGCCGTGGTTATTGGAACCAGTCTAATTGAAGACATCCATGGTTATTGGAACCATTCCAATCGAGGACAACAAGACCGCTACACAGAGTCCAGGACCAACAGAGTCCATTTGAAGACCACAGGACCTAGTAGTTCGCAGGCCGTTCGTCAGTTTAGGGCACAATATAAGTGCATGTTTACAACTTAAAGTATAGTCAATTTTTACGCTTAAAACTAAGCAAATAATAATTGTGAAAGCATAAGAGTAATGCAATAATAATTTTCAAGCAACAGAACTAATTAATATTGAATCTTAAACTATACTAACATACTACTAAATATTTATTTATAAGATCAAGCAGAACGCGGTAAGCGTGTGACCATTCAGTGCACATACTAGGTGTGCTTTATTTCTATTTGTACTCACGTTCTGTGTGTAGGGCCCATTGTTAGGATTTCCCTAGTATATAACATTGTTTACTAACATAAACAAATAAATAAAATTAATTGTCGCCAAAATTTGACTGTCAAGGGATCGTTCAAGCTCGCTGTTAGGTCGTGTAAGACCATTTTTATAAAGAATTGTAATAATTCTAACAACATTAATCTGGTTGACCAAAGTGCACAAGCACATCAAGTTATTTTTCTCCCAAGCTTTACAGAATATTAGCTAATTATTACATAATTTTCTGGGCGATCTTCTAAAGAAAATAAATTACAATCAGGTACTCAGGTGCTCCCTGATAGTGACCTACCCTACAATGCCCAACTAACCACCCTAAGCTCTACAAAAGGTAAAGCAAGCTGAAAATGCTCCCTGATAGTGACCTACTCTACAATGCCCAAGCAACCACCCCAAGCTCTACAAAAGGTAAAGCAAGCTAAAAATGCTCCCTGATAGTGACCTACCCTACAATGCCCAACCAACCACTCTATACACAACAAAACAAAACAGTCATCACAAGGGAACAAAAGCACAATCGTCAACCACAAATTCAATCACAAGACTATGGAATCAAAAGGAAGAAGTCGTTAGCAAAGAAAGGCAAAGACAAAATAACTGGCTAACAATACCCCAAGGAACGAAAAGGACAATGGCTGGCGAAGAAAGTCGGGTCTGACGAATCTGGAACAAGCCGATGCTCAAACGAGCAACACAAACCGTCCTCAACCCACAATCACGCTCGAAACCAAAACAAAGACAAGGGACAAACTCACTTGAGGAACATAATCTGCATAAGCGAAATGGATGCCCAAAAACGAAAAAAACTCAAAGCAGCACGATAGCTGAAGGCTACCAGACAACATCAGCTACACGACTGAACTTCACACAAAGTCTCCAAAACTGCTGACGGACACGATAAATGGCATCAAACGGCCAAATCCGCCTAAAGCGGAAAACGTCACGACAACATCCCAAAGGGGTATAAAAAAAAAGAATCCGTTCACAAAAGGAAACCATCATCAATCCAACAAGTTGACTTGAACATTGCCAAGAACTAAAGAGAGGAAAAAAGGAACTAACAGATAAGAGTGGTAAGAAACGGTCTGAGAGAAAAATTTGCAAAACAAAACCCCATAAGCACATCTACTTCAAACCAACATACTCACAATCAATCCAAAAGGGGAAGAAAGAAATTAAAACAGAAAGCCAGCAATTAATAAACGCACCAAACCAACTACAAAGATGGTTTGAGAGACCAAAATAATCCTCATAAGCGAATTTTTCAAACACACCAACATCGATCCACTATCCTAATCAACAAACCAGAAGATGAAAGAGCCAACTAAGAAGCACTGCACCAAATCCAAACTACGAAGATGGCCTGAGGGACCAAAAAATAATCCGCATAAGCTAATCCGTCAAACACACCAACAAAGACCCAATATCCTAATCAACAATCTAAAGGGAAAGATAAGAAGCAAACAAATAAGCTGCGCTAATCTAACTGAAGGACGGCCTAAATATCTCGCAAAGCAAACTCCCCCAAACACATTACCAACACACTCCTAACAGAGTCAGCCCCTCACGGGAAAAATTAAAAGCAAATAAAAAAGAACTTCCACAAAGGAAGGATGACAAAACAGAAAAAAGAAAAACTCAAGCATACTAAATCCGCAGAACCTCAAGAACACGCAACTAATCGAAATCGAGACCATTCAGAAACTTCACTCACCAAAGTATACTCTCGCAACAAATCCCAACATACTGCTTAAACTCACAACGTAACCAATCAATCACTCAAACGGGACAAAAGAAAAAATCAACGAGTGAGGGTTCCAAAAGAACTTGGGAAACACAACAACACACTGCAAAATGTGCACACTAACTGCCTACCAACGGCCACATAGGAAGCTGCTATCGCAGAAGATTCGAGAAAACAAACGCACAATAAACCAAAATAAGTAGCAGCCATCAAAAATACCAATCAATAACAGGGGCGAAAAACCAAATCACTAACAGAGGTGAAAAACCTCCACAATCAAAAATCTGACTTGACAAAAACTTGGCTACTACAAACGGAAATACAGCACAATGCAAACGCACTTGAACCCACCAGCAAACGTTACTTCTACAATAACGTTATTGAAATCAACTCCCGAAGTTTAAATTTTGTATCGCACGCAATAGTTTCCAACAACAGGAGCATGAACAAATATAGATAGTTAAAAATTCTATACTACTTAAGCTAGCATGCACAAATAACAGAACATATTAAAATTAGACAATGCAACAGTATCAATAAATGTCTCAATAAAAACAGTACACCCTAACAATCTGATTGCAAAAAAAAGTTTAGTTAGTTACGGCCATTAATTGACATAACAAAATTTGGAAATGCCAAAGCACACTTAGAAAACACAGGCCCCAGACGTTGCGGCGCCATTTTCTTCGCTAATTATTATATAATTTTCTGGGAAAGAAATTACAATCAGGTACACTTACGTGCAAAAGCCGGCCGCCAGCTCAGCGATCGGTGGCGTGTAGCTCTTTAAGAATGAAACGGTAGAACAGTAATTAAATGCCCAAGGCGCCAACAAATTTTGAAATAACGGCGAATGCACCCCGGTGTTCTAACGAGTTGTAACATACATACATGGACTGACTGAAGTAATAGAAATTTTTCTAAATGAGAAAAACTAGCCAAAACCACTATTATCTAACAATGAATGGCTAGGGAAATTAGCATTTGCTGCAGACATCATGGGATATCTTAACGATTTTAACTTAAAATTACAGGGAAAACAGTGCTCATATGTTAACTGTATTCTATCGTAAAGTCATATCGCCAAAAATTTGCATTGTTTGAAACACAAATCACAAGAACCAAGTCTGACCATTTTTATTTTATTTTATTTTTATTTTATTTTATTTTATTCCGCACTCCGCCAACAGCCGTTAGGCCAATTATAGGCGTCACTGTACATTTCGATGCTGTAAACGTTTTCTAATATTAGCGAAATTCTTATTTCCAAAAAATTCGCGGCGGATATATTTTCTGAATTTAAACTACAATTACAACAGCATTTTTCTGATCTTGATGCAAGTGCAAAAGACATTTTCATATTTCAAAATCCATTTGGCTGTACAATTGAGGAGCTTCCATCAGACCTTCAATTGGAAGTGATTGAACTGCAAAATGATGATATGCTAAAAATTATGTTTAAAGAAATGGATCTAACCCAATTCTATAAATATCTTTCGGAGGATAAATACGGTAAATTAAAATCATATGCTCGGGGATATATATCTGTATTTGGGAGTACTTACTAATGTGAAACGACATTTTCGAAAATGAAGTATGTAAAATCGCAATACAGATCATTATTAGCAGACGACCATTTGAAAACAACTTTAATGATAGCATGTACTAATTTCGAACTCCAGTATGATGAAATATTATATCAGAAACGTTTATTAATACATGGAAATATTTTATTTATTTTTTTGTGTTAGCATGTATAGTATATATAAATATTATGTAAAAATATCACTTCGTAATAAAAAAATGAACCTGTTTTTTTGTTGCGCTTTCTGTAGAATTGCCCATGTAAATGTCGTCGAGTTTGCTACCTGGCCCGCCGATTCTACAAACTTTACGTTCTGGCCCTTTCCAGAAAAAGTTTGCCGAGCTCTGCATTAGCCGAAGAGCAAAATGCAGAAACAAGAAAAATGCATATCAAATGCATGCAGCGACGTACAGATCTTCATTTGTTGTGTCAGTAGCATTAATTGCAAAGTATTCAACTATACTGGAACCCGTATAGCAAATACACTTCAATTGAAGATACTTAACATAGTCAAAGCCAACCAGCACATTTAACTATTCTCGACATGCTACGAGATCATCGGAAAGATGCGGAAAACGTCACAGCCGACGTTTTGAAAAAAGCAGGCGACATTGAAAACCATTTGAATGTTGATATAACCGCAACTCGCGTTGCTGGCCTACAAAATCATAGAAGCTACCCTCCAACCGAAAATCCATCCGAATTTTGGAGAGGGTCTCCAATAATTCCCTACTTAGATTCCATCATATCATCTTTAGAAGTCAGATTTTCTGCAGACAAATCGCCTGCATTTTCATTGGGCCATTTCCATCTGAGTAACATGGGAGATATTTATTTGGAGGAATAGAATGAAGGTACTTCATTTTGTGAAACTTTTTACACTTTGGAAGGCATCGAAAGAGAAAGAGAATTGTGGTTTAAAATGTGGAATGAGGTACAGGAATCGCCAGACTTCATTGAGGTGTTAAAAAAGAGCGAATTCTTTTTCCCGACCATTAGAAATGCGCTACTGATATTGCTTTCACAACCCAGCACAACAAGCACTATAGAGCGTTCATTAAGCTCCCTTCGCCGAATTAAAACATTGCTAAAAAGCACTATTGGTGCAAATAGGTTAAGTGGGTTAGGCATGCTAAGTATTCATCTTCGATGGGTTTTTGCAAAAAAGGAGCAATTAGTGGAAGCTGTAGTGCATTGTTCCAATATTTTTTTTTAATAAATGGTGTTCACTGTTCTTCCTTTTGTTAATTGTGTATTATTGCATGGTAATACCCCCCCCCCCCCGAATAAACCCCCCTCCTCCATGAAAAAGGTTGAATTCAGAAAGCTGCCCCCCTTCTGTTTTGAGCTGGATACGCCCCTAGTATGCAGTTTACCTTTCAGCATGATGGAGCTGCGTGTTATACAGTTAAAAAAGTTAAAGAGTGGTTCTTGAAAAATGAAATCCCACTATTAAGATAGACATCCAGTAGTACAGACCTATCACCAATTGAAACATTATGGCATATAATGAAAAAAAGGTTACGGACGCATCCTGGGAGAACGTTACCAGAATTGCAATCGCGTCTTAAAGATATCTGGGACGGTTTTACCCCTGAAGAATGTCAGGACCTGGTTAATACTATACCCAAACGTATAGAGACTGTTTTAAAAAGAAAAGATGACGTCACTCAATGGTAAAATTGAATTTGTGCGATCCTGTTATCTTAGTTAATTTAGCTTGAAATGCAGTTTGCACTTTAAAACAGCTAGCTTGTTCAATTTTTGTTGTAATTTCATTAATTGGTTACTAATTTGTTAACGCACGAAAACGTTATAACGACATATCAATCCAGCCCCATAAGCGTGCAAAACAAAATCATACGCTCGAGAGCCGGACTTGCTATCGACGCCCCAACCCTGTTAAGATGGCGGCAACAGGAAGGGTTGCTCCAGTTAGAAACTCAGCCGCGTGGGCGGGTTCTTTACGACCTTCGAGTTAGGGCTCTACTCCGATACGAAAGGTAAATGATGTTACATAAAGGTACGCCATCACTTTCTTGACTAAATCGAAAAAAAAACAACGCAACACAGGTGAGATTACTTTGAAAATGGTAGTCCATAAAGTCACCTTGCTACTTTTCCTTGGCAGAGTTCGGTTGGCGAGTTACATACAGTATCGACTTACCTCACAACAATAACTTAATGAAGCAGCTGTTCAACTCCTTACAACTGAAACAGTACACAAAAAACGCATGCAAAAGTCACGAACACAAATGAAAAACATAAGTACTTGACAATGAACTCTATTGAGATAAATAAAATATATGTAGGTGACAATGAACATGAAATTGACTAGTTAAATTTAAAAATGCTCAAAAGGATTAGTTGGGTCAGATTGCGCAACACGTTAATTACAGACATTAAACTTGACTGCAAATACATTAATGTGGCTCAAGGCAAACGAAACTGCCGCGAGTTACAATTCGGTAAATTTAGCAAACAGCAAATACATGGTTACAACAATAAATGCGCTGAATTGTTCAACACTCGACGACTTAGCGATCACTTTTTGTTATACACAGTAAAACTAATTTACAAAAACTTGTTACCTGAAGAAGATCAGCTGACTGCATAATTACGAGTGGCACTGTATGTGTAGTCGCCTTTCCAAACAAACTGCCTCAAGGTGCCTGAAGAAATAGAACGACGGCGAAATCACAAGGGTGGACGTGGACGTGGTGCAGAACACAACCTCGATGGTGTACGCGATAAGGGGTTGGCCAGATGAATTAGAATCCCCCGAAGGGTGAATGGACGACGTAACGACACTTCCATACAGGAACCACAGGGCAACGTGCGAGATTTAAACAACACGACGTCATACTTAAATTAGCGTTGGTTCTATGAAGAGCTCGTTAAAAACCGCGACAGCGATAATTTTGGAGTCTCGCAACCCCAGAAAAGAACTCTCGACCGCACTAACTTAACTTGTTTCAACTGCACCCCAAACGGTTAATGTTTACAGCACGAAGAACGCCTAGGATTGCTCACGTAACGAGACAGTTCCATTCCTTCAAACGGGCACTATTGGTTCACGGAACCCACAGAATTATTCAAAGCTGAATTACAAGGCTCATTACAAGTGTCCCCTCCCCCCCCCCCCGGCCGCAAAGCGATGCGAACCGGGGGCTAAAAATCAAATACATTTGTTCTAATTCAAGGACCGGTAGGAAGTGACGCTTAAGTCACAGATTCGAAATGCAACTCCGTTGACGCAAGCGCGTAACTATGCTCCGTCCTTGTTCCACTCGTTAGGTTTAAGAATATGACGGATCGAAATGATGAAACAACTTACTTAAGGGGGTTCACACGTAAAATTACAACCGCCTGTTCGGCGTCAAGAACCATTTAATACGTGATAATGGCAAGATGACATCATTCATGCAGAATTCAACGGCCGAACAAAGGCCCTTTGTCAAGCGGCTTACTGAGAATTTGCGAACAAAGAAACTGTACTGCTTGCAGCAGGTCAAGTTTTAATAACATTGCCAAGCTAAAGATTTGGGCTTAAATGAATCGGAAACAACTTTCGTATGGGAAATAGATATTGAATACATTACTAAATTGCGAATTTAAAATCTGAGGAAATAGCTAAGCTTGACAAATAGTTCCAACAAATTTAATTAAAAGAATAATACATGTCTATTTCTTTTAGCAGGTCTTTCTACTGCTAAACAAAATTTTACTGATTGGTCCAAATTCAATGAGACGGGGCTCGTATATTCTTCAAAACCACTGCATCACCTTGCCGCACTCCGCTTTGTACTTTAATTTTATCGGTGTTTTTATGTAGCGAACCTGCAGTGCTGGACCACCACCTCCCAAGAACAGGCCTGGAGTAAATCTTAAACCCGAAGTAAAACAGCTCAATGACCTATAAAGAAGAATAAGTAAGTAAGTAAGTACCTGCAGTGTTGCATCCATATATGCATTACTTACATTAAATATATGGTTGCATCCTATAACATAAAATCGTTGCTCTTTTTCTTCCTTTATATGTTTGTTTGTATCTTTGTTCGCTATCTCTTCCGAAGATACTGGTCCGATTGAGTTGTATTATGGCTTAAAAGTTTGATAATTTTTAGACTTAGATCGTAGTTTTAATTTAATTAAATCCTCTAAGCAGCGGAGCGAAACGTCTGTCGCCGTGTGCTGTTAACTCAGGTAATTCACTATTTTCATATACCATTATAGCAGCGAATGATTCAAATAAGCCATGTTGGTCCAGGGGTAGAATGCTCGCCTGCCACGCGGGCGGCCCGGGTTCGATTTCCGACAGATGTATCCTTTTTTTAAATTTATTTATATTAATTAATCTCTCTTAAATTAGCGAACCGAAGCGTAGTTCGAGTGAATCACTAGTTTTTACATATTACTTCAATTAAGTTTGAGTATCTATAATCTAGTCTAACATTTTTAAGTGTCCCCAGTACAGCCCACGTTTCTACAGTATCGAAGGCATTCCTATAATCAACAAAAGCTACCCCAACTGGTATGTTGTACTCAGTCACCGTTTTTACCAGAGTTCTCATTGTTTGTAAGTGCTTCACCGTACTGACGTGTTTTCTAAAGCCCGCTTGTTCTTTCGGTTGATAAAAGTCGAGCTTTGTATTTCGCCGGTTTATGATAATTCTCGAGAATAGTTTTTAGACCTGGGAAAGCAGACTGATGGGTCGATAATGTTTGTCTTTATTGCCCCTTTTGTATATTAAAACATTTTTTGAGTTAGTCCAAACTGTAGGAATATTTTCTTCGTCTAGACATCTGTTAACTAGTTTTTCTAATTGCACTATTAAGACTTCCCCACACTTTTTAGAATTTCTCCTACAATTTCATCTTCTTTTGCAGCTTTCCCATTCTTCATCTGTTTTTAGGCGTTCGTAATTTCTTCTGTGCTTATTGGTGGTATTTCTTCCGAATTGACATTTATTATCACTTACTATTTTCGATTTATATAAATCTTCGTAAAATTATTTTACTACTTTTAAAATTTCATTTCTTATATCTTTTTTTTGCATGTTTCTCGCTGTCATGTTTACTTCTGCATATTCAACAGTATTCCTCTTGTTCTCACTAATTAAATCTCGTCTTTTTTCTAACACTTTCTTTGTTTTGTCGCTTAGCTTGTTATTGTTGTTAGATTTCTGTTTTAGTTTTACATAATGTTTTGCAGGTTTTTAAACTTTGTTTATTGAATCTTTATTTAGTCTATTTATATCTTGAATATCATCCTCAGTTTTCCAAAAATTCTTTCTAAGTGTAAGCGGTACTCTTATGAATTTTGTTTTAGCATTTCTCTATCAAATTGTTTATGAGTGTTTTTCTGAATGTTTCTTCTTCTTTTTCTTAAGGTACCCTCTTCTTTAGAATGTTGGCAATCATCATGATTATTTGCGTTTTGTTAACTGCTGCTCTGAAAAGTTGGTTTGTTGAGCAATTGAACCATTCTCTTAAGTTGCGAAGCCACGACATTCTTCTTCGTCCAATACTACGTTTTCCTATAATTTTGCCCTGTATGATAATTTGCAGTAGCTGGTATCTCTTTCCTCTCATTACATGCCATAGGTACTGCAGTTTACGTTTCTTTATTTCATCAGTTAGTTCTAATTCCTTTGATAGCCTTCTTAGAACCTCGTTGTCGGTAATTCTGTCAACGTATGATATTCTGAGTATCCTTCTTTAGAGCCACATTTCAAAAGATTTCTTCAGTGTGGTGGTTTCTATACTATACAATAGAATACTGAATATATAGCATTTTAACATAAGTATTTTAAGGTCTATGTTTAAGTTTCTATTACAGAAGAATTGTTTCATTTTTATGAAGGTGCTACGTGCGATTTCGATCCTTATTCTTATTTCCTTTGAAGAATCATTATTGCTGTTGATCATGGTTTCTATTTTTTTCTGCTTCTTTCTAATTTTAGATTTATATTACCTGCGGCTTCTACTAATCGGTGATCACATCCCGTATTAAATCTTGCTAATACACTTCTTGTATTATGTACATACATTTCATTAAAACATAGTCAATTTGATTTCTAGTTATCGATCTGGATTATCCCACGTCCACTTTCTACCGTTATTTTTTTTCAAAGAATGTATTAGAATTATAGAAGTTTTCTTATTCTAGAAAGTTGATCATCATTGTGCCTCTAGAATTTCTAGTACCTAGTCCATGTTTTCCTATATAATATTCTTTGTTGTCTTTTTGTTTCCGACTTTGCAGTTAAAATCTCCTATTACAATTAGTTGTGTCTTATTTTCTTCAAGAGCGCTCGATATGACTTCGTAGAAATCTTGCTTACATATGATTTCACAGCTGTTTGTTGGAGCATATACCTGAATGACCTTCAGTGATGCTAGTTTGTTTATTTTTATAGCGACATACAAGGTGTCCCGTAATGGCCACTAAAGCTTCAGGTAGCGATATTCCTTGTACAATTCTGAGTCGAAAATCTTAATACGATTGGTCTTCATGAGCCCTCATTAGCGATAGATAAAGTACCCTTTCTTTTTAAATACAACAACATGCCATCAGGAAGAGTTGTTCAAAATGTAAAATTATAGTCCTATACAAAATTTCAGAAATATCGATGTACTTTTATGAAACCGTGTGCATTAGATGAACTACTTTTGTGATAACATGGTTTTATAAAAGTAAGCCGATATTTATGAAATGTTGTATGAGACCTGTTATCGCACAAACACGATTTTACGACATAATCGGGAAATATACCTAGAATACGCGGCCCTAACTCCGTGACGACTGGCAAGTTCTTTACGACCTTTGAGTTGGGGCTGTACTCCGGTAAAAGAGGTAAAGATATTCAAATTGATGCGCATTCGTGCTAAATCGGGAAAACAAACGCAACACCAGGTGAACGCACTCTTGAATGTGGAAGTACGTGCCTCACCTTTCTACTTCTACCTTGGCACACCTTGAGGTAGCGATTACACAGCTAAATTGAACCTACGTTTCGTTACATTTACTTACACCCATTTGGTTTCTTGTACATTAAAAACAAAACACAAAAAGACATGCAAACACCAATGAAAAACGTAGATAATTAACAATAAACTCTATTAAAGTAATGAAAATATGTATAACAATGAACATGGAAATGTTTACTGGTAATAATTAAAAATACTCCGCAAAAGGGGTTAGTTAGGTTAAATGGTAACGTTTAAACTACACACAAGTGGCAAAAACGATAGCAATTGACATAGCTACATTCAAAACAGTATTAACTCTCAATTTGATACAAAAGAACTACGTTATATAAACAAAATTTATCAACATCACTCAAATAGTGACGCAACGACAATAGTTACTTGACTTTGCAGCGCAAAACAACATATCAGCAATAAAATTTGACGATAAGGCTAAGAATTCATTTTAAAACGGTAGTGTCTGTTTGACATCTCACACTTTAAACAACAAAGCATAACTGGATGGGAAAACGCTTCACTGTAAATGTATGGGCTGTACAAATACTATTACATCGACAAATACCTTGATTTAAGGAAATCCAGACGGTACGTATTGGTTCAGTTCCAACTGCAAGCCGCATCTCAAGCCAATGCCACTAACAGAACGGAAACGACAGGAAACTGTTGGAAACCACATGAAAGGGACCATAATCGAGCGAATACGAGCGGTATAACATCCCTAAGATGAGGGTTGACTTGAACGAACCACAGACAAACAAACAGACGGCGGAACGGTATCGGGTCTTCGTTCTACTGGTAGGTTTAGCACACGGTTGAGAATTTCAAATATAATCTACTACAAGTGTTAACGGAGTTGCTTAGCTCCAATCGGTACAGAAGACTCCGCTAAACGTTCACCTCTAACCACTGTGCACTGAGCTCGGTGACGAGGTAGTTTCACTTGCAACAATTTCGACATTACGCGGAGACGCGGCCGAAACTGGCGTCCTCGGACACAACGCCAACACCTCTTAACCGGTTGAACCCCCGGACGTTGAGTAATGCTTCTGCGTAAGATGTGGGCGCGTAATGAGACCACGTAGACGTGACTTAACTCGTTCCTTGTCCCACTTATGCGGTACGCTCGGGAGATTCCAAACTGATGCAATATCTGACTAAGCGATTCGCACGAGACTCGGGAAAAGATTTTTTGGGTGGGATTAAGGTTGGGATATGGTTCTCTTCCGGAGTTTGGGAAGGTGGAGAGAACCAAGGCTTGGGTGGGCAGGATCGTTTCCCTGAAGTACACCTGTTCTCAACCAAGGCATTTGGTACTCTCAGACTTCTCCAAAGAATGACTAGTTACAAATTCAACATTGTTCTAGAGATTATCGGAAGCTGTTTGCAAGACCCTTGATTCTGAATTTATTTTGGCATTTTTTTAATGCATTACGATGGTTCGTAAGCTGCCGCAACGCTGTTACTACACTATTAACCAACACACTCTATACCACTACTCAGTGATATTCCTAGTGACTAAAATGCCAATTTTCACTATAACATGCAGATGGAGGCAATTTTGATGAATTCTGTTCTCAAAATAAATGATTTAGTGTCTGACATTGTTCTTTAACACCTTGTCTTTTTACATACTTCTAAGGGAATCTGTGGATTTACGTAAGACAGTTGAAAATTAAAATCAGCCTGCAATCATAGTATCTTCTTGTTGGTTATTACGTATAAGAATAATGAGGTGGATGATTGCTATTATTTGATCTACGAATCTGCTGGCATCTGTAAATTTGCATTAACTTTTGTACAATCAGTTAATTGCTTTAAATACGCACAACGTTAATGCTTTTAAAATTGAATTATAGAAAAAAAATCTGGTTTGATACACGCACACAACTTCCTTTTACACTAGTTGAAAAGACAAATTTTCTCCAAAATTTTAAGCCGAATTCAAAAATGTAATAATATACCGGGTGTTCTATTTAAAATAGGCGTTAAGAAAAAAACAAAAGAACCCCATTTTAGAGGTATTCAACTGGAAAATCACCTATCTCACATCAATCTACATTAAAAATGTAATAACAATGTAACGTTTGAAAAAAATCGTTAGAGCCTACTTCCGGTTGTGCGTTTGTTTTCAAAAGCTTGCTGCATCTAGATACTACACAAAACTTATATATGATGTTTCAACGTCATGCCTCTTTTCATTTTTAAGATATTCTGTTCCCACACGCGCACGCGCGGACACACACACACGAGGACTTAGTCGTTTTAAAAGTACAAACACTAAAATGCGTGATCAATTTTTTTTCTGAAAATCATTTTTTATTACAGTTGTAGTAGCACACCTACGAGTTCTATCGAAAAAACTTGTCACATTTTTATGTATGACGGAAAATAAGTTACAGTGGTATTTTTCCGAGGAAAAGGTGAAGTTAGCACCCTAAATTTTTGAGTCTAATTTTTTTGTCTTACATACATAGAACTATTTTTAAAAACAGCAAGGAACTCTAAAACTCCTTGAGGTGCAATGGGAACTATTGAAAAAAATTACATTTTTTTTAACTTGTGGTGCTAACTTGTAATATAACTCCTTCTCCCGGTGTTATTACAATTAATATCAAACCCCAAATTGTAAGTCAAAATGTAATAGCTCTCTCTTTGGAGGACTATTACATATCAAATTAAATATACCCTTTTTCTAATTATCAAAAAGAAGCACTATCGGGTATAGCTCACTTATGTACTTACCTTACTTCTTTATGTGTTTGAATAGTACTTGACGTATATCATAAATCAATTTGACATTTAAAATTATGACATGTGATTATTGTTTTTTAAAGCCTCGACTAGTGAGTTTTACAAGCAATGGTACTCAAATCCCAGCTGAATAGGTTAATCTTCAACTAACAACTTTCTCTTGTAGTTAAAGACTGAATTACTTTTCAAATATAATAACTATTTGATTTTATGAATCAAATACACGTTTCATGCACTTCACAAAATTAAATTCGTACTTTCAGTTTGTTAGTACCACATTGAAGTATACAAATTGTCAAAAACAATTTAATCGAATATTAAATTTGTCTAAACTTTATTTAAATGAAAATTCTAAAATAACCTAATTCCAAGATTTAGATTTCAAAATATAATGGTCGAAAAACGTCGAGTACTCGAATTACTATCGAATTAAAAAAATAATTCTTCTAAATTAATTTATAAATATAATTACAATTATCTTAATGATTTGCCGCACCAAACTTGCTTTATGACTTCTTAATATTTCATAAGAAATGGGCACTAAGCTTCTGATTGTTTATCTTGTACCTGAATACTCTATCTCAGCTCCTAATTGGATAAATTCTAGTCAGCAAACACCTCTTTGGGTTGTTCCCGACCAAATCAAAGCTCGTTGTAGTTTTTTGAAACCTCTATTATGTGGATAGACAGTTCAACAGCATACCACAACACTCACTTTCACTGGTTTTACTGGCTTCGTAGTAATATACCACATTAAATGGAATCAAAAAATCTTGAATTTTATATTTGAATAATATTTGTGACTTAAAGTCAAATTTGATCCTAGAGAATACTATATTGCTACCACGTATCAAATCATCAATTCTTATTCTTCACAATTAATGGGAATTTAACCCTAACGTGACTATTTCTCGTAGATTATCAGTTCAAGTTATTTTGTTACTACCAAATATAAACAACCCTCTGGTTGCCCTTACAACCCCACCGATTAAAAACATACAACTGTTACATCACATGATATACATTAGATATGTGGATATTATTTAAATTAAATGTATCATTCATACGGTATGTAGCATTACAAACTTCACGGTGTAGACATCTAATCCGCATGTAAAATATCGTATTCTTTAAAGAAATCGTTTTTGAGCTATATCGCCAAGAGGGACGGACAGACGGAGAAACAAATGCACAGACACACGGAATTGAGAAAACATGTTTTTCTTCATCTAGGGACTCTGAAACAAGAAGATCTGAAGAAATCTCGGAAGATATTTTTTTCGGGTTACAACACTTCATTTAATGGATAAAATTACTATTTGTCAATTAAACTTCAATACAGGAACTTTGTTATCCAAGGGAGTAGTGATTATGACGGCTAAATAAATACGAAATTTCTAGATTATTCTTTCCGAAAACAGCTACAGTTTTTTTTTAATTTGTAATATATTAGCAATCGAAATATAAGTACAAGTACAATTCCATAAGCTAATTTGTGGTCTATAAGTATATGTCATGCTAAGGATCACACCCAGCGGTGCTACCTTAAATAATAATGTAACTACATCTTAATAATATACAGGGTGAGGCACATAAAGTGTTACAGAGCAATAGCACTCAAACTATTGATCACATCCAAAAATGTTTCAGACAAAAGTTTCAGTGTTCCAGAAGGCCGTCATATTGAACCATCCTATTTTTTTATCGGTGGAGCCGCTGAAGCTACGCCAAGGTCAACTCCACTTTTTTAAATGAAACTATGTATTTTTCTTTTGATGACATTATTACCGATTTGAAGACGAATTCAGCGGCCTGCTACACAAGGCCATTCTAGTCACGCAAAGTATGAAAATAGTCGAAAAATCGAAAAATGCAACAGTGCAACAAACACGAGTCAACACGACGGTGCACCACCCCATTATGCTCTGTGTTTAAGACAAGTGATGAATGAGATTTTTGGCGAAAAGTGGATAGGATGAGGCGGTCCAGTAGCTTGGCCATCTCGTTCGCCAGATCTAGCATCACCAGATTACTTTTTATGCGGTTTTGTCAAAGATCGCGTAATGGCAGTAGCACCTACCACGCCTGACGACATGAAAGACAGAATACGCCGAGCATGTACCGAAATTACACCACAAATGTTGGCTGAAGTTAGACGGTCTTTTCATCAGCGGATTAACAAGTGCTTACAAGTCGAGGGTCATCACTTCGAGCATCTTCTGTAGGTAGACCCAAACCAAGGTTAGTGGATCTTTTGAAAGTGATTATTCCGATATTTTTCGATTTTTCGACTATCTTCATACTTTTCGTGACTAGAATGACTTTGGTTGCAGGTCGCTGAATTCGTCTTAAAATCGGTAATAATGTCATCGAAAAAAAAATACATAGTTCCATTTAAAAAAGTGGAGTTGACCTTGACGTAGCTTCAGTGCCTCCACCGATAAAAAAATAAGGTGGTCCAGTATGACGGCATTCTCGAACACTGAAACTTTTGTCTGAAACATTTTTGGATATGATCAATAGTTTGATTGCTATTGCTCTGTAACACTTTATGTGCCTCACCCTGTATATACAGTGTAATTTGGCACAGCTAATAGTGTTATGAATCTAAACTGCTAAGTCTGTCCGCCACTTTCTTTGCAGACGTCTTGGTTGGTTTGTATTAGCTAGCAATGGTTGTATGCTTTCGTTACTATGGGCTTGAAGTTTTGTTTTATGGCTGGTAGCGCATTGGTCTATCACTTCCTTAATGTATGGCATTTGTAGGTCTTCATGAAGAGTGTGGTTTGATACAAACCAAGGGGCATTCGTTAAGGCACGCAATGTTTTGGATTGAAATCGCTGTAGAACGTCAACATTAGAGGAACTGGAACAACCCCATAGTTCTATCCCGTATGTCCAAATGGGTTTAATGATTGTTTTATACAGTAATAGTTTGTTTTCTAGCGAAAGGCCAGATTTTCTGCCGATAAGCCAGTAGAGTTGTTTTAGCCGTAGGTCCATTTCCTTTCTTTTCTTGGAGATGTGTAACTTCCACGTAAGCCTGCTGTTCATGTGCATTCCTAGGTATTTAACTTCTTTGGATTGCTGTATTTGAGTACCATTTATTAAGATAGGTGGACATTGTTGTCTACGTAAGGTAAAAGTAACGTGGACACATTTATCTTCATTCACTCTTATGCGCCATTTTTCCATCCAATTGCTGATTTGGTTTATGTGCTCTTGTATAAGGTGACTTGGGCTTATCGGATCTTCATGGTAAGCAAGGGTGTCCGTGTCATTTGCAAAGGTTTCCGTCACCGTTTGATCCGATGTTGGTAAGTCTGCAGTGTACACAAGTTATAGGAGGGGTCCGAGAACGCTGCCTTGTGGAACACCGGAGTTGATTTTTTTGATTTCCGACACTTCGGTGCCAAACTTTACTTGGAAGTAGCGATTTGAAAGATAGGATTTGAAGAGAAGGAAATATTGATGAGGAAAGGATTTCTTGATTTTGTATAGTAGTCCTAAGAGCCCAGACCTTGTCAAACGCTTGTTTAACATTTACAAAAACGGCGCAACAATATAGTTTGTCTTCCATAGCCTTATATATCACGTCTACTATTCTGTGACATTGCTGCACTGTCGACTGCCCATGTCTGAACCCGAATTGATGAAGTGGAAGTAATTCTTCTAAGAACGTTTGGGCGTAAATTCTTTTTGTAATTAACTTTTCGAGTAGTTTCGATATAACCGGAAGTAGACTTATGGGTCTGTAAGATGCTGTTTCGTTTGGAGCTTTACCGGGCTTTGGTATCATAATAATTTGTGCAAATTTAAGTTGTGAAGGCCAGTACGTTACTCGAAGTATAGAGTTAAATAATACAGTTAGGAAGGTGATACCTTTATTAGGGAGTTCTTTCAGGACCTTGCCTTTTCTGATAATTATAACGTTTTCCCCATTTTGTAACCTCCAAATCCACCTGGCCCGCATAATTCCCACATCCCGAATTCTCTTAAAAATACAATCGACCAGTAGAAAGTGTCCAAACATGGAATTTAACACAAATATTGATTTTAAGTTTTTTTCTGATAACTATAACGTTTTAATTGAAAAAACAATAGAATACAATAGACCTCTGGTATTGATATTCGTAGACTTCCAGAAAGCGTTTGACACCGTAGAAACTCACCATATAATAAAATCCATCAGTCAATGCCGTATCGACTACCGCTACTCCCGACTAATATACAATATATATAGAAACTCAACAGCATATGTTAAGTTACATCAAGACTTTAACAAGTTCCCACTTGAGCGAGGTAAGCGACAAGGAGACAAATGTCGCTAAAGCTTTTCAAAGCAGTACTGGAATATGCATTCAAACAACTAGACTGGAAACGGCTGAACAATCTGCGTTTTGCCGACGATGTTGTAGGTACTCATTGCAGAAGAGGCACAAGCCATGCTCGAAGAACTTGCAAAAGCAACAGAAAAAATAGGTCTCCACATAAACAAAGAAAAAAACAATAATCATGACAAGCTTAGTCCTCGCGGGAAAAATCACGCTACACCAAGATAACATAGAGGAAGTCAGAGAATATAAATATTTGGGCCATGAGTTAAGAATACATAGGGATAATCAAGCACACGAACTACAAAGGCGAATCAGGCTCGGATGGCCAGCGTACATAAAACTATCATACATCTTCAAAAGTGTCGTATGGCTCAGAAACATTGACACTCGCAAAAACCAGCGTAGAGAAGCTAAAAATCGCCCAACAATGGAACGATTAATGTTGGGAGTCAAACTAGTCCATTGATATTAGGCCTATAAGGGTCGAATAGGGAAAAAAAATATAAAGTTTTGCCGTTTGGAGATTATACGCACTAATGGAAGGGCTTTCAAACACAAAAGAGTTCCCAAATTCCAAGTGGTTGCTTCACCCCCAAAAACTACCCCTAACACGCACTGCGATTTTCTCAGAAACCATTGGTCACACAGAAAATTTTATAATGGTTTTGTTTTACATTTTGACGGAACATTCAAATGATTAGTGTTTTGGAAACAAAATCAGCTAGATATTCTAGAAATGTATTATGCTTAGCCTTACATAAAAATTGAGATAATGAAAAACTGAAAATTATAACTGATGCTCAAATAGACCACCTTCAAACACAACACTACTCGTTTCCTTAGCGTTATGAGGTGGTGCACCATCTTTCAAGAATGAAAAATTACAAATTATAAGAAGGCACCTACATGGTTAACGAGATTGAAATTTACTTAAAACGTTATTTTTCTCCCAGCAGTGCACTAGTATTTAAAAAGCACGAATAAAATTGCATTGATTTTAAATATGGAAAAATGGTTTTGCAAACGCACAAGACAATGTTTTAGTATGGTATCTGGAATATATTATATTTAATTGATTTTCTGCGAATTGCGAATAACGGTATGCCCGCTAGCTAACTCCAAACGCAAAATTGTACATTACAGTTGCTAGAAAGCAAAAATTCATCAAATTGAACTTTATGAAATTGTTTATAGAAGCTTTATTAAGTACCACACAAATATTTTGGAACAGGATTTGGATCTGATGGAATTCCATTGCACTAACACTAACGTATAGCAATACTACTGATAGGAATTGTAAACAACAATTTATCAAGTCCCTGTATTAATCAAGAAAGTTTATTTTAACAAGTTACTAACTTGTAATAGTATTTAACATTACTAGCTTGGTAAGATGGTTTTTACTGGAGAATAGAAGGATATGACTGGCGAGCCAAAGGCGAACCAGTCATTTTCTTGAGCCAGTAAAACCTGTTACCTTGCGTGTATTGTTGAATATTTTATTTGTTCCTGTAAATAACTAGAAATTTACCATTTATTTAAAATGTCAAACTGACAAGCAACTAAATTCATCAATATGACACATACTAAGGAGGACAACTCTGGCTTTGCACGCTATCATTTATCGATGAGCACGCTTGTAAAACTGACAGTTAACTTGTAAAGATTTTACAAGTTAATAACTTGCTAAAATAAACTTTCTTGATAAATTCATGTTTACAAGTGAGGAACAAATAATAGTTATTTATTGTATAACTGTTTTAGATGGTGTTTTATCCACGCAAAAATGTTTAAACGCGAGAACACAGTTCTCGCGTTTAATTTTCTTAAGTGGATAAAACGCAACTAAAACACCAATGGAATACAACGTTTTATGCAACAACCGAATAAATATCTAAAAAAACATACGTTTTGTATTGAGAGCCATGAAAAGTCATAGTGACAATTTGGAAAGTACCGAAAGAACAAATGTTATAGGTTTGGCAGTACTGAAATGTATTGTCAGTCTATGTCAAATTCGAGAGGTTAGTAGGTTAAGTTTTGTTTGTTATTTGACACAGATTGACGCAAAACATAACCTACAAATTTCGAATTTGGTATAGCTTGACAGTGCTACCAACCATGCAGTAGTAAGTGACATGGTTTTATCCCACTAGTGGAATAAATTTCATTATTCTACTAGTGGATAAAGTGGTACTTTAGACGGTTCATAAGTGTGGATAAAACTTCAATTATAAGGTGATTGTTGATAAAATACTATTACTTGACAATCGCACTATCAACGTCAATTTAAAGAACGTTTCCTGAACTTCAAAACTAATGTAACCTTTCAGACAGAAAAAAATAATTAAAAGCTAATTTTTAGTTGTACTCGTAGTAGCAATTATTTCTCAATTGTCTAACTCTTAACGTCTCTTTGTCATTTGCTTCTCGGAATACTTGCAACGAAACTACACCTGTTTAAAAAAAAGCATTATTTTGCATTTGAAGATAGTATGCAACAGTTTAGATGAATATGTTTTTTCCCTGAGGTTGACATGTGTTACAGACCGAGGGCCAACCGAAGGTAAAGAACATGAATATCTCCCGCGGTGCATACAATATTTTATTTACTAGCATATTAGTAAGAATAGTATGAAATTTCAAAATGTCATAATGACATTTAAAATTAGAATATGTAAGTGACATCAAGGATTGCCTCATTGTATGGTTGCTAAGACGTAATTTATAGTTCCATGGTTACCATGAGTTTGAGGGAGAAATATTTTGACAAGTCCCTTGGCAGTTATGAGTAGCTTTTCATATTTTGTTTCTATGACGAAAATGTACAATATCATGTTGCTAGTAAATAAAGTTAATTTTACTTTTTTCTATGAGACTGACACAATTAAATTAGATGAAAGGTTCAAACTGCTAAGCGATTATAAAAGTTGTTTCTCTTTTTACTTCCTTTTACAATAAAGGAAGTAGTGGATTCACCCCAAAAATTAGAAATTGAGTTTTCAACAGATCTTCACGTTTTAGAGTCCCCTGAACTCAAAAAACATATTTTTTTTATTGGTCTGTCTGTTTGTGTGTGTGCCTGTGTATGTGTCTTTCTGTGTGTCTGTGAACAGAATATCTCAAAAACTAAAAGAGGTATGGCGTTGAAACTTCATATATAAGTTTTGTGTACTATGTAGATGCGACAACAAGCTTTTGAAAAAATCTCATAACCAGACGTAGGTGTTTACTCTTGTGATTTTTCAGTTTTTTCGATTTTTTCAAAAACGGCTCTAACGATTTTTTTCAAACTTTACATTTTTATTACATTTTTAATGTGTATTGATGTGAGATAGGTGATTTCCCAGTTGAATACTTCTAAAATGGGTTTCTTTTGTTTTTTTTATTTTTGTTATTAACTCCTAGTTTAAATAGAACACCCGGTATATTATTACATTTTTGAATTCAGCTTAAAATTTTAGAGAAAATTTGTCTCTTCAACTAACGTTCTGTTTTGTACCGTTTTTGAAGGATTTGTAATTTTTGAAAATTTTTGACAAATGTTTAAAAATTAAAAATCAAATTATAAGATCACTGTAAAAGGAAGTTGTGTGCGTGTATCACACCAGATTTTTTAGAGCGCCTTGACATTTTAGCAAACTTAGATTCTGGGAATAAACTAAAATCCTGCGCGGATATGTAAAAATATTGGCAGATTTTGGAACTAGTCATTCGCACATAAATGCAGTTGATTTACTGAATGAAATTTTACCGACGTATCTAAAATCTACCACATCTTCATGGTAGGATTCCGTTTTTGCTTTTAAATTTCACTTGTGAGTTGTTTACTGTCAATGTTTGCTTTTTGAGTTAAATAACAAGTTTTTTATTTGAGCCAAGCCACATCAAAGTTAGATTCGTGCAAAACCTGAGATAAATTTCAATTCACATTAAAATATTTTGCAGTAGTGCAAGAGTAATCTTGTGCTAATTGGTGTCCGTTTTAATAATTCAAACAAGAGTCTCAAAAAGATACATGTTTATAGCGATAAACCTAATAGTAACTTAGATATTTAAATTAATTTCATCGTAGTATACCGGGTGACAATGAGAGCAACGCCATGCCTGCATCTCCTTTACTTATGAATGAATTTGGATGAAATTTGATACAAGGATACTAGATATAATTTCGGAGAATTTCGCAGAAAATAACACTAACTTTAATTTTTTAAATGAATCACCCTATATAATTTACGTTTTTCGGAATTTACGACTCAAAGTACACATAACAGTGTTGTCAAATTTTGCTTAAGTATTGCACAAAAATATTTTAAAAAAATAATTAAGAATTTTTCAGTTTTAGATAAAGATATAGATTGGTAATTAAATTTGCTATCTAATAGCAAGATGGTGTAACGCCTCATTTCATTTGTGCATTCTTTGCGATTCGATCGTCGATGCGGCTCGTATCTTTGATATTACCTAAAACTAGATTTAGGGCAGTGGGGGTCTTCGATTGCACGCGCTCGTCTTGGGTGGCTGTGAACGCCGAACAATTTCAAGCCTAATGGTGGATTTGAATGCCTTGATCTGTTAGACTATGTTTTCTAGCCGTACATTATTTTTGTCGACAATTTAGGCGTATACTTCGAGCGGCGTCCTTTTGAAAACACGTAAGGTCGATTTCCATCTTTGGTGAGATATTTTCTAATTTTTTGTTTTGTACTAATTCAGTAATAATTAGGCTTGGTTAAAGCCCAACCCGATCCGCGTAGAATTTTCCCGGTATGCCGGCAATGAAAATTTTGGGGACAACTTCTAGCAAGATAAACTTCCATCAGGATGCGGTGTCCCGCAAAAAGTCTTCGCCTGACAACTGCTTCCGAGCGCGAGTGGACCAACAGCTCAACCAACAGTAAGTATATGCATTTAAGCGATTGATTTTGTCGATATAGGCGAGTTGCTGCTTTAGTATTGCGTGTTTTGATGTAAAGGCCTTTGAATATAAAAAACGCAAGTGTCAATGTAATAATAGTTTTCTCAACGCCCATGCGTTTTCACAAAGTGATAGCTGAAATCGTGTATGTACCCTGTACGAACCTCTTGCGCAGTGTGCCCTTGGGTACCCGGCTTATAGTAATTTCACTGTAACAGTTTTCAAGGCTCTCCAAGTGAGCTAAGTTTTATTCATCTAGTTAAATGTTTGCATGGCGTTTAAATTTCAATAATTTGCCATTTATTATAATTGTGAGTTATAATGCTGCTAGCGTCGAAGTTTTAATATGTTATAATGTGTTATTTGGCGACTCCAAAGTTTTGTATTATTTATCGCTATAAAGCGTCAAGTTTTATCTGGGTTGTCTTAATTAACATTGTTTCTTAATCACGATTACTATTTTTGATCCTGTTGTTAAATATTAAATTCTATTAACTGTTGCTGGTTTATATTTCTTTTTTAGTTATACTACGACCCCTCATGAACCTGATCGTGTTCTTTTTTAGATTTAGGTTGAAGTAAGAGGGTACCAAGGTAGGTGGTGATTCGTTTTGGTACCTAGATTTGTTTTGATGTTGTGAATAACGACGTGGTACAATGACCCTTAATAGGTGCCATTTAAAAAAGAAATGTAAATATGTTTAGCAAATGTTATTATTTATTATTTGATTAAGAGTTGGTTATTGAGCTAATTGATAAAATAACTATTATTATGTTGCTAGAGTCACTTAGAACATATTTTCCCCAGTCGCGGCCTTTTATGTTAAAAAAAATAAAATTCAAAGAAGATTGTTAAAAAATCAAAATTTTCAAGACTTGTATGTAATTCAAGTCCTAGATTCCGAAATACATAAAATGTACAGGACGATCCATGTAAAAAATCAAAGTTGGTGGGCTATATTAACTATCTATGGTTCAATTAGAAATTATGTCTAGTTTTTTACATATAATTGTATCCAAATCGATTCATAAATAAAGAAGATAGAAGCATGGCCCTGGTCTCATTGTCATCCGGTGTACCATTAAAAATCATTCAAATAAGTAAACAAAACGTAGCGGATCATCTAAACTGTTGCATACTATCTTCAAATGCAAAATAATGCTTTTTTTGAAACAAGTGTAGTTTAGTTGCAAGTATTCCGAGAAGCAAATGACAAACAGACATTAAGAGTTAGACAATTGAGAAATAATTGCTACTACAAGTACAATTTAAAAAAATCTGGTGTGTTACACTCACACAACTTCCTTTTACAGTGATCTTATAATTAGTCAAAAATTTCATTTTTAATTTTTAACCATTTGTTAAAAATTTTCAAAAATTACAAATTCTACAAAAACGGTACAAAATCGAGTGTTAGTTGAAGAGACAAATTTTCTCTATAATTTTAAGGTGAATTCAAAAATGTAATAATATACCGGGTGTTTTATTTAAAATAGGAGTTAATAAAAAAAATTGAAAAAAAAAACAAAAGAAACCCACTTTAGAAGTATTCAACTGGAAAATCACCTATCTCACATCAATACACATTAAAAATGTAAGAAAAATTTAAAATTTAAAAAAAATCGTTAGAGCCGTTTTTGAAAAAATCGAAAAAAACTGAAAAATCACAAGAGTAAACACCTACTTCCGGTTATGCGATTTTCTTCAAAAGCTTGCTGTCTCATCTACATAGTACACAAAACTTATATATCAAGTTTCAATGCCATACCTCTTTTCGTTTTTGAGATATTCTGTTCACAGACACACACACAGACAGACAGACAGACACACAGACAGACCAATGAAAAAAAATATGTTTTTTGGGATCAGGGGACTCTAAAACGTGAAGATCTGTTGAAAACTCAATTTCGAATTTTTGGGGTGAATCCAATACTTCCTTTATAGTAGTAAAAGGAAGTAATTAGCTTTTAATTATTTTTCTCTGTCGGAAAAGTTACATTAGTTTTGAAGTACAGAAAACATTTTTTAAATTGACGTTGATAGTGCGATTGTCAAGTAAAAAATATAAAAAATACATTTTTCTCCAACCACACGAATAAGACGCCATATTATCGAATAATTTTGTATAAAAAGTAAGTCATTTCGGGATGTTCACCAATTAGGTACCTTGACAACTGTACACTTTTCGATTCGCGTCGTCCGGCGATCTGTCTTACTTGTCCCGAAATCATGCATTTTTTTTACTAATGAAACAAATAACTATTATAATTCCCACGACCTGCTGAATTGTTTGACAAACGTCACGTGACATTTGTCACACAATTCAGCAGGCCGTGATAATTCCTATCAGTAGTATTGCTATACGTTAGTGTCAGTGCAATGGAATCCCATCAGATCCCAATCCTGTTCCAAAATATTTGTGTGGTATTTAATAAAGCTCCTATAAGCAATTCCATAAACAATATCATAAAGTTCCAATTTAATGAATGTTTGCTTTCTAGCAACTGTAATGTACAATTTTGCGTTTGGAGTTAGCTAGCGGGCATACCGTTATTCGCAATTCGCAGAAAATCAATGAAATGTAATATATTCCAGATACCATACTAAAATATTGTGTGCGTTTGCAAAACCATTTTTCCATATTTAAAATCAATGCAATTTTATTCGTGCTTTTTAAATACATACTAGTGCACTGCTGGGAGAAAAATAACGTTCTAGGTAAATTTCATTCTCGTCAACCATGTAGGTGCCTAATTTGTAGTTTTTCATTCTTGAAAGATGGTGCACCACCTCATAACGCTAAAAGGATTTTTGACTGTTTGTCCGAAATGTTACCCGGTAAAGGAATTGCAAATAAGAGTAATTTCTAATCTAAGGAAACGAGTAGTGTTGTGTTTGAAGGTGGTCTATTTGAACATCAGTTACAATTTTCAGTTTTTTCATTATCTCAGTTTTGATGTAAGGCTAAGCATAATACATTTCTAGCATATCTAGCTGATTTTGTTTCCAAAGCACTCTTCACAAAAACTAATCATTTGAATGTTCCGCCAAAATGTAAAACAAAACCATCATAAAATGTTCTGTGTGACCAATGGTTACTGAGAAAATCGCTAAAAACCACCCCAGTGCCTGTTTGGGGTAGTTTTTGGGGGTGAAGCAACCACTTGGGACTTGGGAACTCTTTTGTTTTTGAAAGCCTTCCATTGGTGCGTATAACCTCCAAACGGCAAAACTTTATAATTTTTTTCCTATTCGACCATTATAGGTCTAATATCAATGGACTAGTTTGACTCCCAACATTAATCGTTCCATTGTTGGGTAATTTTTAGCTTCTCTACGCTGGTTTTGCGAGTGTCAATGTTTCTGAGCCATACGACACTTTTGAAGATGTATGATAGTTTTCTGTACGCTGCCCATCCGAGCCTGATTCGCCTTTGTAGTTCGTGTGCTTGATTATCCCTATGTATTCTTAACTCATGGCCCAAACATTTATATTCCCTGACTTCCTCTATGTTATCTTGGTGTAGCGTGATTTTCCCCGTGAGTACCTACTAAGCTTGTCATGATTTTTGTTTTTACTTTGTTTATGTGGAGACCTATTTTTTCTGTTGCTTTTGCAAGTTCTTCGAGCATGGCATGTGCCTCGTTTATATCTTCTGCAATGAGTACAACATCGTCGGCAAAGCGCAGATTGTTCAGCTGTTTGCCATCGATATTTATGCCTTTATCTTTCCAGTCTAGTTTGAATGCATATTCCAGTATTGCCATGAAAAGCTTTGGTGACATTGTGCGCCCTTGTCTCATACCTCTCTCAAGTGGGAACTTGTTAAAGGCTTGATGTAACTTAACATATGCTGTTGAGTTTCTATAGATATTGTATATTATAATAGTCGGGAGTAGCGGTAGTCGATAATGCATTGACTGATGGATTTTATTATATGGTGAGTTTCTACGGTGTCAAACGCTTTCTGAAAGTCTACGAATATCAATACCAGAGGTCTATTTTATTTTATTGTTTTTTCAATTAAAACGTTATTATTATCCAAAAAAGCTTAAAATCAATATTTGTGTGAAATTCGATTGTATTTTTAAGAGAATTCGGGATGTGGGAATTATGCGGGCCAGGTGGATTTGGGGGTTACAAAATGGGGAAAACGTTATAATTATCAGAAAAACCCAAAAATTAATATTTGTGTGAAATTCGCTGTTTGGAGACTTGCTCTTTAAGAGAATTCGGGATGCGGTTGTGAGAGGGGGGGTGGATTTTTTGCTTTATTTTCTGAATTTTGAAATAAGGAAAATATGCAATTTTGTTTGATTTTGGCGCTTTGTGAAATTGTAAATTTGCAAGTAAATATTAAATAACGTGATACTAACGGAATCTCGGATTGCATATTTATCTAACATGAATAATATTTCGTTGGGTTAAGGTCATTGCCGCGCCGCACTTGTAGGCAGACGGTGGCGGTGGTAGAATGGTAAACGGTCACTGGCTGGATTGGGATGTTAGTGTCAGCTGCTGTACTAAAACTTAATGCGGAATTGTAATAGAAAAAAATCTGTAAAAGGCTTTACCCAGAACTTCCCTCGTCGACATTGTGACACTAAATAGTTTTAAAAATAAAATTAAGTTCAGAGTAAAAATATCTTCACGTTTCTAATAAATAAAATAAATTTTCAAATAAAAAAAACGTGACCGATGGTTGAATTCGAAGGGCAGGCGAAGTGCGTATGCAGTTCCAACGCTTTGTGGGATATTGCAAGGGAACTGGCTATTTCTACCTGAGCTACGAAGCACCGACCCTTCGATTTTCTGCGTTGCCGCTGTATTAAGTAACGCACTAATTTGTTGCTCCTTTTTGTATCGTACAACATTTATTCTGTATTTATTGGGGCCCGTTTTTAGTAAGAATAAAGTCGGCGCTATGTAAAAGTTATTACTAGTATTTATAAATAAATAAAATTTTATTTTTTTAAGGTGCTCACCCTGTATATATTTGTCTGAAATTTTCTCGGTTTTATGCCAGGTAGATATATAATGTGTATGTAAAATATTGTTCTCCTCCGAAAAATAGTTTTTGAGTTATACCGTCAACAGACAGACAGACTGACGGAATTGAGAAAACCCGTTTTTCGTCATCTAGGGGCCCTGAAACGTGAAGATCTGGAGAAATCTCTAAAGGTGATTTTTTCTCGATTACAATACTTCCTTCATCTTTTAGACTAGGGAAGTAAAAATTGATGGAAGTTTTAAAAATATAAATAAATATGAAAATTTATTGTCAATGCTAACTTAATTATGCAATTTTTCCCTAATTTAACCGATTGAGAATCCTTTACGACAACCGATTTATTTAGTCACTTTCTTCGATGCAATATTAAATAATATATTGAATATTAAGCTCTCTTGTCTTTATTATTTTATCAGGCTAATTCTCATCAAGCTTACCATTTTCACAGAAACTTCTGATTCGTGCATTGCTTCGTATATATTTTTTCTTATTGCGTATTAAATCAATAAACAATGCAATAGCAGGTACTCTGCATTCATCACTGCCTGGACTACCTAAGCATATGCATTTCACCAATCATTATGCTATTTTCTCTAAACTCTTCTTGATGTTTCCTTGCAATTGTTACTGCATACTTCTTTCTTTTGCGCATGTGGTCATAACATACTGTTACAGTATCAAATTGACTTATCGACACTCACGACTGTATGAGTACCAAATAACTAGACAAGTCCGGGGAAGGTACACGTTCACCCTGAAAATCGTAAGAAACAGGCTAAAGGCCTCGGCTCAGATACGCTCAGGGAGGGGGCGGGGTCCTAAAACAAGACACCACAGGGCAAGCGTGTTGAGGTATATATAGGGTGTTACCAAATAAATGGGCGCCACAAAATCCAAATCAGGAGACCCACGTTCAACCGGATCTTGAGGGTGAAACGGAGCGAAAAATACTCAAATAACTATTTTTAGAAGCCACAGCGCAGCGACAAACGCAACAACCTACCTGCAGCGCGCGTCCACCACGTCCGGGCTCACCTTACATCGATCGTAAGATAGTGACTCAGTCACCCTGTAAACAAACATGCACAAGACACAAAGGGAAAAATCATAAGACGGTACAGTTAATACATCTATTGGGCCACTTCACATGACCAACTAACAGCTTACATGGTACCAACGTGGTCGGCACGTACAACAATCTGTACTAACTACTTATGGGATACGCCCAGCTGGGAAGCGCTTTACCTAAAAGTTACGACGCATACTGAGGCGTACAACAAGACAAAATTAGTTCTAGCTAAATTACGACAAGTATATTACAAGTATATTGCACACGCGTGAGATTCACATGTGGGTGTACCACAAGTATGCGAGTTTAATTGTAAAACAAACAAAACATCTCGCAGCGAAACACCGTATTATAGAAACCACGAAAGATGAGCCCTGCGTCATCAATGCTATCCATATGATGTAAGATTTTACTTACTAGTCAAATTAGCGTCAGTTTTATTCTCAAGCAATCAGGAGCCAATAGGTGGCGCTTTATCCGGGAAACAAACGTTTTGACTGTAGAAATGTAAAAATCCATTTTTTATTATACTGTTTTAGTTATTTGCGTTTATTTGCTTTTATGATGACTAAGGTTATATGCAACTTAAATCATTTACCAATACACAATTTCAGATGATCTAATAATCTAACCAATAAATATACAACTGTATTTCTTCCGCAACGCAATTCTACAAAAACATAGGAATTTAGATAACGACTAAAATAAAATAATGTAAACATATTAATAATTAGAATTCTTAATTACTATCACTACTTAAACTAGAGTCACTTGAGTCGTTGCCAACATGAATGATTAGTTTATCAACAGTTACATCTAAAATCCTTTCACGCTCATACCAAGTCCTAATTTTTTCTTCAGTGTGACGTACACAATTACTCCACACATCTTTGGTATAATGTTCTAATGCTTCCTTCCACATTGCAAGAACTCGATCATCACCATTAACCATCCCTGCCGATGTGATTATTGTAATATTATTTTGCATGTGCCCATATTAATTCAATGGCATTGAATTCACAATGACATGGTGGTAGACGTAAAACATCATGACCATAACTTCTCAGTAATTCATCTACTTCATACCGCTTTTCTTTTTTGTGAGATTTGACTGGTACGAGTAATTCAGTTTTAAATGAAGTTGGATCGTGATTAATGGAATTTGTATTCAACCATTCTATGATATCGGCTTTCTTCCAGGAAGTTGAGGGATTTCTTTCTATTAAAACAGGATGGTAAGGAGCATTGTCTAATATTATCAATGACGGCTCATTCAAATTATTAATTAAATGGTTGATGAGCCATTTTTTGAAGGTTTCTGAATTCATCTCCCCATGATAGTCTTCTTTTAATGATTTTGTTGCAAATAATAGGAATGCGTTTTCGACAAACCCTAATTTAGACCCAGCATTAACCACAATAAAACGTTTTCCGTCATAACCTTCGGGTTTTTTAACACTGCGAATATTTGAATCTTGGCATGACTTTCCAGGATTTCCTTTAGAATAAATCCACGTTTCGTCCATAAAGACTACTTGCAGTGGATTAGGTGAATTTAGATTCTCCATGAAACGTTTTAAAAACTGGAGCCGCATAATAGCAATATTTTCTTTTTCAGTTAGTGCTCTAAGGTTATCATCTTTCTTGAATTTAAAACCGATATCATGTAGAACTCGATTTAAGCTGGTGGTACTGAGTAAAATATGACTTTCTTTCACTTTAGTATTCAGGGAATTGATGGTAACGTGTTTTTTTCCGAATACATCGTGTATATGGTGTCCCTTATAACCATTTTCGAGGAATCCGATAAATCAGTAGATTTTAACTTTTTACGTGGTCTTTTCTTGCCAGGGCTACATAAAACTGGATTCATACTAGAACGACTTTTAACTCTTTTCACAGTAGAAACACTAATGCCTAGAGCTTCCGCTGCCCTCTACAAATAAACGATGGATGCGAAATATAATTAGGTGAATTATGTTTTATTTACCTCTTGTACACATGACAATGGAATTAGATGACCCCCATTTTCTTTCTCTCGTTCGAAGTAATCCAATAAATTTAATAAGAGCTGCTGAGATTGCGAACGTAACATTTTACCTTTAATAGACATAATTTGTATCAAATCGTAAATAATAATCAATCAATCAACAAAATGTAACAAAACTAACAATAACAAATATAAAACAGGGTCCAATAACGCAACAATAACAAAATAAACCAACAATAACAAAAACTACTAAGATATTAACGGTTAAGCAAAACTAACACTAAAAACGTAGTTATAAAACGCCGAAAAAACGAACCAGGCTTCACAAGTATTATTTGACAGTTGACGTTTTAGTGATGATGCGCGTATGTGACTAAAACTACTTTAATCAAATAAGCACTTTAATCATAACACATGCTTATTGTAATGCTATCACTGTTGTGCGCATGGAGTTTGTGAACAAATGTACACGCATGTTTGTCGTTACTAAATTCAGCGTGTGATGACACAGGGCTCATCTTTGGTGGTTTCTATAATAGGTACTTTATATGAGTTTAATGCAAAACAAGCAAGACAGGCTCGCAGCGATTCAACGTGCAACACTAACATTGTGTTCGTACTGAAACTATTACGATACTCATTTGCGATGCTATAATAAAAATACTAAAGACAGAGTAATTAATTTTTTAACATTGGCAACCATAGGTACTTTGCTCCGTGTACTTATCGAACTATCAATAGTCACCTTTATTATACCGCATAAATGTTGCCAACTAGCGCAAAATCCTCTAGATTTTGGAATTTTATAAATATAAAAATACTACATGAATCCTCGTTTATAAGACATTTTGTAGCACTTACTTCGTTAGTGCACTCCTCGCTTCGCTCGTCGTACCCTATACCCGTGCATGCTACAAAATGCTTCTTATAAAACTCGTGTGATAATATACTATTCGGTGTGTCTCTCAATATTAATTTGAAATTGTTATGGGTAAAGGTTAAAATATTTAAAAAAAGAAATTACGCCAATATGTTTAAAACACTGCAAAGAAAGCGAATCATTAGGACAACAAAAATACATTTTTTCTACAGCGTCAAAACAACGTGGCATTTATGAATCGCTATAGATACGCGAAGTTTAACTTTTTTTAACACGTGAAAAATAGTATATTAAAGTTTGAGTGGATAACACGAATACTTTACGCTATTTTTTACCTCCAATACTGGAAATAAATCACGCACTAAAAACTTAGAAATAATTTTTGTCATAATAAATCGAGAGAGCATAATAATATTGCTACTATAGTTACAAGAATTGTTTACGTTTTTGGCACGACCACGTCCGTTGTTGCATTCAATCGTTTCCTTGACAACCTTTAAAGCTCGGCGAGCTTTAATCGCCTGTTTTCGCACGCTCAGACGTGCTTTAAATGGCGATTCTGACGGAGGTATAATAAAAATAATATTTCTTCACGGCTAGCAGTGAAACAACGGTTTTGGAACACCAACAAAAATAACTATTCTATATTCTAATATAATGTTCAGTGAATGGCCACTTCAAATTATTTCCATTAAACTCATAATAATACAGATAACTACGTATTTAGTTATTCCTTTATAATTTTTTTACTAAACTTAAAAGCATTTGTCGTGCTATTTATCTGTATGATAATTTAAGATACCGGCTATGAACAGTTTTCGAAGGTATGTCTGTCTGTTAGTCTATGAGTCTGTGTTTTCTCTACAGCCCAGACGGTTCAAAAATTTGCAAGAAGCAGAGTGGCAGATACATTTGTCCGTGATAGTATGTTAAAGGGGGCATCGGGAAATCTGGAAAAGGATCTGAAATTTGTAGTTATATAATTGCTGCCATGGAACTGCACATGGTGTAGCGAAAACAGCCCTTAGGCCTATTATGACAGGAAGATAAAGAAATAAAATATTATTCTGTTCAAACCTATAACCAATTTATTTCCAAATATATTTTACATCAGTAACACAATGCTTTATTGTTAATATGTGTAGCTGTCTGTTTTTCCTCCAACATAGTTTGGTGATCTCCAGTAACAACATTAACTTCCACATTCTGTTTGCAGTACTGAAATACAAAACAATATAGCAAAGTTCTTTATAATAAAAATAAGAAAGAACTTCGAATGGCTTATTTAAGCCCTCATACCCTGGGATAATTAATAGACTTCACTATAATCATATTCAAGCATTTTCAAATGAAATTGACTGCCATAGCAGTTTTGGTTTATAAAAAATCCAAAATATATTGAAAATTAGTTTCAAACCAAGCAGAACAACCGTACCTCTTTGTAACTCAATTCGGGAACATACATAGATAAAAGCAGTGCAATATTTGAAAAATAAATGATACTGAGGTTAAAAGGGGACTTTTTAAATACAACTATATAATATTTTTAACATTGATCAAATAGTATATGATTGGTGTCACAAAACTCACGTAAGATAAAAAAATATGTGTAGACATAAAAGTAAGGACATGAATGGTCCATAGCAGCCTATTTTAACAATTGATATTACACCCATATGAAGATATAACTTACCTTGGAAAGTCCACAAATATCATATTTACTAGCACCACCTGGTCTCAATAAATGTATTTGTCCAATAAGCAATTCCTCAGAAGGCTGATATAAAGATAATTCGTCTAAATGCTGTTTAAAAATAGTTAATGTTTCACTGAGATATTCTTTATCTTCAGCAGAACAATCATAATTCTCTAAAGCAAACTTCAGGCGTGCTTCCCATCCTGGCGAACTACTCAAACCTTTTACTATCTGCAAATCAAATTATAATTAGTGCTCAATATTTGTGTTCTAGTACTATAATGCTTACATCCGGATTTGTTAAATTCAAGATTCGACACAGTAAACCAATTTCACTGTTAGCTCCATCACCCAAGCGTTTAAGTATTCCTTGTATAGTTTCTGGAGCTCCATCGATGAAGTGCAACTTAATTTTACATTGATTTTGTTCTAAAGTTTTAGCTATTTCAATAGCAAGGACTCCGCCATAAGATATACCAATAATATTGTAGGGACCTTTTGGATAGATCTCTTTCATTTTCTGTAAGATATATAATACAGTAGCATCATTTGTTATCAAATAAAAGGATACTATCTAATAAATGTTTCATTTTGTGTCTAGTTTAACTTGAATGCATTCAAAACTTTGTTGTTATTTATTAAAAGAATATAAATGGATAGTAAGTAGTTACTTGTATTTCACATTAAGGAAAGGATTGTGTTGGCTACATTTATTTTTTTTTTATATTAAACTTACTACTTAGAAAATGTTGTAAAGAATGTGATACCTGCTTCATTTAGTAGTATAAAATCATATATGTAAATTACTGGAGCAACACCCTTGTGTATGAACTGAATCTATACAAAAGCAAAATCAAAAGGGGAAATACGGGATAACACGATTTAAATTGCCTCTCTTGATATATAATTAAATTCGTTTTAATATTACTTACCGCAGCTAATTCTGCAGCAGTTTCTTGAATTGACAGACTGCTATTTGGGTAATTAGCACAAAAAATTGGATGTAGCAACTGATTGGCCAATTTTTTAACAGCGTTTCTTCCAAACATTCCAGGAATTACAAACATAGGAGGAGATTCTCTTACAACACGTGGGCATAATGATGACAGTTGTAAGAAGTCGGGTTTTGAGGGTGAAATAGATGTTTCTTCCTTCAGGTGATCAATAGAACTTGGAAGTAGCAGGCTCAACTCTACAAATTGATTATTATTAGCATATGCCGCCTTTACCTTCATAATATAAAGAATTACTTTTAAAGAGAGACTGAGCAGTTTCTTGTACCACATCCTTAAACTGATCGGTTTTGACAAATATATCACGTGCTTTAAACCGTAGTATATCATCCAGAGAGTGCAGTACGTCAGAAAATTCTAAAATATCTTGCCATTGTATATTATATGTAGGGAATCCAGCATCAGTTCTCAACTGGCATACACCAGCAGCACTATTTAAAAAGTTTATAAGAAGTGCTTTTGGTGCTGTAGTTTTCAAAGCAGAATCCAAGTAATGCACTGCTTTAATTTCAGAGTTTTTAGAGGACGAATTTTTGTTGGCCAATATGAAAATAGCTCCAATTGGGCCCAAGTAATAAACTTCTGACAACAATTCAGCTGCAGTATCTCTTGTATGTGCTTTAGTAGGTGCGAATATAATCTCTGCATTAAAATATGTCTGAAGCAACATCAATCGACGATTAATATGTGCCTGTTGCGGTTTTGATTCAGATGACACCACAATTCGCCTTGCACCTCTAATGATTAACCATTCCAGTATATCTGTCCACATCTCTGAACTGCCACCTTCATAATAGAAATCTATCACTGTTCACATAAATTTTAAATATGCTACTTACCATATACTAGGTATGACCCTTTAGGATCACATATAAACTGTGATGTTTTGTTAATATTTAATTGACCTAGTGCTA
This sequence comes from Agriotes lineatus, assembly GCA_940337035.1. Taxonomy (NCBI): domain Eukaryota; kingdom Metazoa; phylum Arthropoda; class Insecta; order Coleoptera; family Elateridae; genus Agriotes; species Agriotes lineatus. The sequence goes on from CALNHX010000231.1 coordinate 401,324, forward strand.
TATTATCTGACAATTTTACTACAACTTTTGCAATATGCTCTGGTTCTTTTAGAGTTCTGCAAAACAAAAGTTTATATTTTACAATTATGATAATGCTTAAAATATAAAATACTTCAATATCTCTTCTATGCCTTGATGTTCAACTACCACCCGATGTAAAGGTCGCACAGTCAAATTTTCTAATCCTTGTTCGACGAGATCATGTATTTCCTTTTTTACTTCTGTAGGAGCATCGAAAATAGTTTCAGGAGTAATTCCAATAAACGAAACATTCTTTAAAAATACACTCATTCCGATTTCATTATTTTCTTCTATGTCTAGCTTTCCCAACTGCAATATTCTTCCAAACTCAGCTACACATCGCAGTGTTGCATTAAGCAGGCTTCCGGTCAAGCTATTTAAAACTACATGTGCTCCTACTCCACCAGTTGCCATTAATAAGTGAGTTTCAAATGAAGAATTACGTGCACTGAATATATTTCGATCGCCCAACTAAAAAGTAAGTTGAATTATAAGTACAATATATGTTCATGAGGTTTTAAGATAGGCTACCAGTATTGTTAAAATATATTGCACCTATAAAATGAATTAGTAGATATTATGCAATTTAATAAAAAGTTGATGTTTAAAAGTTACAACCAGACATGAGGCAAAGAGGAATAATAATGAGAAAAAATATTTCGAGTAATTGCAGATACCTACTTAGTATTTATTTTTTTATTCAATATATTCAATTAATGTGTTATTAAAATGCTGTAAAGAACTATTTCTTAATAGCAAACTTACAAATTTAAACTGTTTTTTCAGGAAAGCCTTCTGTCGATCAGAAGTTACAGTTGTAAAAACAGTGCAGCCAATCATTGAAGCAATGGAAATTGCAGCTAACCCAATTGCTGAACATCCACAATGTACTAAAACCGTTTCACTAGGTTTTGTCCTACCGATATGTACAATAGCATAATATGCCTACAAACAAACATATGTAATAATAGCTATCTTCAATGGTTTTTCAATTACCGTGGCATATGCGTGGGGAACGGTTACAGCATCCTGCACTGACCATCTGTTTGGAAGATTCCATGATAACATGTTGTCAGGAATTAACTTACAAAATTCTGTATTGAAACGAGCCAAACCCATTATTTTTTCACCAGAACTAGTTACTCCGGCATAATCAATATTTCCTAATTCAACTTTATGGTTTCCTTTCAGTATTAATGTTTCATCAAGTACGTTTATCCCAAGATAATCTATGCGTGTATTAGAGATAATGTTGCTAAAACACAATGATTTAGTTAATTACTTTTGTCTACATACATACTACTTTACTACTTAAGAATAGTGCAAACAAGTTCTGGCTAGAGCATAAAAATTTATACATTTTTTATTACAAAATTGTAGGTACTGCCATATGTGTACATATGCCTTAACATTAACAGGGTTAGTGCTGACAGACCCCTGTTATTTAACACTGCTATTTTGATTCACCATTTTGGTTAATTTACCTAGTTGTTTGAAGAGGGTTTGATACATCTTCTTTAAATTCGATTGGTACCGGTACAAACGAACCAATATGGCCATCCTTTGCCACGACTAGTGATAGATCTTGTTTAAATACATGCTGATAAGCAGACTCATTGGCTTTAAATTCTGGCGCCTTTTTGTCAAGAATAAATGCCAACCTGGAAAGTATCTTTAAAGTCTATGTGCTTATAATTTGTTTTATTACTTACTTAACATTCTTCATATTTGGTAAGTTACGTATATCTCTCAAAAAGTTGGTTATTCCTTCAAACGGAACGGACGAAGCTGCCAAATAAACCCTTTTTTCTGATCCTGCAGAAACGGCAGATTTAAGTTGAGATACCCATGACACGTTTTCACGTGAAAGGTCTTTAGAACTCAAAGTGTCTGCCTTGGCATAAACGATTACTGGTGGAATTGTTGAAGCCTAAAATCCATACAAAATTTGGCGTATGATTCCAGGTGTGTTTTAATATTTTGTACCTTGCGAAGTAACGAATAAGAAATTCCATTTACTGAAAATTGTGCAACCTGAATAATCTGAGGATAGGATAAAATATTTTTGTCGGTCTGTACAAGCAAGAAGGCGTGGGAAGATGTCAATAGTTTCACACAATCTTCGTTAATTTTGCCATTAGTTATAACATACACAGGTTCAGTTTGGGAGATAAGGATCAATTTTGCATCTTTTACAGAAGAAATATTAGCCTGCAATATATCAGTTTGTCTAAACAGTATTAAATACATTCAGTAACTACTTACACTTATGTTGGTGTATTTGTTGAGTACATTCTTTATATTTTCTTCAAAATCAGGATTTTCTGTCTCTATTTCAATTACCATTATACTCTTAGCATTTGGATTCTCAAAATTTTCCATAACAAAACTAAATCCTAGATTAATCCCACTTTCTATGTTCTGTAAAGATATTATTAATTTATATAAGTAGCTCTATTCTTCTACGAAGAAGAGCTGCACTAATAATTTTTAATAATTGACCATGGTTGACGTTTTAACAAAACTAGGCTATGGTTAGTTACTGATTCTGTAAATTTATTCATTTAAAAATGAAGCCCCATACCCATCCAGAGTAACGCACGCACCATGCAGTCCTGATACAACTGCATGTACTTTATTTGTGTCAAAAATAAAAAAACACGTGAGGAAAAGGCATCCATACACAAATGCAGCTAAAAGACACAACCTAAACACATTTTTGAAAATATTTTAAGAGTAGATTTTTCTATTTTCAAAAGTGGCTTGAAAGAATAAACAAATATATGAAAGCCAGAGACCATACTTTGAAAGCATCGACTTATTTTCTTCAGAAGACTTAAATATTTCTTGCAACTAAAAATTATCCGTGCAGCCCACATAGATTACTTTACAGACTAAGATAAGTACATCAAATTTATGTAAACATAAACATTTCAATAGAATTTCAGTCTTTGTTGCAATAAACCTTTCACATCAATTGAGTCACATACTTTTCTTCATGCATAAATTTAGATTAGTGGCAAAGCAGTAACTTTAGCTGAAATATAATAGTAGTCTTCCAACTTGAAACATATACTAACATCCGGATATTGTTTATATTAAGTGATCTGAAGAGTACCACCTCCTTAATGTCATTTAAACTAGTACAGTAAACACCTTGTATCTTCTGTTTTAATTACTGCTGTTTTTTATTTAACTATGGTCCAAACAAATTAAATAGGAAATATAGTAAACATTTATAATATAAATTGTACGTTGTTCTGAGCAATGTGATGATCCATAAATTAAATATTATTATTTGAGGTTCTGATCACTAGTAAAGACAGCTTTTCTGAAACACCTAAATAGAACATCACGACCTAAAGAACAAACACAGAAGACAAAACCTATAGAAGTATCCACGGTACAACATCGAGAGTTTGAGTAACTATTCTACTAAAGGATTTCCAGAAGAAATGTATTTTACATTAAAATATAATTTTTATCAGGTAGGTAGTGAATGAAGCAATAGGAAAACCGCAACAAATGAAAACTAAACCTAATAACTATTGGTGAAATGAAGAAATAGAAAAGTTGGTCAACAAAAGAAGCAACAACTGTTCAACAGATGAATAATAATGAAAGACATAACTGACTGAAGAATATATAGAAGACACTGTTATTTGGTCAAAAGAGAAGTAATAAAGTTGAAAAATGTTTATTGGAAACATAAGTACAATGAAATAGACAGTTTGCTAGGAAGTTCTAAGTCAAGAGCAGTTTGAAAAATTAGAAATAAATAGAGTTAAAAGAAATGGACATGAAATGGTGATGATTGACCTCATTGGACAGAAAGAGTGGAAGAAGTATTACCAAGATCTTTTAACGGAAATAAGATTTGAGTTGAAAAATGTTGACTACAACACAGATTATTGATTGAAAATGCGCATATATTATGACAACAATAACAAATCCCCTGGTACTAGTACAACTGCTAAAATGTTTCCCAGAATCAGTTTAGATTGTAATACAGCATACATTTCCAACAAATTCCTATATGGAGGAACTGTGGCATGGAAATAAAAAACTGCATTTATTAGTTCTGTACCTACATAGAAAAGAAGACAAGAAATCATGTACCAACTATTGAGGTCTTAGCATAACAGCCTCTACAGATACTCTGTACAGAAGGGTATCAAGAGATTAAGCAAAAAGGAAAACAGAGCAGTTTTAAATCCGGATAGTGATGTGTTGACAGCTAATAGAAAAAACCTTAGCTTATGATAGTCAGCTACACTTAATTTTCATAGGTACATTTAAAAAAGGCATGCGATAGTGTACCTGCGAACAAGCTGTGGTATCCAATGATAGAAATAGTAGGTATCCACCAACAATACTACACCAATGCCATAAAAAAGTTCTGTGAAGATAACATCAGCTGTATAAAAGCATGAAGTGGATACTCAAAATGTTTTACAGTCAATAAGATCGAAGACAAGGCTGCTGCTGTCTCTGTCAATCTCTCATACCTCATTTATATTATATCTAAACTCGGATTTAAAACACTGGTCTAGGAAATGTAGATCTACGATGGTTCAAGTTGAAGATGAAGAGAATGTCACATCTATCTTCAGGAAGTTTATTGAGGAATACAAGTGGAGTTTAGAAATTAACACTGAGAAGTATATGGCAGAAGAATATGATGGACAAGATGTAGATGTAAATGGAGATACCGTCAGAAATACAAAAGAATAGGAATACCTTGGAGAAAATTTAACACAGGATAGAAAAGACGATAACGATATATTAAACAAGATCGGACAAAGATTTGTCATAAGAACTAACTGAACTCTATTATGTCTCTATGAGTAAAAAGAAAAACATACATGAAATTAACCTATGTTGAAATCACTAGTGGAAAGCTGTATTACATATGGTTCAGAGCTGAGTAATTAACAAAGGTATGAAAAACAGAATTAGCGCTGTTAAAAATAGTTATTGGTGAAAGAGTTGAGCAATAACGCTCATGAACAAAGTTCGAACAGAAGCAATCAGAGAAAGGATGAATTTAAACGCAACACCAACATGCTATAGAGAAGAAAAGGTTATCTTGGTATGATCATGTAAAAAAGATAGATCTAATTTCAGTTAGATGATGATTTCGGAAAATTAATGAAACTATATATTGATATATTGAATTTGATCCAATAAGTAATTATGAGTTGTGAAGAACACTCTAAAATTAAAATTCAACTGCTTCAGCATGCATATTTCTCTCTATTGGTCTATTTTGATTAGAAGAGTGTTCCCCTAGATGGTGCCCCATTCTTTTCAAAACATGTATAATGAATATTAAATATTTTTATGCTGTGTAGGTACTACCTGGGTACTCTAGCTTTGCAATCACCATTATATTTTATATTGCAAAAAGCAAATTAATTTAATTCGACCGATACTACACCATTCATGAGAGAGGTTTTTTGCCTATGACTAATGACTATATAGGGCAGTAAGCGATTAAAAATAGAGCTCATACTAGTTTTAAACAAATATTTTTGTCGTATCTTTGAAGTGTGTTTAAACTACATTTTTTTTATTTTTACCTTATACACTGTGTCAGTTAGAGGTGTGAGTTCTATAGAGTCAAATAATATTGGCTTGCTTTCAATTGCTAGTGGTTTCTCACCAATTCTACATACTTGCAATCCTGCTATAGATAAAATACCTGTTGCATAATCATAAACCACTTCTAGGTCTACAAGAAATCAAATTACAACAGTTAGAAGACTTACATGTAGGTGCCTTTTTTCAATACATACCAGTTGGTTCTGTTGGTAAAAGTGACATGGAAATGGCAATTCGCTGGATTGATGATACCGTTAAAATGTTTTGATAATGTTCGCCTTTCCTAAATAGGTATTGTTGCAACATTGCTTCTACAAAATTGGACCAGCTATTATTCCAACGAACCTTACTGATGGAACCTGTAATTGAAAACAAAAGGGGTAATAAGTGAATAAAACACAAAGCAATTATTGAAAACAGTTTTAACAATTCTTGCACCTTCTTGTGTTAAAGTCATCTGTTTTACAGCCTTATAGATCCCACCATACTTATGCCCTCTGTGATAAAATTCACTATAAACATCATTGCCGGTTAACTGCAACGAATCCTCTCCTATCTCAATTTTTGATACTTCAGCAAACAAGTTCTCTGATTCTGGCATTCTAATTACGCCTGATCCAATAAGTTCATTTTCTGAAGAAATTTCAAAATCTCCACTCCCTTTTTGAACCATAATGTATAGTGGTACATTTCCTGCAGAACATTACCATGAGAATAACATATATTAAGTAAAGTTACTATTCCATACCTATTTTCGGCACACGAACAACATTTTTAAATTTCAGATTTTCAAAAATTACCTCAGTTACTGCAGTCATTCTAGTGCCAATTAAAATATCATAGAGAATTTCCTATAAATTATTTTTGTAAAATAATGTGAAATATCATTATGTATCTGAATATCTTACTAAATAAGTTGCTGTAGGAATAATAATTGTATTTTTCAGTTGGTGTCCCACTAATTCTCGATATTCTTCGGTTTTCAATGAGATGTTTAAATCTCTCACACTAGCCAAGTAATTCAATTTATCTTCTAATCCTGAACGCCATATGTCACCATGCTCCCAGTGAACTAAAGGAGCCAAGCTGCTAGTTCCCCGACTTACTGGAAATTCTATAGAAGGATATAATGCTGCAGTATCCACTTCTATCCCAGCAAGATACATTCTGAAATGGTACGATATTTTATAAATCTGCAAATAATGTATGTCAAACTTAAATCTTACTTTCCAACTGCACTTAGTAGAAAATCTAAACCGTTTTTGCTGCTTCTATGGGTAAGTGGAATATTAGTGCAATTTGCTTTTAAAGAGCGCTTGAGAATAGCCTGTAGCAATCCATGAGGAGCAATTTCAATGGCAATAGCTTCTTTGGGGATATGCTTTGAACCTTCTTCAAAGAGAACTGAACTCAATAAATTATTGGTGTGGTATTCAGGTGACGATGTTTTTGCTAAATCAGTATCCCACTTATCCTCTGGAACTGAAGTGCTTATCCATTTCGACGAACGTGGTTTAGGGTTTGGAATGACTTCCTTAAGGTACTGTAGTAACAAAGGAGCAGCTGGTTTGATGTATTTGCTGTGGTAGGCAATATTTGAAACATTAACAAGACGTGCAAAGATGCCTTGGTCTTGAAGTTGTTTTACAAACACTTCCATATCCTCAGTTGGACCAGAAATAGTACAACTATCCTGTCCATTATGGCATGCTACTTCGATAGATGGTGGACACTGATCTTTCATTTGCTGATAACCTTTTCCTAAAGGTAATTGAAAATGTAATAGTGAATTATTTAGGTATATGAAAATGGCAACATACCAACAGCAGCCATCATTCCTCTAATCAAATTTGCTTCTATTGAGGCTTTACCTCTTGAATAAGCAGATAAGATCATTTGCTCAGCAGTAAAGCAACCATCCGCATATGCACATCCTAATTCTCCGACGGAATGTCCAATTAAGCCATCTGGGACAACGCCAAGGGAACGTAATACATCTGTCAGCCCAATCTGTCCAGGATATGGTCAATTTATGAAGTTAATGTAAAAATAAACAATTATAACTGCCTACCTGTACCGCTGCGATACCAACAAACGAATGTAAAATATTTTCAAACATTTTCTCATCATCTTCAGTTACTATCTTTAAAAGATCTACTCCTCTAGGCTCCAAAATTTTATGGCATTTATAAATAGCTTCCGCAAAAATTGGTAATGCCATTAAATCAGTTGCCATTTTGCACCACTGACTGCCCATTCCTGAATAGACAAACCAAATTTCCCTTTTATTTCCGGGGTAGTACTAAAAATGTTTGATAAATTAATTACTATTCCTGCAGTTTTAGCTTCTACCATACTTCAGACTCAGTTTTTGGCTCTTCAGAACCGTCTAAAACTGCATATCCTCTATACAGATGTCCAGGAATTGCTTTCTTAAAGGTGTGTTGAAGTAAGCCTGCATATTCAGGATCCAGCTTACCTTTGGATTTCAGCTAAAAAGATGATTTTATGTACACAGTGATTCTAGTTCAAGGGTAAAACAAGTAAAGTTGAGGGCACTTGATTCCACACGTAGGAATATGGCATACACGCCGAGTCAAGGTCGCCGAAATATCTCTTACCGAAACCAGCTGGCATACTATTAACAGTATAATGGGTGATGTGGTTAGCATCAAGCCTTCGACGATTGCCTTATTTTCCCTACTTCCACAACTGTGGTTTTGGTACCCAATTTTTAAAGCGACTTTGTGGGCCGCCCGCCAGTTGCCATATGTGGGGATTGAACCCCGTACCTTGGCACCGCAGCCTGAGCTTCCTAACCGCTCAGCCAAGCTGGTGATTTAAATTCAAAGGTATCAATCACACTTATTTAAGAGAAATTTGAGTTACCTAGCTCTATAGTCCTGAAAAATATTATTTTAGTTACTTGCTTGTAACCTTTTTTATGCATTTCATAGAGAATTTGGTTTTTGCATGTGTACCTGGATTAATCTTTTAATTCTTACAACTCTGCTTTTTCTTAAGGGCATACTGTTTGATTTTAATGTCATTAGAGGAAACATATTTTTCTAACTTTAAAAATGTTTAACATGTTTATATAATTTTTAGGAATAAGGGAGTATAAAATACAATATGTAAGTACTGTCATAATACAAATGAAAAGAAATGAGTTGCTGATCATTTTTACTTCCATTTACAATAGAGGAAGTATTGGAAGTATTCTGCTACAGCAAGAAAATATTAGACAATTGTATAAGAATCAATTACAAGAAGAATTAAGGAAAGTGGCAGTAGTCGGTAATATTGAAGATGAAAACGAATCTATAATGAGGGTCATACATAACACAACAATGGAACCATTGTGAGAAAATGACAAAACCAAAAATGACAACAACCGCCATGGTTTACTGAAGACATACAGCATTGATTTCTAAAAAAACAAACTATATCACTAATGGATAAATAGTAGAACAAATGAAAATAGAGAAGAATACAAAAATAAGAACAGCGAAGTCAGAAGAACAATAAAAGAGGAAAAAAATAACTTTGGGAACAGAAATGTAATCAAATCGAATGTTTAATTGGCGGTTGCAAGATCTACCAAAGTATGGAAAACCATAAAAACAATGAAAATAGACAATAACGACATGGTCAATAACCCTATTATGATAGACAAGCAATCCAGTGAGACAAATGTCTCATTTAAAAAAAACAAAAAAGACCGTTTATCAAATAGAACGCGTATTAAATAAAAACTGTACCCAGACCTGGAAGGTGTCAAAGTGGTTGCCTAACCGATCCGAGGTTTTAAGACGCAGAGGGTCGCAGCTCCGCGTTCTATTTGAAAACCGGTCTTTTTTGTGATTTCTCGAAACCGGAAGTGTCACGTGACTGAAATTCGTTTCCTGAGCTGACATGACCATTCCAAACATATAACTTTCATAACTTTTTTTCTCTATCTCTTACGGTTTGGCTGCTGAAACAGCATCCCGGACGGATGGACGGACGGACAGACAAGTCTATTAGATAAAGGATACATGGAAGAAGTATTACAAAGACCTGTTGACAGAGACGCGACCAGGAATATTTAGAAAGTATACAACTAGACCAGTAAGAGAACAATAATGACAGAGTGGAAATTACCACGAAAGAGATTAAAACTAATGTGATGCGAATGAAAAATGGATGATTTCCTGGTCCAGGGTGAGTTTCCATAGAGTTGCTTAAGTATGGAGGAGAAATACTGTGGGAAAGAATGGCACATTTGATGGAGGCCTGTTGGAAGAAGAACCAAATCCCCAAACAATGGAAAACATCGTATATTGTGTCAGTATTTAAGAAACGGAATAGGAAAGATCTGGGAAACCACAGAGGTCTAAGTGTTACCAGCACGTTTAGTAGATTGTTTGGAAGAATACTACAGAATAAACTAAGAACGGACATTGATGAAGGAATTGGTGAAGAGTAAAGTGGATTATCCCCGGTCGATCTTGTTTATACTGCAGGAAGTAGTAGAAAAGAAAATTTCAAGAGGAGAAGAAGTACATATGGCCTTTATTGATTTGGAAAAGGCGTACGATTCAGTACCGCGATGTAAACTTTGGGAAGCGCTGCAACACATGAAGACAACTCTCCAGTTCCTTACTTACTAATAAGGGACTCAGACAAGGTTGTAGCCTTTCTCAACTATTGTTTAATATCTATATAGAAGTAACTCTTCAGAACTGGAAGAGGCATTGCATGGGAATGAGCATCTCTATAAACAACGAGCAACTCTTCAGAGTAAGTTTTGCAGATGACCAGGTGGTGTTAGCCAGGACACGTATGATCTTGAATTTATGATAAAAAGATTGTACAATAAACATAAAAAATGGGGATTACAAGTAAGTTTACAAAAAACTGAGTACCTAGTAGCCAATTCAGAAGTCAAATTTGAGTAACGATGAATGATGTCGTGCAAGTCATGTCATTTGCTTTGTCATGATTTTGTTGGCAATAAGATATTATTATTATTATTATTATTATTATAACTAAAAACAAGTGGATCAATTCAAATATCTGGGTGCGCAAATTAATAAAGACTGATTAGGAACTTTTGAAATAAAAAATAGAATCCAACAAAGCAGGATAATCACTGCAGCTTTAAATCCTCTTTGGTGGGATAAAAACATATCCATAAAGAACAAAAAAAAGAATAGGACAAACAAGGGTCAAATCAGTGCTCTCCTATGGCTGTGAAGTGTGGAGTATAAATGCTGATATTAAAAGAAAACTGACAGCCGCTGAAATAGATTACCCTGCGCAGGAGTGCCGGACTATCCAGAATGGAAGCCAATGAAACAATAATTGAGAGAGTGCGAGAACGGAGCCTAAAGTGGTTTGGACATTTACTGAGAATGCCAGAGGATAGACTACCCAAGAAGATTTTTCCAGTGGCAACCACCAGGAAAAAGAAAACGAAGACGGCCACGACGCTCCTGGAACGAGGGAATCAGGCAGGCAATGGCAAGTACAAATCTAGACGAGGATCAGGCATGGAACAGGGAGGCTTGGCGTGCGTGAATCGGGTAGATAGCTGTTAGCTGTAGAATAGGTATGCTTAGTGTATATACATGATTTTATCAGTGTAAATATGTTGTAAACACAGATTATATCCCGATATATATATATATAGTTCCCTCAGAAATGTGGAGCTATATAATTTTGTTCCAGAAAGCAACAACGTGTTAACATGAAATTGGGGTTAAGTTTGATTCCTTCATTTTGCTATTTGTTATCCTTATTCTAACAATATATATTTGGTTGCACATCCCTATCGGGATTGACTCGATTAGTGTGGTAAGCCCATTCGCATTTCCTTGCATCTTCTTACAACCTTTTTTCGGTTTTTGCTTTGTTTACAATCTTACTCCATTTATTCCTATCTTTGATGTCTCTTCTTCATTCCTTGATTCTCAAAGTCTGCAAATCATTGTTCACCTGGTCCTCCGCATCTTGCTTCTGGGCTACTTCTTGGCCTATTCATATCAGGTTTTCACTCATTTATCCTTTTCATTGTAGTTCCTGTGTCTCTCCATAATGTGTCCATTTCATCATATCCTCTGTGCTTTTATGTAGTTTACTATATTCTCGCAGTATCTTTCTTATTTTAAAGTTCATCAGTCCTCTGTATTCCCCTTTTTCTGCTTTTTTGGGGCTCATTATTCTTGTCATGATTTTGCGTTCAAAGATGCATAGTTTTTCTTCATCATTAATCATTAGACACATTGTCTCGCTTGCATGAATTACCACTGGTCGGAATGTTGCCTCATTTTCAGCCCAGGCCACTGTTTTGTAATAGATGCTTGAGGGAGTAGTAAACCTTGTTTCCTGCTTGTATACGCTCTTGTATTTCTTCACTTCTTTCATTGTGTCTGTTAATCCCTCCGTGGTATTTGATATTTGAAGCTATGTAGGTACTTTCCCGAAAGTAAGTTTCCCTGCTGTGATATTTTGTGTGTTATTTGTTTTCTGTCTGCTGCTTACAATGTATGTTGTTTTATTTTTGTTTATTGTTAAATTTTGCTCCACTTTCAAACTTAAGTAACACTTGATTCAAGATTTTTATATTTCCAGAAACTATTACTATATTGTCCATATATGCAGTGATTTGTACTGCTTTATTCGCGATTGTTCTTTGCTTGTTCAACATTTTAATCTCAAATTTTGTTCCAGTAATAAAAAAAAACTTTTTTGAGTACAAATTTGACAAGCACTCTTTTTGAACCTAGAAGATACAAAAATCAAGTTTCATTATTGTATGTTACTTCCTGCCTACCGCCACGACTTGCTCCAAGTGGAAGTATTCACACCTATATTCATACGCACTCTCCAGCCATGAAATGGATCCACATTAGTTCGTTTTCACGATGTCTTGAAAATGAAAAGTCCAATCTCAAAAATTTGTCGCTGTTGAATAACCACTTAGGAAAAAAAATGTATTTAAACTATAATACCCAGAGAAATATAAAAACTGGTATCATTCCGTTTAAACCGAACGACTTCTTGCCCAAAGTGAAATCTCGTGATAATTTCTTCTTTCCGTTGTTTCGGGCCATACCCTCAAAATTTGAAAAAACATAATTTTCTGAAAGGACTCTTCCTGAGTTGGTATTGGAGGATTGGTGCAATTGAAATAGGAAACAGATGGCCCAGTATGAGAGCATCAAAATATTAAAAAGTAAACTTATTAAAACCCACACAAAACTAGAAAATTTGCTCTTGGATAATGGGCAAAAGATGCCGCAAAACTACCTACAGCTATAGCTGTTACAATACCACGAGGTGTAACCTTTCATTGTTTTTCACTGATTAGACAGGCAATTGTCTTTAATATATGTGTCTGGATTTGAAAAGTTTTTTTTTAATGATCACTTGCATAGAGCAACATATACGTGTAAAGGGCTACTATTTATACAGTCTGTTCTATAAAAAAAGGCCCCGCCTTCTAGCTACTTTATTATTTATTTTAGACCCAATAAACCTTATATCAAATCAAATGACACATAAAAACCTACATTTTAACACAATCAACAAATTTTTATCTTCAATTGTTTCAGAGTGGTGTCGTCACGTGCAATTTTTTTTAAATGACACTGTATATATTTTTTGACATTTTCTGGTAGAGGTTTTTTTTCTCTTTTCAACAATATAAATATTTCATGCACTTGCATAAAAAAATTTTCGTGAAAAATTACAAAAACTTTTTCACAGTGGGAGGCCATGTACAAAACTGTAAACAAAAGTGTAACTCAGAAAAACAAAACAAATAGTAGCCAAACGCTTTAACTGTCAGATTTCAGAATAATCTAAAGCAGTGATTCCCAAAGTGGTCGATATCGACCCCTTGGGGTCGATATCGATTTCTCAGGGGTCGATAAATTCAGTGCATAAAAATGGGGGGCGACGGCATTTGAAAATTGACCCCCAAACAGGCCGTTATTTAAATCTTTCAATATCAACTTATCGTATGATAACTTAATGGTAAAGTATATAAGTATTAATTAACACTTCACAAAATTAATTTTAAGTAGTTTAAATTGTAACTAGCTAGGTTCGTCTCAACACACTGCTGTTACACGAGTTTGGACATGTACAGGACGAATGCATGTTGAAACAACTTTTTTGCACGCCCGAACTTGCTTTGTTCAATGCGATTGGAAAAGTGTCATTTAATTTACCCTCGTTTACAAATAGCATCGACTCCAAAAAATCAGATCTTAACAAATTATGAAAAACCAGTGATTGTCAAACGTGCTATAATTAAGTAAAAGAATGAGTTGCAGTGGGGGGTCTATGGTATCAACTATTTTTGGGAAAGGGGTCTTTGGCCCAAAAAAGTATGGGAACCACTGATCTAAAGTGTTTATTGTTTTGTTTTTCTGAGTTACACTTTTGTTTATAGTTTTGTATGGTGGCCCCCACCGATAAAAAAGTTTTTTAATTTTTCTCGAAAATTTTCTTATGTAAGGGCATAAAATATTTATATTGTTGAAAAGAGAAAAAAACCTCTACCAGAAAATGTAAAAATATATACAGTGTCATTTAAAAAAATTGCACGTGACGTCACCACTCTGAAACAATTGAAGATAAAATTTTTTTGATAGTGTTAAAATGTAGGTTTTTATGTGCCATTTGATTTGATATAGGGTTTATTGGGTCTAAAATAAATAATAAAGTAGCTAGAAGGCGGGGCCTTTTTTATAGAACAGACGGTATACTACTTATGTACTTCAAAACAACAAATGTTAGTGCATTTAATGTTTTTCATTTGTTGTTCAATTATGTTATGAATTTAGAAAATAATTAACAGCTGATTTTCTTCTTTTTCCTCCATTATTGTCTTGATATATTTATAAATTATCTACGTTTCATTAAGAATAAGTCCCTTATTTATAAAAACTACATAAACATGTACTCTAGAAATCAGAATTTTTGTTTCACCTTTATTGTGCTAAACTCAGACAAGGTTCATTATAAAGTGGATGTAATATTGCCTTTTTAAAAAATATAGAGATGTTTCTTTCTGTTAATATGACATTTATAAGTCTTTATGAATGGAATGGAAATCTCCAACAACTTTCAGGGTAATTGAAATTAAAAATAATACATTTAATTAATAGTTAGATAAGATGCAGAAAATTAGTACATAGCAGTATGCTCTGTATCCTTAAGGTATTTTAAAAATTTGTGATTAATATGAATACAATTTTTAAAAGAAATTTGTCATTGGCCCTTAAAGCAATTGAAAATGAAAATTAATTATACACATTATTTTGTCAAATTTTATTACAGGGTATTATATTTTCCTGCCAAGCGACATTTTAATATCGTACAAAAACTATTTCACAATATGCAAATACCATTATAAAAGGTATTAGATCATTTTTTGGCTGGTATGCTAGGAATTCTAAATAGGATCATAAAACCTATTGCTTCACATAATTTTTTCTTGGACGGTGTTTTAATACATTTTTTGGGAATGAAGGTGATATGGAAACAGGCATATAAGTAGTACCTATATTAAATGTAAGGTAATTAAAATCAAGAATTAAATACAACTCAACATATAACTTCATGTCAGTTATACAATTTTAAATAATTTTATCTACAACTACAACCTTTGGTAAGGACTTATTACGTCATTCATTTGACACTCTTTCCGTTAGGTAATGAAGTTAATGACATCACTAGTGGAGTAATGAACTTCCATTAAACCACTAGTTGTGTAATTTCTTCATTACCTAACAAAAACAGTGTCAAATAAATGACGTAATGACATTTGCCTACCAAAATATTTTTGAAATGACTGATCTAACATATTTCTCAATGCACTTTTCTCCATTTTGGGTGGTTGTAGATAAAATGTTGTACAATACATGTGTAATAATACCTCATTTATATACTTGTGTGCTTACATAACTTATGCTACGCACTCGTTTGTAACTTACACACACGTGTATTAATGATGCCTTATCCTACTTGTATAGCAAATAACTATTATGTACATAATCATACATAATTTCAATGTAAAAAACCACATTAAATACTTTACGTATTCTAGTTACCCAACCTTACGTATTATGTGCTAATAAAATTATTCTTTCCATTATTGTTCTATTCATATTACTTACAGTTGTTAAAATATTCTTAATTCCATCTTCAGTCCTTGTAGAAATAGTTATCAATCTAGGTAGGTCATCAGATGCTGGTTTCTTCGTTTTTGGGTTTGCCTTGAGTAAAATGTGTCCATAGGATGATCCCAAACCGATACCATTGATTGCAAGCAAGCCGCCATTCCATTTTTTATTTTCAGCAACTACCTGAATTCTACCATCAACTAAAGCAGGGATGTTAGGATTTGGTGATTCATACAAGATATTGGCTGGAATTGTGCCAGATTCCATGGCGATAAGAACTTTGGCAAGACTTGTAAGAATGCAAGAAGCTTCTGCATGACCAGCATTGGGTTTCACTGATCCTATTAAGAGTGGATTACTTCTATTCTTGCAGTACACTTGCTCAATCGCTGTCAGTTCAGCTTCATCGATGTGCTAAATGAAAGAAGTTACAAAAATGTATTTTACAAAAATAGTAACTTACTTTGTGGCTGATCCATAGCATTCAAGAAATTCCACGTCTCGTGGGGTCAACTTTGCAATCAGTATAAAATTCATGCATAAACTCTGTCATGGCATTTGTGTCCAAATCCCTAAATGCCCCATCCCGATTACCATTAAAATTGAATTAACTCCTAATATTGTAGCATACGAGCGCTTGGCATCACAGGCACGTTGTACATACATAACAACTATACCATCACTTCTAGCATAACCATTTGCTGCAACATATACACTTTATAATACTTATTTTGATAATTGTTATACAAGCTGATAGCAACCAATGAAAATAAGTGGTGATTTTCAATGCTTATGAAAAATAATAGACCTTTGACGATTAGTGCGAGGACTGACGTCTCTACACGGCCCGTCGCATTTTTAGTTCAAGGCGTTTTTTATAGTTTGTAGAGGCGCTACAATACGTTGCGCTTGTGCGCCTGTTTGCATACTTCCACGCCTCCTGGATTAATATTAATCCAGGAAGTCGTGCTTGCATCACACATAATTTTATCTAAAACCCAACAGATGCGCCAAAGTACGTTGCCTCAGAATCACAAAAATTATAGAAATGTGGCGGGCC